>OY284489.1:54379324-54800641 GCA_958336395.1 Ctenicera cuprea
AGGCCAAATAAACTTCTAACGCATTCTTCGGTGTGTATTTAACAATTTCACAAAACCACACTTGCCTACACTACTCTCCCACGCTTATGAAAAATAAACAGCAGGCGATACAAAATGACCCTCTATAATATATAGGCACATATCTTCGGCTGTCTCAGCTTTCGGATGCCCGCAGGCGCTGCCGATCTTTGTTTTATCTTCTGCATGCGCTCACACTAAGTCACTGCAACGCTGCCGTTGAGAGGTACGCAGCGGAGCCGGTGTGGATTCACTAACTTGCAATCTACTTATATAATAAATCCGGATCCCTTCAAACTGTCTTAGATTGTAGTGGTGGGAAACCCCTGTTACGAGAACCCACATATTTACGCGTCCCTTATAGGTGTATAAGGCGTATATTTCTTGGACAGCAGACTGCTACAGTTTTCGTTACAGATAAGCAAATTTGGGATTCTACTATTTGTTTGTATTATTGTAACATAATCGGCTGATATCGATAGGATCATTATAAAAACATACTTCGAGAACATTACATGGGGGCGTTAACAGGTGGAGCTCAAGCTCCTTAATTTTAAGCCTTAATGCAACTGCATTACGAATTTACGTTGCATTTTATTAAGTTGTGCTGCGAAGAACGCTAAGCCATATATTAAATCCAGCAATATGTACAAGTAAAAACAGTAATTGGACAAACTGATATTGAACAATTACATTAGAAACGATCTTTGTTCTTACATTTGTATAATAAATACGGCCACCTCAGGTTTAGCTATAAGATGGAATAATCCGATTTGATTTTGTTTATCATGCGCGGACAAGGTTACGCCCATGTGTATAAAAAAAAGCCTTAACAAGAATTACCAACCAGAAACTAAACTTGACCCAAATATTGGGAGCTTGGTTACCGTAACAAACGCACTAGAAACAAACTGCCACAGTTACACTATAAGCTCGCATTTGAGGAAGAACTAACTGTAGGCGTGGGCTACGCCCTACTTTTTTTGCCAAATTAAAAAAATATATGAACCGTCACGCACCGCTTGGGTTGTATAATCTTGGCAGCAGCAACATTCCTCTCAAATTGAGACAGGTCGAAGGGATCCGAATTTAATATGTATTCTACAGCAATTTCCATAGATCTATAAAATTACAACATAGATCCGCGGTCCGTTACAAACAAGTAACAAAAAAACGCGTAAGGCAAAGTCAACGAGTCCCGCTAGTAATAATCTCCAAGTTTTTTTAATTTGATCTTTTACATAATATTTATTGCGCAAACGAGTGGCTCTGATTCTAAATACTAATTATAAAAAATTAAGTGTTTTCACACATTAGCTTCCCAAACAAATTAATTTTCTTATACACTAATACCGAACTAAATAATCACAAGTGCTAAGACAGAGCTGTGACTTATCAGAACAATTCAGCTACAACCCTCATCAAGAAGATTACAAATGTATTCGTAATTAAAGCCCTACGCAATTGATTAATTGCTTGCCGCTTTATTTCCTACTAGTTTCGCTAAAGAAAGGTTACTTTCACCCACTACATGATCTTTACAAAAATCATGATCTAAGCCTGCTACTTCATAAATTTATATTTGCCACAGCAACCTTCAGTAACCTTTACAAATATTTAATGCCAGATCCCACTTCAAACAACCTTCAACTATTGTTGAGGAAATATCTTCTAGCTTACTTAGATTTTAGCTTATTTTAATTGCTTTTACTGACAGCAACCGCTATGGTTTTATTTTTCTGAAAACTATCATTTACATACAGGGTGAGTAAAAAGTACCGCGTAACGTCTGTAACTTCATTAATTATATGAGGAAATAATCTTAATAAAGCAAGTTTGTTAAACTTCAGCGTGTGCTTTGTGGATGCTCAATTTGTATACGATTCGTTATTTGATTGCTATGGCGACTAAGATATTTTTGAATTTCAAAGTTATTTAATTAACAAAGTTTGTAATGTAAACCTACCAAGAAAACATTCCACCGGAAATAGAAACATGAATTAAACCCAAAAACGCGAAAAAATAATGTGTTCTATTGAAAAAACAATAGTTGATGGCCGTAGCAACCAAATAAGGAATGTATAAAAAATTGAACGTCTACATAGTTGAAGTTTAACAAATATCTTTTATTAAAGTTAATGTTTAATAGAATCATAATTTTTACGACGTTAAAGACATGTGTCACTTTTGAAGGTAAACCTTTTTGCCGGCACGAGTAACCACGCAAATGCTGGAACGGAAGTGAGGGAACAGAAGTGAGAGAACGGACGTGAGGGAACGGAAGTGAAAGAACGGAAGTGGGGGAACAAAAGTGAGGGAACGAAATTGATGAAACAGAAGTGAGGTAACGGAAGTGTTGTGACAGAAATAATGGAACAGAAGTGAGGGAATGGAAGTGATAAAACAGACGTGAAGAAACAAAAGTGGTGGAACGGAAGTGATGGAAGGAAGTAATAAAACGGAAGTGAGGAAACGGAGGTGCGGGAACGGAAGTAAGGAAACAGAAGTGATGCAACGGCAGTGGAGAAATGGAGGTAAGGGAACGAAAGTGAAGAAATTTAAGTGATGGAACGGAAGTGTTAGAACGGAAGTGAAGGAAGGGAAGTAAATAAACGGAAGTGATGGAACGGATGTGAGGGAACGGAAGTGAGAAAACGGCAGTGAAGGAACAGAAGTGAGGAAATGGAAGTGATGGAACGGAAGTAAGGAAACGAAAGTGATGGAACGGAAAGGAGGGAACGAAAGTGAGGAAACGGACGTGACGCAACGGATGTCAGGAAACGGAGTGACGAAACGGAAGCGATAAAACGGAAGTGACAAAACAGAAGTGATAAAACGGAAGCGATGGAACGGAAGCGACAAAACGGAATTGGCAAAACGGCAGTGAAAAAACGGAAGTGGGAGAACGGAGGACGTGAAGTAACGAAAGTGATAAAACAAAAGTGATGGAACGGAAGTGAGAGAACGGGAGTGTCAAAACGGAAGTGATAGAACGGAAGTGATAGAACGGAAGTAATAGAACGGAAGTGAAGGAAGGGAAGTGAAAAACGGAAGTGATGGAACGGATGTGAGGGGTCAGAAGTGATAAAACGGCAGTGAAGGAACAGAAGGAAACGGAAGTGATGGAACGGCAAGGAGGGAACGAAAGTGAGAGAATAAAAGTGAGGAAACGGACGTGACACAACGGATGTCAGGAAACGGAGTGACAAAACGTCGGAAGTGATAAAACGGAAGTGATAAAACGGAAGTGACAAAACAGAAGTGATGAAATGGAACTGATGGAACGGAAGCGACAAAACCGAATTGGCGAAACAGCAGTGAAAAAACGGAAGAGAGAGAACGGAAGTAAAGTAACGAAAGTGATAAAACAAAAGTGACGGAACGGAAGCGAGGGAACGGAATTGAAGGAACGAAAGTGATTGATGAAGTTTCCATGTAAGTTCAGTAAAAGGTAAAAGTCGCTTCCTTCATAAGAAAATTGTTTTTCTGTGTAAAACTACATCATACCGACATATTCTTGTTAAGTACGTTGTTTGTTATACAAAATAGCGATTTACGACCTTTTTGATCGGCACTGAACTTTTTTATTAATAAAAAATGTCCAAAACGCCAATTTTTATATTAAACGTTTTTAACAAATATAACGTAATATCTCAAGAAGTACTTGGCACATCGATTTGATTTTTTGTTTAAGAGAGCGGTCTATGATCATATGTTTATTTCTGGAAAAAAATATTTTTTTTTCAAAGAAATTACAAGCATTACTATTTGCTTTCGATGTAGTGAAATTTTTACTAAGCAACAAAATTTTTTTTTGTACATTTTAACATATACATGCAGCAAACACTAAACTTTTAGAAATTTTTAAAGCAAAAAATAGATACCATATAGCCATGATTTTTTTGGTATGAATTTTTTATAGAAACTGGTAGTACCAGCACACGATTCCTTCAGACAACTAGATCATGACATAACCGTTTTCGCTTTTGTAAAAATCATAAAATTCAAACAAACACTTTCAGTGAAAACACGCGAAGGAGTTTCACTTAGAACTTGCGTGCTCGGCACACGTTTCTTTTTTTCTACTCACTCTGTATAATTAAGTTTAGCAAAACTTTAAGATCTTCATATTTGGTTCCTAACAGGGGTGCCATCTTCAATCAGCTATTCCGTTAATTACATTATTGAGTTAGGTACATTGCGTTTACATAATTATTGATTTACGCCTAGTCTCATTGAAATAAATAATTAATAACTGCTTTGCCACACCGACTGTGTCAATATTGTATATGTCCCTGCACAGCTACACCTAATGCAACATTTATTGTCAAACACGCAAGTATATTCACTATAAAAGACATAAAATTGGTTCTATAAAATAACTCAAAATTGTATCTTTAAGCAAAGCAAATTTAAACAAAGCTTCTACAAGTTGGAATTTTATAATTGCGAAGAAAAATACAGAATAATTATTTACAACAAAAAAAAACGAAAGCCGAAAAAAATAATTCATTAAATAAAAAATAATTAAGTAATTATTAATGCTTCTATTAAAATTATTGTTAGTTTATAAACGGAAGAAAAAAATGCAATAAATTCTTTTAATGGTTATTGATATAATTAATTACAGATAATTTATTTAAGCGTAATTTCCAAAACCCCACCACATTCGTTAAACGTAAACATTTAAATTATGAAAGGAATAAATATTTATTTTCAATTGTATTCGTAAGTGTGTAATTAAATAAATAATTACAATGCCAATACCAGTAAACCAGGAGAGTACGGCCAACATTGTAAATTTATTACCAATTCCGGGATTTGCCAAGGATTGGAATATTTTAGCATCACGAATTACTCAATATAAAATAACTATTACACAATATAAATTAGTAACATAAGGTGATCAAAATTACACAACTATCTATAAAGAAATTGCTCTCAATCATTTTAATGAATTTCTTGATGATTTTTAAAATGGTTTCTCAATGACTACTTGACTCGTCTATTTAATATAAAACAATACGTTCTATCAACTTTACTACAAATTACACTAGTTTCTAGCAAATTCCTCTTATGGGAAGGTACTAAGCCTAATTCACATAATTTAAGCCTTTATTTAACTTCGATCTAATTTCAGCAAGTGGGGGTCTACCCGGCTAAAATAACCCCCATCCCCCTTCGACATACTTATCACGATTACTGTCGCTGACTCTGACACACTCACGGCGGATAAGTTTACAGTACAGAACATTTAGCCTATTCTCTAGTGGCCATGCAGTTCACATTTACTTTAATAAATATTATCAGTTTGGATTAAGATGAAAAAAAATTGTTTTTTTTTTGCCCTGGCAATAAACATCCAAGCCCTCGTTTGTTACAACATTCTGTTACAACACCTGCAAAGGGCTGTGGAAAACCTATCAGTTCTACTACATGCTAACGTAAAATCAACAGTTTTTATAGCTTGATTTATTTTTCTAGCGTAGGGGACGGTGATGGGGCAGATTAGAACACTTTCGCTCATTTTGAATTTTTAATATATCGGAATATTGTAATCTTTACAATAACTATTTTAAAAATCGACAGACTTCTTTGTAGCCCTCCCCAGATACAATTCCTGGCTACGCCACTGAATTCCAGCCTAATTTAATAAATTAAATCCAATTTCCGCCTAATTACAACATTTTCTATGTAATTTCAATTTAGTTTCAATTTAATTTCAGCATATTTTATGTAATGTATTTCAGCATAGTTACAGTCTAATTCCGGTAGAAAATTCAATTTAGTATCAGCCTAATCTATGTAATTTGAACCTGGCTTCAGTCCGATTTCAGTAGAGGATTGAATAAAATATCTGCCTAATTTATGTAATTTCAGTCTAGTGCCAATCTAATTTCAATAGAAATTTCAATGTAATTTCAGTCAGATTTCTGACTAATTTAATAAATTTCTATACAATTTACGCCTAATATCAGGATATTTTGTGTAATTTAAATCTAGTTTCAGTCAACTTTCAGTAGAATTTTCATGCTTATTTTCACCTAACTGATGTATGTCATTTCAGTCTCATTTCAGCCTAATGTATGTAATGTCAATCTAGTTTCAGTCTAATTGCAGTAGAAATTTCAATCGAATTTCAGGTTTTAGCATAATTTTTGTAATTTAAATCTAATTTCAATATGATTCAGTAATTACTATTGAATAAGTAACTAATTTTATTCGAATTTCAGTCTCATTTAATAAATTCCAATCCAATTTCCGCCCAATTTCAGTATATGTTATGTAGTTTCAACCATGTTTCAATATACCTAGTTTTAGTATAAGATTAGTAGAAATTTCAATCAAATTTCAGTATAATTTATATATTTTCGGCCTATATGCTATCAATCTTATTTTGGTAGAAATTTCAATAAAATTTCAGATTAATTTTAGTCGAATTTGAGCCTAAATTAATAAATTAAATTCAATTTTCGCATACATTTCTGTATATTTTATGTAATTTCAACTTTGTTTCAGTCTAGTAGATATTTCAATCTAATTTTAGCCTAACTAATGTAATTTCAACCTACTATTAATAAAATTTCAGACTAATGTATGGCATTTCAGCCTAATTTATGGAATTTAAGTCTAGTTTCTAATAATTTCATTAGAAATTTTGATTAAATTTAAGCCTACTTTTAGTCTAATATCAGCATATTCAATGTAATTTCAGCTTAGTTTTAGTCTAAAACAAACATCAATCTAATTTAAGCCTCAGTTTTGTCTACTTTGAGCGTAATTTATGTAATTTTAGCCTAGTTTCAGCCTAAGATCAGAATTTTAGTAGAAATGTCAGTGGGATTGCAAGCTAATTGTAGTCGAATTTTAGCCTAAATTAATAAATTTCAATCCAATTTTCCCTTAATGTCAGCATATTTTATGTAATTTCATTCTAGTTTCAGTTAACTTTCAGTAGAATTGTCATGCATATTTCCACCTAATTGATGTATGTCATTTTAAGTCTAATTTATCTAGTTTATGTTTCAGTACAAATTTCAAACGAATTTCAGTCTAATTTTAGTCACATTTCAGACTAATTTAATAATTTGTTTCTAATCTCCACCCATATTTTATGTAATTTCACACTACTTTCAGTGTAATTTCTGTAGAAACATCAAGCTCATTTCAGCGTAGTGTATGCAACTTCAACCTAGTTTCAGTCTAATTGCAATAGAAGTTTCAGCGTAATTTAAAAAGAATCTAGTTTCAGTATGATTTTAGTGGTAATTACAATTGAATTTCTGACTAATTTTAGTCTTAATTCCAGTCTCATTTAATAAATTCCAATCCAATTTCCGCCCAATTTCAGCATATTCTATGTAACTTCAGTCTACTTTCGGTCTAGAACAATTTTTTTCAACTTAATTTATGTAAGTTGATCCTAAGATCAGTAAAAATTTCAAAAGAATTTCAGCATATTGTATGTAATTTTAGTCAAGTTTAAATCTGAATTCAATCAAAATTTTAATCTAATTTCAACCTAATTTTTGTCTAACTTCAGCTTAATTTAATTTAATCTAGTTCCAGCCTAAGATTAGAAGAAATTTCAGTCGAATTCCAGTGTAATTTAAGCAATTTCAAACTATATTTTTTCAATGTTAGTCTAGTAGAAATTTCAATGGAAATTCAGGCTAAGTTTAGTGGAATTTCAGAGTAAATTAATAAATTTCAATACAATTTTCGCCCAATTTTCAGCCAATATTATTTTAGTAGACATTTCAATGGAATTGTAGGATAATTGTAGTAGCATCTTAGCCTAAATTAATAAATTTCAATACAATATTCGAAGTTATAGCGTATTTTATGTAATTTCAACTTTGTTTTAGTCTAGTAGAAATTTCAGTTCAATTTCAGCCTGATTTATGTATAAGTACAGCCTAATTATTTTTCAAGTTCAGCCTAATTTATGCTACTCCAACCTAGTTTTAGTCTAAGATCAGTAGAAATTTCAAAAGAATTTCAGCATATTGTATGTAATTTTAGCCAAGTTTAAATCTGAATTCAGTCGAAATTTCATTCTAGTTTCAACCTAATTTTTGTTTAATTTCAGATTAATTTAATTTAATCTAGTTTCAGCCTAAGTTAGAAGAAATTTCAGGCAAATTCCAGTGTAATTTATGTAATTTCAGCCTATATTCTTTAAATCTTAGTCTAGTAGAAATTTCAACGGAATTTCTGGCTAAGTTTATTGGAATTTCAGGGTAAATTAATAAATTTCAATACAATTTTCGCCTAATTTTCAGCCTATATTAATTTTAATGGAATTGTAGGATAATTTTAGTGGCATTTTTGCCTAAATTAATAAATTGCAATACAATTTTCGCCTAAATTTCAGCGTATTTTATATAATTTCAACTTTGTTTTAGTCTAGTAGAAATTTCAGTTCAATTTTAACCTAATTTTGTCTAAGTTTAGCCTAATTATTTTTCAAGTTCAGCCTAATTTATGCTACTTCAACCTAGTTTCAGCATAAGATCAGTAGAAATTTCAATCGAGTTTCAACATAAATTATGTAATTTTAGCCTAGTTTCAATCTAACTTCTGTCGAAATTTCAGTCTCATTTACGCTTTATTTTTATCTACTTTCAGCTTAATTTGTGTAATTTTGACCTGGTTTTAACCAAAGGTCATAGAAATTTCAAATCGAATTTCAGTACAATTTAAATAATTTCAGCCTATTTTGTTTCAATCGTATTTTAGTAGAAATTCCAATGGAATTTCAGGCTGATTTTAATAGAATGTCAGCCTAGATTAATAAATTTCAATACAATTTCGCCTAATTTTCAGCATATTTAATATAATTTCAACTTTGTTTCAGTCTAGTAGAAGTTTCGATCCGATTTCCGCCCAATTTTTACCTAAGTTCAGTCTTTATTTTTTTTTGTCTACGTTTAGACTAATTTATGTTACTTTAACCTAGTTTCAATCTAAGCTCAGTAGAAATTTTAATCGCATTTCAGTATAGTAAGTTACGTAATTTCAGCCTATATTCTACCAATCTTATTTTAGTAGAAATTTCAATAGAATTTCAGGCCATTTTAGTCGCATTTCAGCCCAAATCAATTAATTTAAATCCCAATTTTTGCCCAAATTTCAGTATATTTTATGTAATTTCAACATTATTTCAGTAGAGTAGAAATTTCACTAAAATTTGAGTTTAAATTATGTAATTTTAGCCTACATTCGTTCAATAAAGTTTTAGTAAAAAAATCCAATAGAATTTCAGGCTATGTTTAGTCAAATTTCATCCTAAATTAATAAATTTCAACCCAACGTTTGCCTAAATTTCAGCATTTTAAATGTAATTTCAACTTTGTTTTAGTCGACTAGAAATTTCAATGAAATCAACCTACTTTGTTAAATTTTAAATCGAATTTCATTCTAAATTATGTAATTTCAGAATAGTTTTAATTTAATTATAGTAGAAATTTCAATTTAATTTCAACCTCATTTTTATCAAATCTTAGCCTAATTCATGTAATTTCAATCTAGTTTCAATCTTATTTTAGTAGAAATTTTATTCGTATTTCAGGCTAATGTTTGTCTAATTTCAGGCAAGTTTCAGTAAAATTTCAGCATTAATTGTAAATTAGTTGCAGCCTTAATTGTCGTCTAATTTCAGCACAATTTTAGTCTAGTTACAGTTTAATTTTACTCTACTTTCAGACTAATTTCAGCCTAACTGAAAAACTCTCACTCGTATTCAGCCTAATTACTGTCTACTTTATGTAATACTGCTCTAATTGCAGCCTAATCTGAAGCCAAATGATGTACTTTGTCTAATTTTAGCCCAACTTTAGTATATACAAGGTAATTGCTCAAAAAACTAAGTAATTATGGAATTACATCCAGCGTTCTATTAAACCAATTTTTACCAATTTTAAGAGGATTTTTTGCTTTTCAGAAATCCTTTATTCAATAATTATTTCCCTTTTGTAGATGAGTGGACGTATTTAGTCATGATTTTGTTTTTTGTGCAGCTTTTTCCCAGTAATTGCTCCATTTTATTTATATTTGCCCCATTACACCAATTTCAATCGTTCTATAATTACAGGATGCATTCAAAAGCGCACTCAAACCACAAAACAGAATCGGAAATTAATAACTGCATGCAACTGAACATAAACATGCTTTTAATGCACAAAAAAGCTACTACAATAATTTCCTGCTAACTGATATTACACCCAACCGTTATTACCTAGTGACCCTGTTCTGCAATTCCGTTTAAAAAAATTCAATTTCCTTTACTGAACAAAACGTTTTTCCCTAAAACATGACTTAATGTGGCGCCATCTAACAAACCGTCTGAAATTAAAACGTATCTCCCAAAAATTGCTGTCTTCGAGAATAATTTCGATGTCAATATTTAATTAAAAACTCCACGTTTGCAAGAATTTTGCACCGCTGCTAATCATGTCCGCTTTAGGGTCTAAGCCACGATTTGCCTTGATTAATTATTACGGATCCCTCCGTTTCGGTTGGCCGATTCGGAGGCCAGACAGGTTCGTTACGTCATAAGGTCGTATACTCGATCTTAATCTTGCTAAGAAATAAGCATACCGATTTTATATGCTTGTGGGAAATACTTACGAACGCGGCAGGTTGTTAAACTTAAATTTGGAAACGTTTTTACCACAATGTTCATAAATTTCCATGTGTTATTGCTGTGGATTTCTGGAGGCTTTTCCCCAGTGCGTAAAAACGTTAAATTTATTCACTAATATGGGAATTTAAAGGCTTTTCCCCAGTGTGCGATTTTTAACGTCACAATTATTATGCAAGAGATTACTTCATAATTTTTGGGGCTATCTTTCACTCGAAACATTTCTTGTTTAATATACACGCCCTCTTCTACCATATTAGTTTATGCAGATTTGCACGTCCATGTTAATTTATGATTTTGCTAGAATTCAGTGAAAGTGACGAAGAATCTTAATTATGTTTACATCGTGAAATTGCCAATAGGTTGTTTAATGTTATCGTACACGTAGCACGATTACTGTAACAATGTTGTTGATTTTACACGTAATGTGATTTGGTATGGTGGGTTTGATAAATTAACCGCATTAGGAATTTTTAATTGTTAATTTAATTGATTTACTACACTAAACTTGGTTTGCTAATTTGATTTGCTTAAAAACAAATACAGTTATTGGTAATAAATTTTCGTGATATATGGTTAATTGTGCAGTAATTATAAAATGTAATTTAGTGATAATAACTAATTATGCAAACATCCGAAAGTTGGAATTTCGTCACAATTAACAAAAAAATAATGTTCAGTTTGAAAGAAATTAAGGCAGATAAAACACCTTAATTTTCTTATGTCAAAGCGGTAAAATATGCCTTTTATATACAGGGTGCTTCAGCAGTGTGAAATTCTTCGATAGCTATATTAGTATTAAAAATAAAAAGTAACTGGTAGTTCACTGCGGCATAGCCTAAAATTATTATTAATTATACTGGGTGTTTAGATACACCCGTACAGCACTTTATATTCTTAGTTTAAATGGAACATCTCGAATATTTTAAAAATTGTTAAACATTACAAAATTTATAAATTTTCTGAATTTCAAATTTTTTTAAATGGTTCAAAAAATTAAGAAATTATTTTAAAATAGTTCCAAATTTATGAAAATGTTTGTAAATATTAAAACTGTTTTGAAAATTTATGAAGGTTTTATAAATTTTGAAAAAATTAAATATTTTTTCCAACTGAAAAATTGTAAATGTCCTAAAGTTTTATAACAATTAACAAAAACATTGTCGGACAACCGCCCTCACGTTTACTGATATTATTAAAAATGTTTAAAATGGTATTTCGAAAATTTTGAAAATTTTAAAACTTTTGAAAATTGTTCAAAACCCTGAAAAATTTTCAACTTTAAAAAAATTACAAATTTTTCAAATATAAAGCATAATTTTAAAAACCTTTATTTTAAGATTTTTAAAAATTTTTACATGTTTGACAATGTTGGTAATTATTTTTAAATACCTAGTTATAAATTTTTAAAATTTCTCTGAATTAAAAAAAAATGTGAAAACTTGAATTGGAAAAATTGAATTTTTTCAAAATTTTCAAATTTTGATGTTGAAAAATTGTAATTATTCTAATGTTGCAATTGAATACCAATTAACAAAAAAAAATCGGGCAACCGCCCTCAGATCTATTAATATTTTGAAACTTTTTATTACTCGATAATTGTTTGAATATTATTCAAAACTTTTGCAAGTTTTTAAATATTTACAAATTTTCAAATTTTTCAAATATTTATCTTAATTTAAAAAAAATTGGTTTCAAAAATTTTGAAAATGCTTGAAGATTTTTGAAAATTTTTAAAATCTACGGAAATCACCAAAATTTTCTTCTTTCTTCTTGTACCCTTTCGGGTGTCGGAAAAATTTTGATAATTTAAATTTTTTTTGGAAATTATGATAATTACCAAAACATTTCAAAATTCTTGAAAATTTTAAAGTAAAAGCATTAAGGGGCTTGGTAGACGTGTGGGTTGACGAGTTGGCTTACAACTCTATCGTCCTCTTAGGCGGTGGTTCGAATCCTGTTTGAGTACTTAAAACATATTCGGTCATTTTTCGGACCCTAGCCGTGGAAAGGAACGGGAAACTACCACGGTGCCGCCGAATTTTCCCCAGGACAGTTTTCATCTTTAATATTAAGATGAAAATCGTCAACGCCATGAAACATTACTACAAGATCTACTGCAGCGCCATCTACCAGCAACAGTGCATACTTATTATAGAATACTATTATAAATATAATATTAATCTGTATCGAAGCAAAATAAAAATGTAGTAATAAAAGGCATGACACCTTGAGAAGAAGAAAAGCATTAAAACTGTAGAATAACAACACTAGAAAAATACAGCGCCCTTCCACACAAATAACCAAATTCCAGATACGTATTTCGACAGCAAAGCATCATCACTGATGATGATAGCTTTGCTGTCGAAATACGTATCTGATATTTAGTTACTTGTGTGGAAGGGTGCTATATTTATTGTAAATTTTAAAAATTTGAAAAGAAAGATTTTGAAAATTTTAAAATTTATGATTACAATTGTGAATATCCTAAAGTTGAAATTTCATACCAATTAACAAAAAGATTATCGGGCAACCGCCCTCACATTTATTCATTTTCTGAAAATTTATTAAATATCTCGAAAATTATGAAATTTTTGCGAAAGCTTTGAAATTTTTTCAAACCTTTAAAAATATTGAATATTATTCGAAACTTTTGATAGTTTTTAAAAATTTACAAATGTTTAGATTGTCAAAGTTTTTTTTAAACATTCATCATAATTTTAATGTACTTTTTAAATTTTTAACAATTTTGAGTATGAAATTTTCAAAATCTGATAATTTTGTAGATTTAGTTAGAAGTTATTTTCAAATAGTTCTATATTTTGAAATTTTTGTAAATTGTAAAAAATTTAAAAAATGTCTGATAATATTTGAAGATTTTGAACATTTTTAATAATTTCTAAGGATTTCGAAAATTTTAAAAATTTAAAAAAAAATTTAAAATTTTTACAACCTAATTTCTGTCTACTATTAGCGTATTTGAAGTAATTTCAACCTAAATTATGTCTACTATTAGCAAATTTTATGTAGTTTCAGCTTCGTTTTAGCCTTAATTCAGCCTAATTTTAAATTTGAATGTAATTTATGTCTAATATAAGCACATTTTATGTAATTACAGCTTAGTTTCAGCAAAAACTTCAATCAAAGTTCGCTTCAATTTTAATCTAATTTCAGTTGAATTTAATTTAATTCAATCTATTTTCAGCCCATTTCAACAGAAATTACAGCCTAATTTCAGTTATGAAATTTTAATTTAATTTCAGCTTAATTTCTGTCTTAGAATCAGCATATTTTATGTAATTTCATGCTAGTTTCAGTCTAATTTGTATCTATTTTTATCCCACATTTTAGCCTAGTTTTTGTAATTTCGGCCTAGTTTCAGTCTGATTTCGGTAGGAATTTCAATCGAAATTTTACCCTAATATTGGTTTTCTCAATAACTGTCAATCTAATTTCAGCCCAATTTTAGTTAGCAGTTAATTACCACCTACTCTTGTTTGTCAAATATGCTTTATTTTTAAAAGTGACTGAGCTACGGAAAAATTCCTACCTATTAAGGTATATAGATTGTTATTATTTAACTGGAAACGTAGACAACTAATAACCACGACAAGGAAAGCAGACACAACTAATAAGTGTGACAAGAACAAATAGACGGACCAGGTGGGGACTAACGTAGCCACTGATATTTTTAATATAGTTTAAATTTCCATAGATAGGCAATTTTCTTGAATCTAACTTAAAAGTGGGCCAAGTGGGGATTCACGTAACAATGGACTTGAGTCCCCACTTGGCTCGCCCATTCTTTCTTCCTTGTCAGATTCATAAGTTCCCTATACTTTCCTTGTTGCACTCATTAGTTCCTGTAAAAAAGTAACAATCTGTATAATGAACTTTCAAGGAATTGCCACGGTCAGTGTAAAAATATTTTTAACCGGTAAGTATTAGATTTTCGCCAACGTTAATGAACATCAAGTTGCTCCTCATTTCTTAAAAACAAACATGATTAATCCTGTACTTACAAATCAAGTTTCAACATTTTTGACGAGAAAATACAAAAAATGTAAAATGTATTGGAAGGGGAAGTGTAACTAATTATCCCTCACGTCTTATAAAATAGAATAACAGCTGGTCGACCTTAACAGAAAATTTTGCGCACGTTCACTACTAGAAGTGCTTTTTCAATAATAAATAGGTATCGTCTTTTATTGTTTAAATGTCAGTTCGAGTTAGTGACCGATGACGTTTGGGAAATTGATGTGAAATGCCTCACTAACTATAATACACGGATGATTTATCATTTCGAATGTCTACTAACTGGTATAAATTGTTCGAATTAATATGTTGGCATTAATTTATTTTCATAGTTTTGTTGCAAATTTGACACACGAATAAATATTTAGCGTAACGGCTTGTCATAAGTGATTAATGGAGCATTATTGAACGATCACAAATAAATGTTTTGCTGCATGCTAAATACCATCAACGTTGCCTGCATCAATTGAATTTGTTTCCTTCGCCTGGAAAAATTCATATTTGCTATTTGAGATGAGAAAGAAATTATAACCATTAATTCTCAAAGGAAGAAAGCACAAGCAAGAATTGCATTTACAAAGAAATTAGGCAGTTGGTAATGATAATTAAAAAAATATGCGATAAAAATAGGCTTTGTTTCAGGGAGTGGAGTCGAGCAGTGGCGAGTGCACACGTGTTAACGACGCCACTCCAGCTTTTAAATGTAAAACTGCGTTTTTGACCGTTTGAAAAGACAATTTTAGTGTAGATCGCTCCTAGAGTGATCATTAAAGTTAGTAAATTAGTACCTTTGAGTTAGCATATCAGGTAAAACAGGTAACAACGTAGCGCGCGCACCCGGAGAATGTTTGTTTCGTCAGCGCAAAGCAGGTGCATTAGTGACATGCGCCAGTTCTCAAAAACAAAGAAGCGAGAATTACCTGCGGGACTAAATGTACCACCTGGATTACCTGCTGATGTCACAACAGATGAAACGAAACCGGAAAATGGATAATCAGCAAACAGTTAAAGCTAAGTTATAAATATAAGTAGTAATTTCTAATAGAGAATAAATAGATAAAATCCCCAAGATAAGTTAAGAACAGGCGGCTGTAAGTAGATATTAAACAATACAAATAATTTAAAAAAGTAGATATTGTTATTCTATTAGGGCAGTCTGTTAGGCAATAGAGTTTATTTTCGTCCAAACCCGACAATAGAGAACGCCAACAGACGAATTCGTGGAACACGGCGCTAAAGGTCTTGAAGCAGGTAGATTTCTAAGGGTCTTTTCGGCAGAAAAAGTCAAACGAGATCGGTTACAATTTGGCAAAGTTAGAACCAAAATAAATTCACACTCAACAGGCGGGAATATTCAAGCAAACGAATTCTTTTACGTGCGCCGCGATACCTACAATAAAGTACAATAACTTTCCATTAGATTAATTGATTTAATTACCGATATTTGTATTGAAAATACACTTTTTTTAGTATTATGTTTGTATAGATGGTTACTTATTATATACTCTAAGGTAGTGATATACACCTAACATTAAGAAACTTTATATATTAAGTTGTAGAACAGAGCATCTGGGGAGTACGTTTATGTTCATGTAATTTTAGTAAGGTTTGGAGCGTAATGTTGAATTTAAGGCTCCGAACCGGGTATGTCAAATTAGATTGGTTCTAGTATCTAACATTAACGTCTGATGTCAATCAGAACTAGTAGTATTAGAAGGTGCGTAAACAATATACACGGAAGTGTACACACCAGCAAACCAACGGAAATCATCAGAAGCAGGAAACACAATACCTACGATGGAACAGGAACAGTATATACGGACAGACACAAATTGACATTGCGGAAAATCCCAGGAGATGGAAACTATTTATTCGCCTCAATAGCAGACCAAAACACAAATGTCACAGCAACGCGAGAACAGCTCAAAAAAGAAGCTTTCATCTTAAGGAAAAAAATCGTGTCATACATCAGAGAAAACCCACAAAATTTCCAATTGCAACTGGAGGAAAATGTAAGAAACTTGGCTCCGCGCTACGACCATACCTACGGCCCAGCGCTACAAGCAGAAGCCTACTTAGAAGACCTAGGGAAAGAAGAATTTTGGGGAGGAACCGAATCAATAGCAGCAGCAGCAGAAATACTAAAGGCGTCAATAGAAATACACCACAAAGCAGGTCCAACCTCCACACACACTCCGGTAGACAACAATCAACCACCCAAGGCAATAAGAAGCCAATGAAGAAAAGGAATCCATAGGAAGCAGGAATGGAACGCCAAATATGATCATGCTAGATCAAAGAATAGTATTAAGTAGTTTATTAGCTATTAGGAAATTAAGATATTTTCAATCTGTAATCTTAGAACAATAGATATGTGTAAAATAAGAACAATGTGAAACTTTGATACCAAAGTTTATTAGGTTAAAATGCATAATCGCATAACATTATTGGTTACGTACTCAAAACCCCCATTGATGCGTAGCTTACTAACTACCCGGTGTTGCAGCAGCGGTGTCTTGCGGTATGCATTGCAGACATGCTAACGCGATTCAACACCCCACCCGATTCCACCTATCACATAAATTCCTACCCACCTACTGGCATGGGTGGGCTTGGCGCAATCCAGGATCGACCCTCGAGTCAGCTCCATGTCAGATGATGATGATAAAATAGGCTTTATTTCAGAAATTCTACCAAAATACGTAAAAGATGCTCACATTTACAAATACGAACAACCTAAGACGCGTTTCGTCCTTATTAGGACTCTTCAGTTTAAACGAAAACATATATCCGGCTTAAAATTTACCAAATATCTATATTTCTAATACCGTACCCCTTCCACCTGTCTCGACTTTACGTGACGAGGACCCCACTGCTAGACTCCAAATCTTTATGCGTCGATTATAGAAGGCGCATTTTCGTATGTACTGGTATGTATCAAACCAGTACAACGTTTCGTTTCAAATAAGAAAATTACGTTTACACTATTTGTTTATATTATTGGAACGTCATCCGCTGCTACCCCTCAATACCAAAAGAATCTCAGCGCCGGCGAGTTCATAATTAGATATAATTGCGACTTTTGATGTTACGAACTTACTTTATTATTAGGTTGTGTTGAATATACCGCTAATATTTAATAGTTATAATAATATTTAACAACTATAAAAGTATCAAGGCTTCCTCTGAGTAAACGTCTTTCCCTACTACTTACAAGCTTTCTTTAAACTTCCCCTGCTTTCCCCGGACTTCCCCTGAACTTCCTCAGAACTACACTCGAATTATACCCTACAATCCCTTAATGTATTTGTAATGTACAAGGTGGTATGGAAAACAATATGAAAAAAGTCTTCATTTATGGTGTATATGTTAAGGAAGTCCAAGGGAAGCTGGAAAAATCCGACGGAAGTTGGGGAAGTCTAGGAATGTCGAGAAAGTCCAATGGAAGTCGAGAAAATCGGGTAAGTCCAACGAAAGGGGGGAAGTCCAAGGAAAGTTGGAAAGACCAAGGGAAGCTGGGAAAGTTAAGGGAAGTCGAAGAAGTCCGGGGAAAATAGGACAGTCCAAAGGACGTCCGGGGCAAATATTTTACGATATACGTTTAAAATAATCTATGTCAAAACAAAAGTAAGCAGTTCATTTTAATAAATTTAAAATTGTGCAATTTCCTGTTAAACCGGAAGTGCTATAAAAATATCAGTGGTGTCCACGGAACTGGATATCCGAGTATTTGTAAACGCCATTCTGGGCTTGAGCAAACTCTAGGAATATCTAGACTTCCCCTCCTACTTTTCCAACTTTCTTTAGACTTCCCCGTCCTTCTTTGGACTTCCCTAACTTCCCTTGGGCTTCCCCGACTTCCCTTGGACTACATCTACCGTGTAGACTAAACTTCCCCTACTAGAGGTTTGAGTAGGGCTGTAAAATCGTAAAAAAACTTTATTGCACCACACGGAACCAAAATACACCCGTGAGGATGCGGAGGCAAGGTAAGATTAAAACTGTTTTTGTTCGAAAAAGGCCATCTTCAGGGTCAAAAACGTCGAAACGAGTTGGTCTATTTCTTTTAATAGTAGATCCACACACTTCACAGTATCTGTTGTTTTCGCAAAATATGACGTGCAAAACACAGCATTTTAGTACAGCGGTTGACGTTGCTTTCACGTCTGTTAGTACAGACACTACTAAAACAATCCGTATTTAAAAAAACAAATTTTAGTTTTTACAAAACTTTATTTTGAACTAATCTTTACCACAAATTACTTCAATTGAGTCAGCCGTAAAATGAGCCTGAACGACGTCTCTAGCTGGTTTGGGATGTTACTCCAAAAGCATAAACATTAACGTGATTAGTTAGTAGTCACCTATATTCGGTTCAGTATTCATTTCAACATCGCTAACTCCTTGCTTATTTGGGAATATACTTTAAGTACACGTCTTACATCTCGACGTAGCTTATTATATGTATATTATTTTTATAAAGAAAAAATTGCCAAAAAAAAGCGTAGCTACTGCTACATAAAGCAAAACTCTAAAGTTATTTAACATACCAGGAGTAGATAGAAAAATGATAGGGTTAAATTACAAAAACTTGTTGCATAGCGACGACTGCTTGTTTTACCTGAAAATTTTCTTCGGTGAGTTGCTATGCTTATTATTTTTCAATTCACAATTGGTATATACGATTGGATTATTTCAATAACAATTCGTTAAATAATTTTATTTCTAAAACTAGCAAGTGAAACAATTCAGTAGTTTGCTTAAATTTGACCACAATAAGATTGTATAGCTACGGGTTAAACTTCTCTATTGGCTGCGGAAATAGCAAATGAATAGAATAATCAATTATAAATCTAAATAGAAGCATTAATATATCTGGATAATAAACCTTATGATGAAATACAGTGACATTAACACCTCAAAGTGCCATTATTGCAGCAATAATTTTATAACCTTTACACTTTTAAAAGTACATACATTTAAACAATCACACTTCTTCATTTCATTCCGTACGTGATGTACAGATTCATTAGGCACTTATTTTCCAGATGGTCTGATGATGCAAACCATTTATTTTACAGCTTGAAGAGTCATACATGCATATAATTGAGGTTTATTACTTGTCTTATGCCAAATAAAATCGGTTTCGCTTACTCCCACTTTGAAGCAGCATAAAACAAAATTTAAGTGTGTCCTTCAGCTATTAAAAATTCGCCATGTTAAATTCAAAATGCCATTTAAAATTTAGTCAGCTACGCCACTGGGATTGTTTAGCTGGCATAATGTTCGCGGTACGTTTACTCTGTTTATTAACCACCATGAACGACAATTTAGGGTATTAGAAACCTGTGGTTTTGTTTTCCCATACTTCTATCATTGAAGTAAGGAAAGTTATGATTTCATGCAAATTTTCAAATTTCAGATTTTATCGGAAATACACGTTTGGGGCGGGGCAAGAAACCCACAAAAACGATATTTTTTAAAATCAACAACGCGTTTTTCAGAAGTTACGTTATTTCAATGCCTTTCACGTAGCTCTAGTTAAAAAATAATTTCTCCTTCTTTGCATGTTTTGACAATTCTTTAAATAAACTATTTACAGCGATTTTTGATTCGAAGTCAAAGCAACTCGAGGATATAACAAAACACTAACACAGACGTCTACACTTGCTGCGTTTGGCAGCGCTGCAATTAACGTTAAAAACCCCTCAGGTGGCATAAACAGTAGCAGCCGCTACGTAGACAATAAAAAAATAAAGTATTCGACTTATACTTTTAAAGCAATTACGCCGGTGGTCAGGATCGAACCGAAGACCGCTGCCATGACATGCGAGGCTCCCCCCCCCCTCTGGACTGCTAAGATTCGTTGCACAAATGCCTTTGAAATGCGTACACATGCGAAAGTACTGTATTTTTTGTTAAAACCATGTTGTTCAGTTATTTATTAGCGCGAGAATATTTTAAACGTAAAAAGTATAGGAAAGTACTAGCGACGTGTTTCGCAGGTTTCACCTTCACCTTCACCAATTTCAAATCAAGATGTCCATTCACATTTTGTAGCTACGCCACTGCATTGTTTAACTGATATAATGCCCTTAGTGCGTTTAATTTTTACGTTGGGAAGACATGAACGGTATCTTAGGGTATTAGCAACCTGAGCCCTTCGGCCATTAGAAAACATTCACCGTCAATTTAACATCAAGATCGCAATTGTCATATTTTAGCTACGCCGCGGCTGAGATTGTTTAGCTGACACACGGACCGTCGTGCGTTTGCTCATTTGCTTAAATAATCATAAAGGAAATTTTAAGATGCTAGTAACCTGTGGCTTCTGGCCATTAGAAATCGTTTGCCAATTTAAAATCAAAATGACAATTAACATGTTTTAGTAACGCCACTGCGATTGCTTAACTGACCTAATGGTGGTAATTCATGTAAACATTTTCTTAAAGCATCCTGAACGATATCTTAGGGTACAAGCAACCTGTAGCATTTGGCCAATAGATATCGTTCGCCAATTTAAAATCAAGATGAAAATTTACATAATTTAGCTACGCCACTGAGGCCATGGCCATAGTGCGTTTAATCTTTTGCTTGAGTAATCGTGAATGGTATCTTAGTGTGCTAGCAATCTGTGGCCGTTGGCCATTAGAAATCCTTGGTCAATTTAAAATCAAGATGACAACATATTTTAGCTAAGCCACTGAGGCCATGGCCATAGTGTGTTTAACCTTTTGCTTGAGTAACTGTGAATGGTGTCTTAGGGTACTAGCAATCTGTGGCATTTGGCCATTAGGAATCGTTCGCCAATTTAAAATCCAGATTAGCATATTTTAGCCACGTTACTGAGCTTGTTTAACTGACATAATGGCAGTAGTGCGTTTAATCGTCTGCTTAAAGAATAGTGAACGATATCTTAGGGTCTAGTACGTGGCCTTTGGCCATTAGAAATCCTTCGCCAATTTAAAATTAATATGACAATTAATATATTTTAGTCACGCCACCAAGATTGCTTCACTGATATAATAGCGGTTGTGCGTTTAAAGTTTTGCTTAAAGCATCCTGAACGATATCTTAGGGTACTACAAACATGCGGCCTTTGGCCATAAGAAATCGTTGGCCAATTTAAAATAAAAATGACAATTAACATATTGCTATGATATGAGGCCATGTACTTACCAGAAAAACAATTTTTTAAATGCCTGCAATTTACGCAATAACTAATTATATTTTATATGAGACTCTTTTATAAAACTTCTCAGGGTCGTTATTAAGCTTGGGCCATTGGCCATTAGAAATCCTGGGCCAATTTAAAATGAAAATGACAATTAACATATTTTAGCCACCCCTCTGAAAATGCTTAACTGATATAATAGCCGTAGTGCGCCTAAATTTTTGCTTAAAGCATCCTGAACGATATCTTAGGATACTTGCAAGCTGTGGCCTTTAGCCATTAGAAATCGTTGGCCAATTTAAAATTAACATGACAATCAACATATTTTAGCCACGCCACTGGATTGCTTAACTAACATAATAGCCGTAGTGCGCCTAAACGTTTGCTTAAAGCATCCTGAACGATATCTTAGGGTTCTAGCAAGCTGTGGCCTTTAGCTATTAGAAATCGTTGGTCAATTTAAAATTAAGATGACAATTAATATATTTTAACCTCGCTACTAAGATTGCTTAACTAACATAATAGCCGTAGTGCGCCTAAACTTTTGCTTTAAGCATCCTGAACGATATCTTAGGGTTCTAGCAAGCTGTGGCCTTTAGCTATTAGAAATCGTTGGTCAATTTAAAATTAAGATGACAATTAATATATTTTAACCTCGCTACTAAGATTGCTTAACTAACATAATAGCCGTAGTGCGCCTAAACTTTTGCTTTAAGCATCCTGAACGATATCTTAGGGTACTAGCAAGCTGTGGCCTTTGACCATTAGAAATCCTTGGTGGATTTAAAATGAAAATGACAATTAACATATTTTAGCCACCCCTCTGAAAATGCTTAACTGATATAATAGCCGTAGTGCGCCTAAATTTTTGCTTAAAGCATCCTGAACGATATCTTAGGATACTTGCAAGCTGTGGCCTTTAGCCATTAGAAATCGTTGGCCAATTTAAAATTAACATGACAATTAACATATTTTAGCCACGCCACTGGATTGCTTAACTAACATAATAGCCGTAGTGCGCCTAAACGTTTGCTTAAAGCATCCTGAACGATATCTTAGGGTTCTAGCAAGCTGTGGCCTTTAGCTATTAGAAATCATTGGTCAATTTAAAATTAAGATGACGATTAATATATTTTAACCTCGCTACTAAGATTGCTTAACTAACATAATAGCCGTAGTGCGCCTAAACTTTTGCTTTAAGCATCCTGAACGATATCTTAGGGTACTAGCAAGCTGTGGCCTTTGACCATTAGAAATCCTTGGTGGATTTAAAATGAAAATGACAATTAACATATTTTAGCCACTCCTCTGAAAATGCTTAACTGATATAATAGCCGTAGTGCGCCTAAATTTTTGCTTAAAGCATCCTGAACGATATCTTAGGATACTTGCAAGCTGTGGCCTTTAGCCATTAGAAATCGTTGGCCAATTTAAAATTAACATGACAATTAACATATTTAGCCACGCCACTGGATTGCTTCTTGAACGATATCTTAGGGTTCTAGCAAGCTGTGGCCTTTGGCCATTAAAAATCCTTGGCAAATTTTAAATGAAAATGACAATTAACATATTTTAGCCACGCCTCTCAAAATGCTTAACTGATATAATAGCCGCAGTGCGCCTAAACTTTTGCTTAAGGTATCCTGAACGATATATATCTTAGGGTACCAGCAGTCTGTGGCCTTTGGCCATTAAAAATCTTTCAGGAATTTAAATTCAGGATCGTAGTTGTTATATTTTAGCTACGCAACTGAGATTGTTTAGCTGACATAATATCCATAGTGCGAGTACTATCTTGCTGGAGGAATTACAAAAAATAACTACTACTAGGGTACTAGCAATCTGTGGTATACGGTTATTAGCAATCTTACACAAATTTAAAATTAAGATATCAATTAAAATTTTGTCAGCTACTAACAGCGCTGGGGTTATTTGGCAGGAATAACGTCTACGTTTAATACTTTTTCAAAGCATCATTAACTGAAGTTTACGGTATTAGAAACCTGTGGAATATGCCCTCAAAAATTTAATTTTAAGACGCAAAATAAATTTTTGCGCTATACAAATGAGCTTTTTTAGCGGGCATGACGATCAAAGTACACCTTATCTGCTTTTTGAAGTGCACTAAACATAAAAAAAATTTTAGGAAAATCGCCCTCCTAGCTTGTCACGGCTCAACGCACTTAGTGATATTCACAGGTCTAACATGCCCCACCGCGAAAAAAACAACTTAACTACAGACAGGCCCGAACTCGGGTCGATCAGATAAGACTGCGAGCTCGTAACTCGAACGCCTAAACGAAAATTTAAGGCATTGCAAACCTGTGGCCTTCGGCTGCTAGAAATTCGTAACCAACGCTAATTACAAGAAGCTGCCAAATTTAGTTTCTTGAACTACGCCACTGGGGTTGTTTAGCTGCATAATGGAATGCCCACAGTACAATGCCATCAGAAAAAGAATTTCAGGTCATGGTAATCACATTATAACATTGATAATATATGTCACCTATCACTTTGTTTAATGTGACATTTAAGGGTGAAGCCGTGTCGTAAATGATGGAAAGACAATAGATCTTCAACATAAAAACATTTAGTTATATGGTAAAGCTAAAAGTTAAGAGATAAACAATAGAAAATGTATATGTAGTTAAATATACAGCTGGAAACTTGAGATTGTATTCAAGAGAAGATGTGGTTTTTATAGACGACCATTATCTCATATCTGATGCATTCCTTATAATAAAAATTCAGTGGTGTAACAAGAGGGACCAGAACTGGAATAAATTTTGTTTTAAAACAATGCATTCGATTTCATTTCCACCCCTTCACGATTTTTCTTCACTACACCACTGGTAACGCAACAAGGTTTATGAGATATAAGCCCTAATTACCAACCTTTCTTTATAAAAACTGCAAGAACAAGTGAATAAAACCACTTTAGACACCGGACAAAAAAATAACAAAAACCCAATAGCAGCTACGTAAGAAGAGGCGCTCAATTAAGCACCGATTTGACCAGAAACAATCAATTATACGGGCTAATACTTCCAAGTGTTTTCTGGAATTGGTCGGCGATCGACACGCGTTGTTTTAACAACAAAACAGAAAGCAGATTTACGACGACCTAATGGAACGGAACCGAAATGCGTAATTGAATGAATACACGCCTGTTGTTTGCACATCGGAATCTTCTTAAGAATTCTTATTAAATTATAGGTTTGCTGAGACAATTATCAGGGAAACTTAATAACGATAATGAAATAGTGATTTAGCGTTCGATAATTGCGAAGATTCAATGACAGCTGGCTCACCTATGACCAAATGCCATGGTAAATTACTATGGACGGCTGCAGATTAATGATAACTCGTCACCTATTTTTTTCGTTTAATTAAAACGTGAAAGTTCATTGCAAAATTAATACTCTTTGTTCATGACTCTACGTTCTATTAAAAAATGTGTTTAATTTTTAAAATGAACACAAAATTATTAAAAGTATGCTTCGTTCTTGTTTAATTTAAAAGTTAAAAGGATTTCTGTTAATAATACTTAAAATACTGATAGAAGCATTAAAAAGCAGTGATTTCTATCTGGGGAAGGCTACAAGCTGATCCGTCGATTTTTACCTTCCTCGTCATACGAGGTATAGCTATAGAGGAAGGTATTGTGATCGTCAAGTAAGAATTTCGAGCAAATGCGAAATTTTTTTCGCTTTAAGTTTACTGGCCGATATACGAGTTATACCTACAATAAAGATACTTTTATGCCAAACATGTTTAACCTAAACATTTTGAGAAAAAGCAAGTTTTAGGGCCTTGGGAGGCCGATGTGTGTCTCTATACACTTTACAGTCCAGGCGCCTCGTCGAAAAAAACAACAAATTTGGCTCAAAGATCGCAAGAAAATGAGGTTGGTCCGCCCATAAAAGGAGAGTGCTCTACGTCAAAATAGACGCGTTCGAAACAGAACCTTAAATTCGAATTCTACGCATATCGAACATCGCACCATTGCCCCCCACCAACGATTTTTTGTTTGCTACAAAAATTTACGATTTTCTGCTTCAAAATCAGCATAAACACGTTAAATAAGAATAGGAACAACTTTCCATTAAGGAAACATCATTGAGAGGTTTCCTTTTGGTCGTTTACCTGAACAGTTTAATTGAGTAATTGCAAAAATACGGCTATCAACCAAAGAAAATAGATTTTAACACAAAAAATATCATAAAAACTGGAGACCGCATCAGTACATGGCGGGAGAGGGAAAGGTTCGCTACTTTAAGATAAACGCGCTCGGAAAAGAACTTTTAATTGGTATTCTACACATGTCGAGGGGCCGAACGCGATATCCCTATCACACCCCCTCCCCACTGCAGCCACTATCGTTTGTTTCTGTTTTCACATAAATTTACGAATTTCGGCTTCAAAAGCGGGATAAGTATGTTAAATGACAATAGGAACAACTTTCAACTGGGAAAACACCATTGAGAGGTTTCCTTTTGGTCGTTTACTTGAACAGATTAATTGAGTAATCGCCAAAAAACGCTATCACCAAATTATGTAAACCACTTTGTGATTTCAATGGATATTGTTAAACCACTTGACTGCTTCAAAATATATAGGGAGAGCTACTTCAAAATAGATGCGCTCGGAAAAGAACCTTAAACTCGTATTCTACACATGTCAAATAGCCGATCTGCGCAAGCTCGATCCTCCTACCACCCCTCAATGATTTTAACGAATAAATATTGTTGACAATTAACAAATATTAAAATAAACAAGTTTACACATTTTTCAAAATATCCCTAAAATCAAATTTTTAAAATTTCCCAAAATTTTCAAAATTATAAACTATTTCCATTTTCTACTATTAACAATATTTTCAAAATTTTTAGAAAATTAATACAATAAAAAACAATTTCAACTCAAAATTCTTTTAAATTATCGAATTCACCAAAGTCTTCAAAAATTTTATAATTTTTAAGTTTTTAAAACATTTTCAAAATATTCAAAATTTTTTTACGATTTTTAAAAACATTCAAATTTTCAAGTTTTCAATTTTTAAAAAGTTAATAATTTTTAGAAATTTTCAATGTTTTACGAACTTTTCAAAATTTCAAAATTTTTCAAACTTTCTTCTTCTTCCTCGGGACCGACGGCTTAACGTGCCCTCCGAAGCTTGACTGGTTGCAGATATACCCCTATATTGGTCACCCATCCGAGTGGGGCCCAGAGCGGACAGTGCTTAACTTTGAATACCGTGTGACCAGCATCCGCAGTTTTCCGCCATGCAACCAACATTTTCAAAATTTAAATCATCATAATCTATCCTCATGTACCCGAAGGAGCCGAGGTCATTCATTCCGGGTAGGCTCTTCGCTGTGTAGTAGGAGGTGGTGGGGCTTTTTGGCCTATAAACCACTACGCTCGTGAAGCTTATGCCACCCTTCATACACCTTTTAAAATATTTAGAAATGTTTAAAATTATAACACTTTCAACTTTTCAAAATTTTCAAAATTTATTAAAACTTCAATTTCCAATAAATAAAAAAAAATTTTTGTAATTTTAAAAAATTTTCCAAAAATTTTAATAAGAGACAAAATTTTAAATTTAAACAAAAAATTGGATGTAAAATATATTCGTACTTTTTCGAGAATATAAGAAATATTCTAAATTTCCATCAAAAATGTTTCGAAATAGTTAAAATTTTCAAAAAATTTCATACATACGAGGAAGGTCCCGCGGAGGTAGCCCGACAACATTTTTCCAATAACTATTCTAAAATCTGCCCCACTACCGTATTCTAAGCTACAAAAACAGTATCTATCAGCATTTGCATGTACTGAAGTTCTGGGGGAGGATTAGCCCGGTAGCCCCTCCCCCCTTGGCTACGCCGCTGGGGAAAAATTTTACATCGCAGCTACAAATGTTCTGAATATTCATTAAAATTTTAAGTTGAAAAATCTTGACTAACTAGGGTCATACTTCCAGGCGCAATTAGCTAGAAAACAAACAATTCTAAACCTAAATTAAAATTAAAGTTCGGTTTAAAACAGTTCATTGTAAATGTAAGCATTAACATAAAAACGTATAAAAATCCTCGAGGAAAGATCTTTTGTCTTAGAAAAGCCGAGAAAAGCTTCTTTGTTGACGAATATTTACTTTCAACTAGTAACTCGTTTTCTTGTGCCGGAAAGCTATCAAAGTATTTTTGCTTAAACAAAACCAGAACTTTCAACATCAGTAAGTAATTGCAGTTTTATAAGAATTAATAAGTTCGCCTAAAAAAGGCGGTACTGTTTTTAACATATCCGTATGTATTAGTACTGGTTAGTAAACAATAATTTTTCCTAGAAAACATTTAAAATTTTAACTTTCCATCAGAACTTAACTTGTCATAGAATTTTTTCCATCATTACTAATATTTTACCAGCTTTGCTGAGGGACTGAACGTATGTGTGCAAACTATTTACGCTATTATGTGTACTACGAATTAAGTTGTTGCAAAATGCACTTGCCTAATAACTTTGAATTATTTACAGGAATATTATGCTTTTTTCAGCAAATACAGACTTTAATTAACAGTGACCACTTGATTTGGCTAAATTGCTATGATTTAGTTTTAGTTAATCTTAAGCAGGTGGTCGTCTAAAGGCAGCTGCACACATTTTTGTAGATAAATGTAAATAAACCATGATTGTAAAAGACATGTTGACATGTATCAATGAGTTTGCCGCTTGTTGTGTGGATTATTGGAGCCAATCTAATATTTAAAATTTCACGCTCTTAAATTTTAGGGATTAGGGTAAATATTGGGTTGTGGTTATTAACATAAATTGGGGAAACTTGACAGCTTTAATCAGCACAAGTGCTCAAGAAAGTTTGAGAATGTGAGACAAAATTTTATTGATACTTCTAACCAATCAAAAATTTAAATAGAGTGGGGCTGTAATTTTATTGGAAAAATAAAAAAAGTCCTACCTCTTGGAGGTTGCACATTAATTTGAATAAAAGAGTATGTTTCCCGAAAAGAAGGAATCAATCTTTCCGATTGTCAATGATTACTCAGTTCGCCGGAATCTTAACGTTAGTTTGGAAGCATTATTGCTAACATTCTGTCACAGTATTACAAGTATGAGACTTGAAACTTCAAAATAAAACGTCATTATAGTGGGTTTTGGGCTACGAGAAGCACTTTGCCAAAATCAAAGAGGATTAGACGTAGATGCTTATTTTTGTCGGTGTACCTGATTAGGCGTATCAAGCGTGGCGCTATTGTCCTTCGGGAATTAGACGTAACAATTGAGGCGCTATTGCAAGAAAGCCGATTGGACTGAGTGACGGCGCTATTTCCACTTTGGTGGCGGCAAGACGTTCTTTTCGCGTGTTGTTGTTACACATTTGTGCGTAATCGATCGCTGTTATTGGGTTAAGTTCTCATGCGTATTGTCAAGCGGCGCTATTGTCCTTCGGGAATTAGGCGTAACGGCCAAGGCGCTGTTAGGATGAGACTTAAGCTGAGAATATTGCGTACCAATGAGTGATAGCACACGGCGTTCCTGTAACGAAAAAGCAGTTACTTGAGTAGCCTGTACAACTTTCGACATTTATAGGCAGTCCCAAAAAGAAGTATCAGTATAAGTAGAACTGGGGTACAAGTTTGGATTGGAAACTTTACTCCACACAACTGACGTACAAATTCTATATAAATGGTTCCCGCGCTCATAACAGCAACATTTGCACCACAAAAATAAATAAATACTTTAAAAGGTTTCCAATTGTTTAAATCAGCTTAACATATTATACTTTTTACCCTTAATAAAAACAGGGTACAGAGTCGGCGTTGTAACGGTCACGTTGGTGAGTTCAACTTGGTACATCCACCTCTCTTCGGAGAGGTTCAAGGTTTACCTTAATTGGGACCATATAGAACTAGCTGAGTTGCGAGGGGAGGTGTTACTAACCCTCAGTATGGTACCTAACACCTGAGCGGAATCCCCGCTACCTGGCCGTGGCTATAAATTGCCTGCGTTCCAGTCACTACGTCAAAGTGACCCTTGGGGGTTATGAATTTGACTAGACGATATACTGGGAGGTTAGAGGCCGACGATTTAGACAGGGATGGTGAGCTCCAGAAAGGAGTGGCGCGGCTGCTAGCATTAGGGACTTAAGCCCTAAGGGTGAGGTGCACTTTGCTTGCTCACGCCCACTATCAAAGATTCGACCCAGGAGGTTCGTGCTTATGTACACCCGACGCTGTTAAGGTACCGGCCATATCAGACCGGCTACCGACTAATCTAGGCGGTGCGTAGTTGATAAGTACTGGGATTGCGAGAAGCCTAAACTGGTAGGCGCAGCACTGCCTTCGGCACGTGCTCGCTCCGAAAAATCCAAGTGACTTTCTGACTGGTATCACGGGGACCAAGTCCGAGCCCGTGGGGAATAGCAGCCCCCGTCTTGGTCACGGCGTAGGACTCGTGGTGGCAGTGGTAAGCTTATGCAGGCTAGGACCGTCTTGGTGCGGTTCGACGGGCGAGCTGCGTTTTCAGCTCGGGTTATAATCTGCAAAATCCAGTAGATATTTAGGTAGTCTCCCCCGACCAGTGGGGACTTAGGACTCGCAGCCTGATGTCAAGACTGGTAGCTTGTTCTCGTTGATACGTTGTTAATTTAAGCAGGCGCGTTGATTGAGCGTATTGCGATTCGGCCTGAAGAGGGACGCGGCGGATAAGGCTCACGCTAGATGCCGCCACGTAATACTAAATAAGTAGACCGTAAGGGCCGCTTCACATTGGACTTGATATTGTAAAATAAACTGATAGTACGCTGAATGTTTTCCACGTTTTTTGTGAAAAAATACGATTTTCCTTTTTTCGAAAAAGATTCCTTAGAACTAAAGAAACCCGAAAACGAACGAACAAATTCGTCCTTCAAAAATTGTGTAGGAAGCGGAAAATTACCCCACCCCCTCCCAAATGTAAAATTTAAGTTAAGAACCTTAGTCTACTATCACTTATAAGCAATTTAGCCAAAGCAGAAACTTTTCTCGGCCTTAATTTATTAAATGAGAGTGTAGCAACAATCGGCTTTCAAAAATCCATAGGCGGTGTCACAAAGAAGTTAGCGGACTCGGACACAAAACAAATTGTAGCTACTACATAGCTTTATAATTTTACATAAACAAAAAAAAATTCTAGTGGCCAGTTTTTGAGCAGTATGTTTTTGAAAAAGTAAAAATTTTGATATTTTTTCATTTCGCAATTTTAGTAGTTCCAAAAATTTTAGTATCTTGTATCATTGTGTACCTTTAACACATTTCCAATATTAAATTTCATGCCGATCTGATAACTGATACTGATAACTTGGCGTTAAAACTCAAATTTTCAAAAATTCATGGAAGGCGTCAGAGAAAAATAATTTTTTGAAAATTTCCAAATTTTTGGAAATTCTAGACTTCATAGCTTTTAAGTTTTTGAAAATTTTTGTGCACAATAACATTGTGTCCCTATGGCGCTATTATGATAAAATATTTGAACCCGATCTGTCAACCTGTTTTTAGGTAATGAGGCGCTAGTCGAAATTTTCAAAAAATCGTAACCACCGCCATTTTAAAGCTACGAAGTTCGAAAAAAAAGCGTTGGATTTGCCCCTAAGTCTTCTATCAGATTACGTGTTCATATTTATTAAATTATGTTTCGGAAAAAAATGATTCCAAAATAAACATGTCTAACTTTTGCTTCCGGTTCCGGGTTATTTTTAAAGCTTATTTTGTCTGTGAATTCTTGATATACCCCCAGATTTCTAAGCTCATCAAAATCCGACTATCAGTTCGATAGTTATGCTTATAATGCACCACACACATACCTACCCAACCCACCCAATTTCAGGGTGGTGCGAGACGCAGAGCTATTACGATTATTATTAGCTATTATAGGTATTCTGCCTATTATGATGTGATTATACTATGTTCATCTCTTATGCACTACGTGTTTCGCTTTACCTTTTGCACTCTTAAGTTGTCAGCGATGTTCCTATTAAGTTACGACAAAAAAAACTATTTTTCACAAAAATTGGGGAAGGAGGTGGAAAATTAACCCCCCTAAATTTTACTTCATCTAAAAATAAACTTCTTGATCCTATTCTACCATTACTTAAAAGCAATTTAGCTTAAACAGAATTGTTTTATCGTCCCCCGTCTATTAAAGAGAGGGGCATGAGTTTTAAATTTTCAAAAATTCATAGAAGGCGTCACGGAACCCTAACAGGCTGAGACACGAACCAAATTGTAGCTTATCTCAAGCTCTATGAGCATACAACATTTAAAAAAACGCGAGGTCGATTTTTGAGTAATCTTTTTTTTTTGAAAATTTTCAAAATTTTGGAATTTTTTTTCGCTTCATAAATTTTAACTTTTCGGAAATTTTTGTGCAGGGTAACATTGTGTTTCTATAGGGCTATTACGATACAATATTTGAACTCGATGTGTCAACCTGTTTTTGAGTAATAAAGCGCTAAAGTCCAAATTTTCACGAATTCGTAGCGGTCGGCATTTTAAAGCTAGAGAGTTCGGAAAAAAAGCGTTAGCTTTACCCTGTGTATATGTGTGTGGTGCATCGTAACTATCGAACGGATAGTCAGATTTCGATCAAATGAAATTTTCTCAAAATGAACAAATTTTAGTTTTATACTATATAAAACGTATAAAAGTCGAGGTTTTATACAACATGTATTATACGTTTTACACGTACGTAAAATACGTCTTCTATACTGCACTGTATTAAACGTTACAATTCTGTTTGGGGGTGACATATGCTTAAGGCTCAGTAACAAAGAACGGTTTGAGTTACAGTGTTGCTACTATCCAAATGACAAGTTGTTTGCTGTATTCAAATGTTAACTATTATACATGTGTGAAGGTATGAAAGAAATTGCTGTAACTTTGATATGAGATTACTGTTGAATCAATTGCAATTGTTGTTTTGATATTATTTTTTTTTTCTTATTGTTGCGGAAAAATAATCATGCCCGTTACTACAACTAGTTGTGTTCTTGGAATTTAGCTAGTACGGCGGGACTAGGAAATTTTTCAACCTGGTTACTTTAAAGTGCAGTAACCAGTGACCTCCAGGGTAGTACGGAACGCCTGCGTTTTCATTAAATTCCTTGTTTTTTTGAGAATGCGACCTGGCTGTTAAACAACTCAGTGAGGGAACATTATTTTGTGTTTATGTTATGCTTTCGTTATACTTTAAAATTTCACAGGTCTGTTGAAACAAAGCGATTTTTACCAACAACAATGAATTAGACGGATTATTTTCTACAAAATCTTAATGACCAAAGACACGGTTTGGGTCTTTGGACACACGTAAATGAGGAAGTCCGGGACGGTTCTATAATTATACGTAACGTTCTTAAGCTTTATGTACCTCTAATTGATCAAAATCAAATACCAATCAGAATTCAAAGACAATATTAATTAATTTATGCAAATACATAACTTTAATTAATTAAACGATACATTATTATTCCTGACCACAAAAGGTATTTACGTAAGGCACAGGTTACAAAACACAAATTAACAGATTTCTAGTTTGATTGACAGAAAGCTGTGTTGAGCGCAATTCTATGTAACCGACGGCTGGCATTAAAAGAGATACACGTTTAATGGCACCACTAACTGACAGGGCACTTCGTTGCCAATTGACAGCGTTTTGAAAAGTTTAATCATGTGATTGCACGGATTTTATTCAGTGCCCGTTATCTGACAGCAACAGAATCCGCAATTTTAACTTTAACGTTACCAGTTTGATATAGCGGATTAGTTCGTTTGGCAATAAATTGGTTTTGCAATAAAATATTGGAAAATTAAGTTATTTCGTCGTTTGGATCCTAAGATATTTTTTAGGGTTCTTAGGCTCAGCCTTAGACTCCACAATCAATCGGAGCAAACTAATCTCATTATAACACTATAAATTTAATTTGATGATACCCTGGGGTGTTATAGAACAACGTTCACAAATACGCACTCAAATGAATTTAAACTACACAGCAGACTAATAATTAACCGGTCGACTTTGACCTTCGGTGCGAGTAAATGCGCTTTAAATATCGCAGAAATTAATATCTGCCATTATAATGCAACGGAGTTTAAATTTTGCCACGTTATTTTAATGGACGTTAAATTTAATATTTATTGCACAATATTCAAACCTTAAATTTTATAATTGTTTTTGGTAAACAATGACGAAATCAGTTTCTACTAGAACATATCAATTTAGGTAAAATGCAAATCAATGCCCCAGTGAGATTCAACCTATGCAAACAAACTTGTCCGTTGCAGATATCGTTTAACTACCTGTAATCCCTCAATTATATTGTTTATGTACCAGCTCCAATCTACTCGTATTTACAAAATTTGGATAATGCAATTACTACCAGTGTGACCACGTACATTACAAAAGTAAACAACTAACCTGGATGGATCAAAACCACATGCTGCCGCTTACATTTCAGGTACCCAGTGCGACACTTCGAGTCTGAAACGAAAAAAATTGCTATTAAAGTTATTCTTAGAATGTAGAAATGCACTTGCTAGTAGAATGTATGACAGTTTTGCATGTTTCACTTAAAATTAATGTTGTCCCAAAAAAAGTAGTCTTTTTGCAGCTGGAATATTTTAAAACATGTTCTAATTATCGCAACTGACAGCGATTAAAGAAAAGGTTAAAGTGAAAACTAGACTTAGGTTTTGACTTTCTGGTAGATTTTATTAAAACTATCAGAACAGAATTTAACAAGATAGCAATCCACAATAAATGCATCCGTAATTTATCTATGAACCACTATACCTATACTTAAATGATTTCACGTTGCCACATATTGATGCTTTTCTAGCCTTTGAAACTGAAACCTGAAAAGCAACTTACTTCTTAGGACTTGCAGGCCATTGAGGCCCATGGCTTGGCACCATTCACTCCGGGTTTGGCGCTACGTTCCGGAGGGTAGTAGAGCCCTTTGGGCCTTTAATCACGACGCCCCCTCAGCTTACGCCAAACCCTTGGCGTTACATTTACTTGTCCATTTTCTCATTTATCTACACTTTTGAAGAGACTTCCAACCCCTGCCGCGACTGTCGCGTTGTTAATGCGACATCCGGGACCACCTATTTGCGTGCCATTCCGAGAGTGCGAGGCGCCGCGTTGACACCCATCCAAGTACTGAACAGGCGAATCTATGCTTAACTTTGCTGATCGCACTCGAATGGTTATTCTAACCGCGCTGACTCGAAGCTAGAGCTCAACAAAATAAATGAAAAACTATATTTAAATAACCCTATACATTCTATTTGGCCACTTAGCGTACTCGATTTTCATGTCAACAACCAGTAAAATTAATTTTTGGTGATTACATCACACACATTCTATTTAGCCAATCAAACCATGTTTATTGGAAAATCAGAATCACCAGCTATGTTACTTACGAAAACATGTAGAATTGCCTATGTCACATAAACGACACAATTTTGGCTATTCCGTAAAAAACACGAGATTAGATCCTAATTAATGTATTAGGGACAATTTTGTATTACATGAAATAGGCAACAAAATTTTTGCCGCGTATACGAAACAAATAACAATTCGTACTATGTCCAGACAACACTGTTGTTATATCTCGAGTCCTCACCTTGGCTGTTCATCAAAGAAAACTTGAGTTTGTTTTTTAATTTTCATTGAAATATACAAAACATCATGACTACTGGTCTAAACTAATTAGGATGTTCTTCTATCAAAATTACTACATGTTTTCTATAATTTACAACGCATACTTGTAAAAAACTGTCGTCATTTGGAAATTACACCCAACATAATCGCGTAAGGACCGACCTGTAGGTTGTCTGCCCTTGCAACCATTTGCATTAGAAGTGTGAGCCATAGTGGTTCGTGGGCCCTTCCTGCCTAAACAGGGCCGTGTGCTTTGATTGTTTTAACCTCGGAACAGACAAGGATTTGATGTTAGTGTATTTTGTTTAGCAGCGCACAAATACTTAATTGGCTTATACCTGTTAGCTGTCTGTGAACATATACAAACTAACGTTTCGCAAGACATTGCAGCTTGCATCTTCAAAGTAATTAGAGCCCTAAATTCAAATTAGGGATGCAGAGGTACTTGAACCCCTGGAAGTGGTCTGTCTCGGAGGAGGACAGGATGATTAGGTCCTTCAGGTAGGTCAGCATAGATACCTCTAGAAGACCTCTTCTGAAGCGGTCTATCAACCGTTGGAACGTGGCTGGCGCAGTCCGCAGCCCAAATGGCATTCGGAAAAGACCGAACAGTGTTACGAATACTGTCTTGTCTCGGTCTTCCGGCCTGACGAAAATCTGGCAGTAGCCGGATTAAAGGTCCAACGTGGATATAACAGCGGCTCGTGGGGTGTGGAGTAGATCGTCCATCCGAGGTAAAGAGTAGCTGTCAGAGACGGTTACCTAGTTGAGTCTGCAGTAATCTCCACCTCGTCTAAGTGTAGCTGGAGCTTTTCTATGTCTACCATCTCTATTTCCACCCGTGGAGCCTTTTTTCGTGGCGAGTATTAAAATATGGAGGGTGACGGGAGCGCTGAATATGCCTCTGACGGCGTTTTCATCACTAACCTATTCACAGTCCTTGTATATTAGAATAGTGTCCACAAATGTGTTTACATCGGTCTCCCCGTCGAAACGCGTCGGGTATTTTGAGAATGAACCTAGTGTGGCTGCAGGTGCGGCATTTCGGTGTCCCAAGTTGGGCAATAACATCTGTAGCTGGTTCATTGTGAAGTATATTTATTGCCTTGCTACATTTACCTTTTGCGCAATGCAGCTACAAAACGATGCGTTAGGCGCCGTCACTTAAAATAAAGCGAACTTCATTTAAATTCTATGAATAGAATATTGTATTAATATAATTAAAGCAATTTAATTTAAAATACTGATCTTATAGTACCTCTTGCATATTCTGTTTTCATACAAAAAACACTAAAGTTATCAATTTAAAAAAAACTATCCTACCTCTATATTTCAAGTATCTAATTCAAAACCAGATCAGCTTTAACAACAAAGCATTAATATAACAAACAAGCTATAATTCAAAATTCGATTTAACTATCAATACAACTCCATTATCCAATTTGAATGTTTGAAGTACTTGCTTGCCACATCATCAAGCATGCGGTCGCAGTCGATTCTGTACCAATTAATCCAGTTAGAGCAATTTCTGAGTAAAAGCAAAAAATGACGAGTTTAATGCAGTTGCATCTGCTGGAAGCTATCGGTCGGGGAATGCAATTAACGTGCATTGCCAAAGGCTTGCTTTGGTTATTCGCCTTCTCCACATGTCTGCCATGATTAAACATTCAGTGCGCGTATGCCTGTATTACATTCATGGTCATTGGTCAGCGCTTCACCTGCGTAAAGTGTTGATGACCTAGGTAAGTACATAGTGGAATCTCCGCAAAACCGCAGGTTTGCCTCACGGCTGTCATTTAGTTTCCCATATGGTTGGGTTTATTTGGTCATAACAATAAAGTAAAGAATGAGAGAAAGCTTTTACTGAAAGTGTAAGAATTGCATAGTGGAAAATGCTTAAACGATGTTGGTTGCCAGGCTTGAGTGTAGCACCGCTGCTGGTATGTTTAAAAAGAAAATAGAAACACGCTGGCTCTTGGGAATTTAAGTGCTGAACAATAAAAGTCTGTGAATAATTCTAAGATATCTATTTAATGCAGGATGTATAGGTTTTTTTTCATTATATTTGTTTATTGCCGGTCTGTTAAGGCTTATGACCAACGCCATTAGACACACACCTATAGATCTCTACCGAAAGACGACATATTGACAAATTCATCTATTCAATGCATTTCACCAACCTCGTTAGGTATTGAACCTTGGCACCGGAAGTCCAATGATAAGTGTGCATACCACTAGAGACCACCGGCGCTGGTCTGTGAAAAACGAAACTATGCACTGTTAAAACAATTTAGTTAATATATTTCCAAAAAGTAATGCAAAAATAAGTTTAGACGTTGAAATATTTTGTCAAAAATTATATTCACAGGTATGCCCAATGCCCACATATATTTTGGACCGAATGCAGTTATTTGCCAGAAAAACGTCTACCATCATAGAAAAATAACACAGCTAAAAAAAGGTGTCGGGCAACAGCCCCGCCTCGCTTAGTTTGATTCTTTTTAAATAAATAAATAAATATCGCCAATATTCTCAAATCTCAAAATATTTTAAAAATTGTTTTTGGAAATTATGAAAAAGTAGGTAATTTTTAATTTCTTTTTAAATACACAGATATCGTAAAAATTTTGATAATTAGAAAAATTTAATAATTTTGGAAAATTTTATTAGAAATTTTAAAGATTTCGTAATTATCAAAATTGTCGGAAATCTTAAAATGTTTGACAATATTTGGATATTATGACAACTTTCAAAATTTAGTACTTTTTGAAACTTTAATAATATTGAAAATTTAGTAAACGCTTAAAATCTTGAAAATTTTTAATTGTTTAGTAAATTTTTAAAAATGTTTTAACATTTATACATTTTCAATTTTGACTATTACTAAAAATTGATTACTTTGAAAATCTTTAAAAACTGAAAACTTACGATTTTATTGAATATTTAGTTAAAAGTTATAGATAGAATAGGAATAGATATAGACATTTTGAAAATTTTGCAATTATAGAAAATTTTTAAAATTTAGAAAATTTATTGTACATAAAAATTAAAATATTTAGTATTTTTGAAAACTTTAAAATGTTAGATTTTTAGTATTTTCTAATTGCAAACCAGTGGTGTTTTTCAATTTAACGATTTTGAAGCCAAAATTCGTAATTTTTGCATCAACAAAAAATCGAAGGTGGGGGTAGTGGGAGGTAATAAGGAGATGGCGCTTTCGCATATCGGCTATTCGACATGCGTAGAATACGAATTTAAGCTCTTTTTAAAGCCCGTTTATATTGAAGTAGAGCACCTCTCTCCTCCCCCTCCGCCACTATTTGGCAAACCAACCTCGTTTAATCTGACTGCAATTACCAACCTGTTGAGCCTAATTTGGATTTTTTGCCTTACATCTACATGATGATAACAATACTATTTATAGCTATACTTTGTGTAGCAACGAAGATAAACACGTATATAAGCATCGCATTTACACAGGAAATTTTGAAAATTTATAAAATGATTAATATCTTGAAAATTTTAAAAATTTTTGAACCTTTATTCAAACATTTTCATAATTTTGAAGATTTTACTATTTTGAAAATCTTTTTAATAGGTAGTGAAAATTTATGATTTTTTGAATATTTTTTAAAATTAAGAAAAATATATAATAGGGGGAATAGGGGGGGGGGGGAGATCGCGTTGGCGCATATCGGCTATTCGACACGCGTAAAATGCGAATTTAAAACTCTTTTTACAGCGCGTTTATATTGAAGTAGAGCACCCCTCTCCTCCCCCCTTCGCTCCTTTTTGGCAAACCAATCTCGTTTCCTTGCGGTTTGATCCGACTGCATTTACCAACCCGTTAAGCCTAATTTGTTTTTTTTTGCGTTATATCTATACGATGATCGCAATACTTTTATACTTCGTATAGCAAGGAAGGTAAACACGTATATAAGCAGCGCATTTGCACAGGAAATTTTGAAAATTTAGAAAATTATTAATATCACGAAAATTTACGAGTTTACAAAATTTTTGAAAATTTAATAAACGTTTGAACATTTGTGCAAAATTTTTGATAATTTTGAAAATTTGATTATTTCAAAAATCTATTTGAAAACGAAAATTTATGATTTTTTTTATAGAATTTTAATAATTTGTTTTCTCAATTAACAGATGTGAAAGCCAAAATTCGTAACTTTTGAATTTAAAAAATCAATGGGGGGGGGTAGTGGGAAGTGATAAGAGATCGCGTTTGCGCAGATAGATCAGCTATTCGACATGCGTAAAATAGGAATTTAAGCCTTTAATTACATCGCGTTTATACATTGAGGTAGAACACCCCTCTCCTTCCCCTCCGCCCCTTTTTGGCAAACAAACCTCGTTTTATTGCGGTTTGATCCAACTTCAGTTAGCAACCTGTTGGGCTTAATTTAGTTTTTTGCGTTACGTCTACATAATGATCACGATTTTTTCTATGGGTATACTTCGTATACCAAAGAAGGTAAAAACGTATATAAACAGCGCATTTGCACAGGAAAGTCAGTTGATTTTGAGATCGTCACCCCTAACGGTCCAAAAACCAACGTTAGACAATCTGCTTCAGATTTCAGAATCGAGCATTAGCTTGCGATCAAAGAAGCAAACCATCCACGCGAGCTCCTCCTAGTGACCTAACTCCGGATCGAGTTTAATGTTTTGTTACGGTGAAAACCAACACATTAAGTTCCTCCTAAAGCCCTGCATCGGGATCGCGTGTAAACCTTTGAATCGGAGCAAATTAACACCGTAATAATGGAAGCAACAACCAGCAGGATTTTTTTGTTGCATTTATTTATCGTAAGCATATTTATGCTAATAAAGCTTATCACCGACGCCTGATAACAAGACTAGTACACCTGAAAATTTTGCAAAAAAAAAACATGTATAAGAACACATCAGACGGAACAATTTAAACCTCTTGGCACATTCACAAATGCATCTGCCATCTAGCCAGGTGCATTTTGCATTACCCTCGTCGCGTAGCGAACACACGTGCCACGTCCATCCAAAGGCAAACCACTGGACCACCGGCGCTGGTAAAACTTTTGCTGTCACATGCAATTATATATCGGAATGAAAAATCGCCGTTTTAAACCGTTTAATTTTTAGAATTTTACAAAATATCACCCGGGACACACAGGATTTGAATAAAGAAAATTAATAACTAGGGGGGCAGAAAGGGGGTTAAGAAACAATTACCTGAACAAACTGTTTTATAATTAACGGCTAACCCAAACCTCAAACCATGCGGAAACGAGGAAAATTAACGGAGCCAAAGTATAATTCACGAGCCGCTAGTGACTATTTATAATCTTTATAAACACCCCATATAATTTCGGTAAGTGTTATAATAAAAGACAGCGTCAAAGTTACGACTGTGGCCGGAACGTTAACGTCCGAAAACCACTAAAGTTTCGACAAGAAGAAGAATCGATTGGACCCGTGTCAATTCCACCACGAATAAGTTTTTTACCTTTACTAATCTATTAATTGGATTTTTACGACTTTGCACGCCTAATGAATCGGTAGTAATAAAGCGTTGATGAAACAATTCGGCACAGCTTACGAATCATCACAATTACAGATTACGAGTAATAAGGAAGTTTACAATTGCCCTATCGGGTTGCAAACGCGGAAACAATTTCACGATCGCTCTTGATAAGTCGTACTGGATTTATGGTTCCCGAATGCGCGTAAAATTGACGGATTTCGATAGTGTAACTAACACACCTGATGCATCTTGCTAATAGAAGGTGGAAGAGCTTTCAAATACAGAAAAGATAGATCAGATATGAATATAATTGTTATTTTGCGTGAAAATTACCATCAATCAATGAATCAAATTGATATTTCCTGTTTCTCATTGTGATTAAAACCCGCATACGATAAAATTCTAAAATCAACAATTTCACGTATAATTTCAGCTAAAAGGGTTTCCAGCAAATTTGCCTACATTGTGGTTATCACATTCTCCAAATTGTTTTGCATATCTTGGGCCGAAATGGTTATGTTAAACCCTTAAATATTTCGTTCGCATTTATATAATAGTCTTGAACTTTCGCGTGCAGTTCTCTTGTGATGCGTTACTCAGCATGCTTGACCCCTTCTGAATTGCTGTTTTGTATATCTATGTCTTTATAAGCATCGCGTGTCTTCAAAAGTTGGGAGGAGCATAACGTACTTAATTTATGTAATTTTCCATTTATATCTTCATATTCTGAATCAGGATAGCCTTTAATTTTTAAATAAATGAGAGTAAATTGCATAAAGCGAAAGAGAAACACGAGAAAACTCCTTCCACCAACATATATTTTTAAAATAGTTTTTATTATAGTGCACATAAAATCGTTAAAATAAATTTCTAGATGCTATTGAGAAATCCTGGTGTAACGGTACAAACCTGCTGCAACAGTTTGAAAATTTATAAAAATTAATTTTGTTGCATCGGTTTGAAGCAACCGCGCTGGAGGCGCTGCAAGTGGCCGTTTGTACGCGGAGTGACAGTCGCGGAACGCAGTGCGTGGGGGAACTAAATTCCAAGCCGAGATCCCTTCCCGTAGTCCCCAGGTATGAAACCACAGAACCAGCCCAGTCAAGAAGAGTTCCACCTAGCTTTCATTTGAATCAAGACTTCCACTTTGCTTTCATTTGAATCCAAACCTGAATAATATTTTACCTTTTTAATTTATTTGAATCCAGATTTAGTAAAATTATTTTTTTTTAATTCCGACCTATTTTACCTGTTAGTAATTTTTGACTTTAATATTCACACCTGAACTTAAAATTTAAACAAACCTGCTGGTATTTGATTTGAACTTAGAAATGTTAAGGATTCTTGTTTAATTTAAATCGTTATTCAAAATATTTTTTTCGAAATTAAAAAATTTTCAAAATTTTTTAAACAGAAAATTTACAATTATTTCCGATAATTTATAAATTTTTTTAAAATATAGAAAATTATTAAATTGTTTACAAAATTACAAAATTTTCTACAAAAGTTCAAAATTACCAAAAATCTTCAACAATTTCAAAAATGATTCAATTTTTAATATTTTCAAAAAAATATAATTTTATAAGTTTTCAAAAACGTCAATTTTTTTTTCAAAATATTGAATAGCCGATTTTTGTAAGCGCAATCTACCTATCACGCCCCTCCACTATCGATATTGTGTTTTTTCAAAAATTTGCAAACTTTAGCTTCAAAAACGGTATGAGCATATTATTATTAAATGACAATAGAAACAACTTTAATATGAAAAAACATCACTGAGAGGTTACCTTTTGATTGTTTACCTGCACGGTTTAATTGACTAATCTCGAAAAAACTCGCATCACGACGATTTTTCGATATTTTAAAAATGTTCGAATGTGAGATTCAAAATTTATAGGAACAAGATAAATGACAAAAGCAACAATCTTTCAGTGAGAAAGCAGCTCTGGGAACTTTCCTGTTGGTTGTTTACCTGAACAGTTTACTTTGATAATCGCCAAAGCATGAAACCTATTGTAGACTACAACGAAAAAATATTGTTTATAATTAAGGGAATTACTAAAAACAAAAAATCTTTATTTTTCAAGAATTTTCAAAAAGTTTTAAAATTTTCTAAATTGTTATAAAATTTTAAAAACTAAATAATATTAAAATTTCCTAATTTTAAAGTTTTTTAAATACCTATATCAAAAATTTTCAAAATTTTTAGATTAACTAAATTTTTTCAAAATTTCTTAAAATTGTCAAAATTTCACAATTTTCAAAAACTTTCAAACATTTACGAAAACTTTTCATAAATTTATATAAATTTTCGTAAATTTCAAAACTTTCAAAAACTTTCAAAATGCCAATGGCTATTTTAAATTTCTAAAAATATTTAGTATATTTTTATTTTCAAAAAATACATTAATTTTCAAAATTTTTTTAATTACGAAAATTATATAATTTGCAGAAAATTTTTTATAATATGGAAAATTATTAAATTGTGTCAAAATATTAGACAATTTACAGTAATTTTCAAAATTTACAAAAATTTTCAAAATTTCCAATAATTTTTTACTTTTTCAAGAAAATTATAATTTATAAAACATTCAAAATTTTCAAAAACATCAATTTTTTATATATTTTGGAAAAATGTTTAAAATATTAAACAAATTGAAAAATCTAAAAAGTTTTCTCAATTTTTCATCAATTTTCCTAAAATTTCAAATTTTTCTAACATTTTCAAAATATCAAAAAATGTTCAAAACTTCCAAAAGTCCCAATTTGTAATATTTCAGAAATCAAAAAACCTTACAAATAGAATTAATTCAAACAAATTGATTTGTATAAAAAATTCAGTTTTATGATATTTTTTTAATAAATCGATTTTTTACATACCCCGGGTAAGATCATTAATTTTGAGAAAAAATTGATCTTTTTACTTTCCTATACTTTCAGTACCTATAGGGAAGTATTGATTTCATGCAAAATTTCAAAGTTGAGATTTTAACGGAAATAGTCGGGGGGGGGGGGTCCATCGACCCCAAAAAGTAATTGTTAAAAAACGTCTGTCTGTGGGTGAATGGGTGGGTGGGTCCGTTGCGCTCCATATCTCCGGAACGGCTGGACCGATTTTGATGTGCTTTGGAATGAGGGGGTATATCGAAAATTCACCGACAAAATAAGCTTTTAAAAAAAACCGAAACCGGAAGCGGAAGTTAGACACGTTTTTTTGGTAGCATTTTTTTCAGAAACTGAATTTTGGAAATTTTAATAGTGGAGATTAAAGAAGGCCTTAGGACAAATCAAACGATTTTTTAGCGAACTCTCTAGCTTTAAAATGGCGGCCGCTACGAATTTTTGAACATTTCGACTTTAACGCCCATTTGCTCAAAAACCAGTTACAATGACATCACTCCAAAATTTTGGAATTTTTCAAAAAAATATTTCTCAAAAACTGCCCACACGTTTTTGTTTAAACTTTTTAAGCTGATAGAGGTGGGAATCTTCTACAATTTGTGTTTTTGCGCATTGCTATAAATTGACTGTGACGGCCTCTATGAATTTTTGAAAATTGAAAATTGGTACCCTTTTATTTATTTAACGGGGGGCAATAAAATATTTCTGTTAAAGCAATATAGCAAAATCCGAATATCATAATATTTTTTTGATACTTTAATATTTAGGGGGGCTACTGCCCCCCCCCCCCCCCAAATTATCGCTACAAAATTTAAAAATTGATTTTTTCTATTGTTTGCTCTAGGAGAATCTTTTTACAAAAAATCGAATTTTTTGACCCTTAATAAAAAATTTTTTGTCGTTAGAAGAATTTCACATACTTTCTACAGCAGTTGTATTCTTGTACTAGTCGTTTAATGTTCAATGTAGGCTAACTTTTTTATTTTAATAGATAGACTCGCAAACCCAAGAGCAAAGTTGTAGGGCAAATTCTTCTCGATTGTATTTAAGAAAAAAAACTTGAGTTTCCTATTTTAATATGGCGGCCACGGTAAAAAATAACTTTTTTTAAATGGAAACGTGGCATTTTGGCTTTAAAATCAGAAAGGTTTTGAAATTCTAAATACAAATTAATAAGAGTAATTTCTTGCTAAAAATAATACTTCTCGAGTTATTAATATATTTTCAAATATCAATTTCCGCGCTTCCGTTTATTCGGTCCGAATATTTTACCCAACCTTATGCTTGCAGCGCAGCGGTCGGTCTTTCTTCAACCGCTTCAAGATGTTACAACTTATAAGAAATATTTACTTTAACTAGTCGTGTCTAGACAGGTGTATATCGAAAGTGTTGGAAAATATAAAACAATGTATTTAAATGTATAGGAAAGTCCAGGCGAAGTGTATCGCTTATTTTTAAATTCTGTTCTGGTGCAAGCTTGATGATTGACGCTTTTACTTTATCTTCCCATTGCATTCGCATCCAGTTGCAGTTACAAATCCATCTACATAAACCACTCAAAATCAGCATCTCTTCTTGTACTTGTATTTTTATTAAACATCGCACCCCTCAGATCAATAAAGTAAGAAGTAATAACTTGCACGTTTCTCTCGATACCCTATTCAGAATTCTGAAGAGAGTTCCTTACGAACACACACAATTACTCAACTTTCTAATTGTGCACCATTTTCCACTCAACTAAATTTCGATAAAAAGGAAAATTCAATTTCACTATTTAATGAAACATGTGTATAGACTTTCAACGGAGAGACCCTCGACCTTTACACCTTTTAAATCAATATTTAACCCCGCGTGCGAAGCACCCCCACACAACGACTTTGATATCAAACTTGACACGAAATGATCTATAGTTAAGGCAAAAAAAAGGCCCAGACTAAAATTGTCCGACATTTCATATTTCACCTGCTGCTGGAAACAGCAGAAACCGCAAATTCACAGACAGTGAGCAGGGCTTGTCACGCAAGTGTCGCTCGTATCTGTCACCTACACCTATACGCACTTTGGATGACACTTGCTGGTAATGAACCACAACCACGACGCAGATTACCCTTCAACTGGAGACCCCTACACGTCGTTAAGGCTGCCACCCCAAACCATGCGGCTGTAATAATGGCCCCCCGACAAATGAGTTTAGCAGCAATTTTCCGAAAGGTGAATAGGTGTCGAGCTGTAGTTTTTAGTTTAATTTAAGGTAATTCTATTACTTTCAGCTTCGGTACTGCTGATTAATTCCTTTTCAGCGACCAATTTATATGGACGGCGCGCGACTGAAGTTTTATGAACTGTCTTCATGTCGTAATTCGTTGTACATGACTTTATCACGAATCTAAACACCCTTTTTTTAGGAACCATTGTTTTATTCTTATCGTGCATAAAATGGGAAAAATGAAAGGTGAGTGACCAATGTCACAAAATACGTACATGGTATTTATATTTGTATACGTATATGTCAAGATAAGGGTAAAATATTTACGAATAACTTTTTCGAAATATTTCGTTTACATTAAAATTTGTCATACATTTTTCGTTCCTTTTGTATTATTCCTCTAACTTAATTAAATTTTTTAAAAGCGGCCGTAGCTCAGTGGCAAGCGCGCGGGTTACCAATGCAGCGGATCCGGGTTCGATTCCCGGCCCGGTCGCTCTCCCTCGCAAGGCAACGGGAAACCAGTGAGGTGAATTTTTCCCCCAGGAAAATCTCTCTGGAGAAAAAGTGCATGCACTTCCTGTGGTTCGGAGCCCACGCTAAACTGTAAGTCCCCTATGTCTGTCTGTGCAAATTATCTATCGCCGGGCACCAAACACAGACATAGAAGAAAGGTAGCCGCCAACGCCCGGAATAGGGTATGGCACTATAAGAAGAAGATATTATTACTTCTGAAATTATTTTGTCCAAGTTTGGCAATAACACCAAGAAGTATGCTAATACTAATTTTCAGCTTATTTTATTAACATAATAGAATTGCAACTAATTTCATGGGAATTAAAATTAATTTCAAAGCGAGTTTCGGTTATTAACGATTATTTTGTTTAAATGCAGAGTGGCGTGAACTAATTTCAACTTTATTTAAACGACTTCAGTATTTATTTCATACGCTCCCGCATTATTCCAAAAATATTTTAGATAGAGTAGCGGGGGCTATTATGGAATACCCTTTTGTTTTTTGCCAATATTTTAGAGACTAAATAGATTTTAGAAAAAACGACTACCACTACTACTGCCTTAAAACGTTTATTAACTTGCTCTTTCTGATTAATACAAAATATTTTTTTTTCTGAAGTTATATAACTATTAGTTAAATAAACAAATTTTATTGTCACCTAAAAATGGTAGGGTAATACGGAATATGTGGTTGTGTAATATGGAATACAACAAAAAATGTCCATTAGCGACACAAATCACACACATAATTGTCTTTTTCTACACCGGTACACAGTTCGTGTGTCCAAAGACTACACACAAGGCACTGTATCCGTATTTCGCCCTTTTGATCTTGAGAAAATAGGCCGGTACAGAAAATGCATTCTGCATCTTGAGACGGTGTTTGATGTTTGAGAAAACATTCTTCTACGCTGGAAGAATTAGCTAAGGAAACATCACAACTTGATGAGTTATCAGATGAAGAATAGTCCCGTTTCTTTATATTCTTAGGTTTCTTAGCCTTGGACTTCACTCCACTTGGACCAGCTATTGCATTGTCTAATGCAGAAAGGCCATCCTTTTTTTCTTTGCAAACCTTCCTTTTTACCCGATTTTTCTTTTTTGCAGTCTTAGCAAGTGATTGCTCTAATTCCTCCTTATTGGGAGTCGATTTATAACTTTAGATTTTTCGGACGGTCGCCCCCTGGTCCCTTTTATCTTCTTTAAAACCGGAAGTGGTTGGATTTCCTCGGGCAAAATCATTTGAGAGGTAGGTGTTGTTGGTCGTTGCACATCAAGAGCTTGTTCAAATTCTTCTGCTTGCTGCTGTTGATCTATGGTAGTTGGAATATCCGCGTTTTTCTGCGCCTCTGCGATGAAATCCTCGTCTGTGAATATATGTCTGTTAACCGGAAACAGACCTGTTTTTCTAAAACCATTCACAGCTCTTTCCCCACTTTGGACTTTTAAATAGGCTCTTCCAAAAAGTTCACCCATGTCGAAATGATTTACAGGACGATTGTAAGTTCGCAAAAATTGACGGATTTCTTCGCTATAAAACGTTTTTAATGAGCCCATTATGGTTTTATCCAACGGCTGCATCTTATGTGACGTGTGGGGTGGTAAACTAATTATGGTGACAAAATTTTGTTTTGCTGAAAAGCAAGACTGCGTACATCTCTTCTTGTCAATCCAAAAAATTTCCGCTCCATAGCTAAGCAGTGCTTTACCAACTCTTGTTCTAGACGTTCGCTAAGGATGCATTTGCGTCCTAATTTTGTTTTTGACACAAGTTCAGGATCTCCACCTTTTTTTGCCAATCGAAAAAGGGTAGTTCGTGGGACCATAAAATGCTTGCAAGCCTTTAAATACTCCATGGTGCCTTCTCGGACAGCAGTTATCGCTTTTGTCATACTACCTTCGTCCTACTTTTTACGTTCAGGTTTTTTGCTTTTTTTTGCCATTTTTAAAAGAAAAAAAAATACTTGACACACGTGATAAAGTTTAATTATGTCTACTAAATAACGAAATAGCTCTCAAGTTTCAAGAAATAGGTCTCAGAATGATGGAAATCTTATATCTGCAGTATTATTTTATATTAGGAGGCTAATATGGAATATTTCACATTAGCCGCCAGGAGCATTAATTGGTTAGTTTTAAATAAAAAAATAAAAGAGTTCTTATATTAACAGAAAAATCATAACAACATAATGCTGTACCCTTTTACGTATTTTTGCTAACAGAGAAATTTATTAAAATATTTAATAAGAGCCAAAAACAAAAAATACACGTACTTACCTAAAAATTATGCACGCCACTCAATCGAGATAATCAACAATATTTGAGGTAATGTTGCTCTCAGAAGTTTTTTACTAAGCATCCGGTTACTTTAGTATTTTCACAATTGTACAATAGATGGCTCCATTAGTTATTTTTAAAAGTTGGTATTCCACAATACCCGCCTATTCCATAATACCCCCCGCTACTCTACATCGGTTAATTTTCAGTGAAAGCTCACTTTTTTCTTAACTTTTAACCGATTTCCGATGATTTAATAGTAATACATTTTACTGCTAGTTTTATTTCGAATTTAATTTTGACCAATTTTAGCCTAAATAGGTATTGAAGAAATTTAAGAGAAAAATTATAAATTAGCTATCCAGAAAATTTAGCCAAACTACTTCATCAGATAAAATCAATTACGCGTCAATTCCATATTTTGGCAATAAATCAGAAAAAATTGCCAAAATTATAAACAAAACAAATAAATGTAAAATAACTTTTCAAACAACAAAAAACATTTTAAACACTTTGTTTAATGTTTAAGAAAAAACAGACAATGTACTAAAATCAGGCATCTACAAATTAAATTGCTCGCACTGTAATTCGGTTTACGTAGGACAAACAATTAGAAATTTTGATATTAGGTACAAGGAACACATATGTTGTTACAACATACATAGGCACCCCCATAAATCTAATTACGCTAAACACTTATTAGAACACAATTATTCAATGACATCTAATAACACTATAAAATGTTTACACTTTTGTGATGATAGACGTAAGTTGGATATACTAGAAGCATTTGAAATTCATAAACATTTAAAATCTGTACCCTTAATAAAGGAACAAATTGATCTCTTAAATTCACCGTTATTGGACGTTTAGGAATGAGAAATCAAGTCATCTGGACGCAGATATAGAAAACCAAGATCAAGTTATGAAGATTTATTGTTCCTATAGCAACACCAACTGTTTACTTTTAAAATTGCCTTTGATAATGACGTGTAAACACGTTGAAGTGCGTATAAGGCTAAAATGAAAAACCTGTTGAAGTTAAAAATTGTTTTATTTACAATAAATGTAAGTCTAGTTTAAAAGTTAAAATTCTTTTACGTAAAGTATAAAGAACCAAAATTAATTTATACAATCACAAGTTCATAGAAGCATTTCAGTTGCTATACGTTGTCTTAAACCTACCTAACTTTTTATAAGTTATACAAATCTCATCAAACAATTTAAGACAATTACACTGTTTTTACGCAGTCGTACTTCGCTGCAATTTAAACTTTTTTTTAAGTTAAGGTAAAGTTTATGTGATTTAAGGCAACGAATTTAAGCTGATTTTGCAGAAATTCTAATTAACTCGAAAGCCTCTTTGGACATTTCTACCAAAACCAAACTTAAAATTATTTGAGAAAACCACAACTAAATCCAAAAAAATCCATCTGCTTATGGGTGAGCAAATTTTGGATAATTACAACAAATTTTATGTAATTATGAAACGGCTACTTCAGTACAGCTTGGGATAGTTAACTTATTCTAGGCATGCTGTCCTTTTCATGGTGTAGAACGTCTGGGCGTAGCCTTTTGCACGAAGAAACGTTTGAGCGCATGGATGTTTAGGCACAGAAACGTTTGAGAGCAATAAGGCTGGGGCGCAGGGGTGTTTGATCACAGGGAATTTTTGACTAAAAACTATTGTTAGGTAGCTATAAATAGTAAATTACAAAAAAATTGTTTCATTGTGTAACTTTCTTTAATTACTTAACATTTTAATAACCTATTAATTATTAAACAAGCAGTAATTAATTTAAATGTCGACAATTTGTACGCTTTTAAAACGTTTTTGATAATAGTTGTCAGTTTATAAAATAATACTGTCACTACAACAATATTGTGGCGTGAAAAATGATTAAGTGTCTCACTTTGCTTAGTTTTCAGTGAACCTAACAATTGGATAACAATCAATTTGATAGTTCAACGATTTTAATATAATATCACTGCATTTTCAAGGAAATGAATCACAATAAACTATGTTTTCACCCAAACCGCTCGCGGCCCAAAAACGTCCCTGCGCTCAGACCATTCTGTGTCCAAACGTCACTGCGCCGAAACATTGCTGTGTCCAACCGTGCCTGCGCCAAAACGTAACTGAGCCAAACGTTTCTGCGCCTATACGTGTTTCTGCACCCAAACATGCCTGCGCTCACTTTTCTGTGACCAAACACCCCTGCGCACTAACCTACACTTGTTCAAAGTGTCTGCGCTCAAACTTTTCTGTGAAAAAAAATCATTGCGCACAATCGTGTCCAAAAGTCACTGCGCCGAAAGGTTCCTGTGTCCAAGCGTCCCTGCGCCATCACGTACCTGAGTCTAAACGAATCTGTGCCCAAACATCAATGCGCCGAAAAGCGTGTCCAAGCGTTCCTGGCCAAATCGTACTGGAGCTCAAATGTTTGTTTCTGTGTCTAAACGCCCGTGCGCCTAAACGTTTCTGTGACCAACTTGTATGCATACAAACTGACGCGTGTCCATATATCACTACGCCCAAACGTTTCTGTGACGATACGTCCTGTCAAACGTCACTGTGCCGAAAAGATTCTGTGTCCAAGCGTCCCTACGCCGTTACGTACCTGTCTAAACGTATCTGTGCCTAAACGTGACTACGCCTAAACGTATATGTGTCCAAACGTACTGCGTCGAAAAGATTGTGTCCAAGCGTTCCTGGCAAAATCTTACCCGAACTCAAACATTTCTGTGCCTAAACACCCTTGCGCCAAAACGTTTCTGTAACCAAAAGTCTCCGAAACGTCTGTGTGTCCAAGCGTCCCCACGCCATCACGTACCCGAGTCTAAACGTATCTGTGCCTAAACGTGACTGCGCCTAAACATTGTACTGCCCCACATCACTGCGCCGAAAAGTTGTGTACAAGCGTTCCCGGCCAATCGTAGCCGAGCTCAAACGTTTCAGTCCCTAAATGGCCCCGTGCCAACACGTTTTCACGACCAAAATTTCTATGCGCATAAACGTACGCGTGTCCATGTCACTACGTCTAAGCGTTTCTATGGCCAAAGGTCCCATCAAAAAACGCCAAAACGTTTCTGCGTTCTAACTCCTTGTGCCAAAATGTACCTGAGCTCAAAAGTTTCTGCGCCTAAACGTTCCTTCGCACAAACATGGGCGTGACAAACGTCAACTGCACAGATTAGTTCCTGGGTTCGAGCAGCTTGTGCCAAAACGTACCTGAGCTCAACCGCTTCTGTGCCTAAACGTGCCTGCCCCTAAAGTTTCTGTACGCAAACGTGCCTGCGCCCTAACGTTTCTGTCACCAAAACGTTGCCTAAACGTTAGTACGCCAAATTGTTTCTGTGCCAAAACGTCCCTGCGCCTAAACGTCTCTATGCCTTAAATTTCTTACGGCAAAATGTTTTTGTGTCCAATTGTAACGTTCCCAAACGTTATGCGCAAAACCATCCCTATGTCCAAACGTTTATGTGTATAAACATCTTTGCGTCCAAACGTTTCTGCAGTTATTGGTTAACATGCAACCGGATCACGGTTTTTTGGTAACCTTTTTTTGGTTCAAATATAAAATTTTTTAAACGCGTAAAAAGATAAAGAGCTTCGAAACAAATCGATTGAACTTTTCAAGGTTTTAATTTTTGCCTTAACGCTTGCTTACTCAAAAACGAATGGCCAAATGGATATAAAATTTGGTACAGAAATAGTTTTAGCATGGTGAAATGTTATGAATAAAAAGTAGCAAAATTGTTAAAAAAGAAGTCAGAATCGTAGATTTTCAAAATTGTGTAAATTTTCAAAAATATAAAAACATTTAAATTTTGTGAGCTAAATTGGGTTATCATTTAGTTTTCGCCCAATCCTCTAAATTGGCTATATCAGCATCTACTAATTTTTGAATTTTGTAAATTCATACCATTATACATATTAAGAAATTGGATTATGGTGGTAAAATATTTACGATTAACCCAAACGGCTCGGTGGTAACAGATTTTTGTTTGCTGATCTCGGATGTTCTTTTAGCTCATTTTTTTTTCGCAAAAATTAAAATCAAATTGATTTTTTCTGACTTTAGTTTGTGAGAGGAGGGGGTACTTCTAACTACACTTGAAAACACTCACTACCAGCCATACGAGTAGTATTGTGAGCGGGTAAATATTACTATTCTGATCTAAAACTAAAACACAACATACAAAACGATTATAGTTTTCGGAAGAAAAAGAAGTTTCTTGAGTTACGAATATAAATTTGAAAACGTACAATACGAATAACCCAATCAATATAAAGCAGTATTCTAATTTAAAAATGAAAAAAAAAAATTGTGATATGAAATTTATCGAACTAAAGCTCTAAGATTTTTCTGGCGGCAGCACAACGAACTAGTCCATAACAATTCAGGAGTAGATCCAAGGCGACAGAATCAATTTCAAGAGTCTCATACTTCCTCAAACTTTCAGTAGAGAGTAGAAAAATGAGCTCGACTGCGATAAAGGCGAAAGAAACAACAGAAGTCGGCATCAAACAACTCTTATCTAACACAGAGAGTAAACAAAAACGGAATAGCAAACACGAAATGTTACAACGATATAATAACATATAATTTGTCAGAAAATATGTCATCATTGGGTGACATAAACAGAGAGTTTCAAGATAAATTACAGAGTGCAACGTGTTAAATCGTAATGTCCCATCGCTATCTTTTGCCTTAGTTTCGAATACGCCGATTTTATCATTTTTATGCGACCATATATTGTTATAAAAGTCCGTAAAAATACTGTTTTCAGAAAGAGGCCCATATAACGTTAGATATGAGAAAGGATATAAATGTCCGGAATACCTTCCCTGTCCGAGTATACACGATTCCCTGCAAAAATAATACCTTGAGTATTTACATAAGGGGTTAATAAAATTCGTTACGGATGAATCAAACTCGGAAACAAAACATCTGAACGATGCATCTTTTAAGGAAAGGTCGGTGGCAATTTGTATGAAAGCGTCAATTTTTTCCGAGTTTCGTCCTGGTGCGGCCATTATTGGTCTTTTGCTCTTTCTCTGACTATTTTCTTCTGTTCCGCAATTTTTGAACTGTGACCTATTTGGGAACATTATTTTCACATATGAAAGCACACCTTTTACTGCATAAAGGGAAATAAAAAATATGGGGAAGTATAAAGATGCTGAAAAGAATGATGTCCATAATAACAGTGCCGATTTTTTCCGAAGCAATTTTTAGCTGCTGGCGAAAAGGTGGGTCACAAAATTACAATAAATAATTGTTTGTTTTTATTAATGAAATTTCGATATGAGGACCAACATTTACTTGGAAATACTTTTTTTGTAGTAATTATTAAATTGGAAAAATTGACCGCTTTTTAAAGAAATGTATATTAAAGTTATAGAACCATTAATACAGATTTTTTCTGTTACTCGTAAACGTAGCTAAAACTTAATTTTTTAAGATTTTAAAATTACATAAATCTCTGCTACTTACATGAGTATATGGCGTGTTCGTGGAATAAAAACAATAAAAAAAATTATATGAATGTATGTGCGAATCGCGTTTCTAAGAAAGTTATGCACTTCGAAAGTTAAAAATTTTTATTTTTCTTTTTATCAAATCTTTACGAAATCTTACGGTAATTGACTTAAACTCGGCATACGTGCGTTATGTAAATAGATGAAGAAATGTGCATGTTGTCGTCAACGGTACGTCTACTTTTACGAGTATTTTGTGAACAAGCTTTATCATAATTATTGAAAAATATGTAAACAGTATAAAATCAAGTAAAAAAAGAAAAGTGTGCCGGACACGCAAGTTCAAACGTGTTCTCACTGAAAGTGTTTTTTGAATTCTATAATTTGGCAGAAAACGAATACGGTTTAGTTATAAATCTGGTATTCAAGTCATTTTCCAAATAATAATTTAAAAAGTCTAAAGCAACATGGATAGACCTTTGCATCAAAGGGGGGCTGAAATGCTGCAGTAAATGCAATTGTAAAGATTGTAAAAAAGGTTACTCCAAAGAGCCTGATTCAGAAACAGGAGAACCTTATTTAGAAAATTGCACTCGTTTATTTATACGTCATTATTTTTATATTACGTCACATATACGCATTATTTCTTTCCGTGTTTTATTAATAATTAAGTTATTTTTATATGTATACAGCTTCAAGCACTATCAAGGTATACGCCTCGATGCGGTACAGAAAGTGCGCGGCGTGTTGATAAAACATTCATACCATCAAAATCCATATGATTAATATTTCTTACTTTAAAATATTTCTAAAATTTATTCTTAATTTTGTTCAATGCATGTATATGTTAAAATCTACAAATAAAAAGTTTGTCGCTTAGTAAAATGTTCACTACGAAGCACTTCGCTTGAACTTTCCTATACTTTAGATATTATTAGTTATCATATAATCAAACGTATCTTATTAGTTGTTATTAATGTGATACGCTTCAACAATAACTACAAAGAGAGCATAGTGAAGTAACAGCCGACAGGTAGCTGTACTACGGTCACGCGCCAAAAGACTTCGGTCAGCGCATGGACGTCGAATAGAGAGATAGTACGCTGAAGTTTTTTAAGGAAAATCGATTTTTTAATTTTTTGGAAAAGAAAGCTTGCAATTAAAGAAACCCAAAACTTTTAATCAGCCTCCATTTATTGAATAGCGCGGTAGAAATTTTCGATTTAAAAAAAATCAAAGAACCTGGCACAAAGAAGTTAACGGGCTGGGATACGAACCAAATTGTAGCAGATCCATAAGTCTGCAAGTCGACAAAATTTAAAAAAAAATCTAGTAGTCACTTTTTGAGCAATATGTTTTCGAAAAAGTCAAATTTTGATATTTCTTTCACTTTACAGTTTTAGTAGTTCCAAAAGTTCGAGTAGCTTGTAACATTGTGTACCCTCAAAGTACTTACAGTATCAAATTTCATTCCTATTCTAACAACAATAAGAGGAAAAAAAACAACAATATCAATTATCTCGTTCGTTCGGTTTTGTTCGCTCAAAATCGGCATTTTATAAATTTAAAAGCAGAATCGGAGAGGGAACTACCGAAACAATTCAAGTAGGATTTTTTTTAATTTCTGCGATCAACATAGAGGTTCCTACGATTTTTTTAACCTCTATTAATCAAATATAAGTAGGCAGATTAGTGTAAAATTGGGTGACGTAATAGTTCTAGAAAGGCAAACTATTAAAAATAACAAAAAAGTTCCTACAAACATCACGTCCTTAAATGCTTCGTTAAAGAGATACAGATTTTTCGGTATCTCTGAAACGGTTTACGATAAAACATTTCAATTTGGTTTGGTTGCTACGAAGGATATCCCAAAACAACTGATATTCATAGTACATATCTAGTGCAAAGTGGCGTTAACACAAGGATAGCGCAGGCCATTTTTAATCAAAATTATTGCTTCTTTATTGTGGTCGGTGTGTGTATGGAATTGTACGTTGGTTTGTGCGTACAACCTCAGTGTAATGCTCGGTCGCCAGATTTTTTATTAGAGTTTACTCTCCGAACGGACTTTACTGGGCGAGGACTATTCTCTAGTAAAATTGCACTTTTGAAGAAGGCTTTTGTCCAGTCAGTCGACACGGTTTACTCATACCTAGTTGAAGACCTGTGTAACTGCAGTGAAGAAGACGGTCTCCAGGGGTCTAAATAGTTTTACTTTCCGAAAGCGCAAGTAATGTTTAATAAACAAACAACTATAGCAATAAAGCATATATTGGTAAATAAAGAACAAAGTTAAATGCAGAAACCATTTACAAAAATAAATATTACAATAAAAGTGCAAGGTATTACAAGCCAAGCAAAGCGAAATATAAACAAAAGCGGTACGGTAGGAATACGGTGGCAATCCAGTAGCAGATAAAATACGGTAGCAAACAAGATACGGTAAAAAACGGTAGCATACGCTACCAAACGGTAGCAAGTAAGATACGGTAGTCTACGGTAGCAATTAAGATACAGTTGTCTATAGTTGCAGATAAGGTACGGTAGTCTACGGTAACAATAAGATTTAGTAGTCTACGATGGCAAACGGTAACAGATTAGATACGGTAGTTAGCAATTAGGATTCAGTAGTCTAAGTTAGCAATTAGGATTCAGTAGTCTACGGCAGCAATTAAGATATAGTACTCTACGGTAGCCGATAAGATACGGTAGTCTACAGTAACAATTAGGATTCAGTAGTCTACGGTAGCAAATGGTAGTAGATAAGAAACGGTAGTCTACGGTAGCAATCAAGATGCAGTAATTCTACGGTAGCAATTAAGATACAATACTCTACAGTAGCAGATAAGATACGGTAGCCTACTGTAGCAATTAAGATACAGTAGTTTCCGGTAACAAACGGTAGGAGATAACTAACTAAGCAACAATGAAACGTTCTAGTGCAAACGTTTATGAATTTAAAAGCAATGGGCGAGACAGGTATAGCGGACAAACGGGATTGTAACGAATAAAAGAGAGAGAAAAGTATTGCCTCGTGGTTAATGTCCGCGACAGTCAGAAACCAAGAGAAAATAGATCTGCCTCGTGTCAAACGGCGGCAAGAGACTAGCGTAAAAAAGAGAGATGAAAGAGCTGCCTCGTGTCAAACATTCGCGACAGATCAGAAAGAAGATAAAAAGAGAGAGGGTCTGCCTCATGTCAAACGACAGACTAGCAATGAAGAGAATAGCGGAATGGAGTAACAAGCAAACAACACAATAATAAAATGAATGCTAAAGAAAAATCGCCAAAATGGCTAAGTATCTCATTCAGTACACCTCCTAGAATCGGTTTCCTCGACTGGTTGTCTTGATTTTCAATTGTAGACCTGGAGTTGAGACTTAAAGTGAAGAGAGGGTGAACTTTGCAACTGAACTGTCCTTGCTACGGTATAAAACCTGCTTTTATAGCAAAAGCGCATAGCGAGAGACTAAAATATTTAAAAATCTACTCTAAATTAATGCGCGTGTCAAGGTAACGAAAGGAGACTTGAGTTCGCTTCACGCGTAAAACTGAATTACACGCTCCGGTTAAATTCAATCCAAAAATAAAATAGATACATTTCAATAAAATAAATTCTAGAATATATAATACATCATTCAAGTCTATGCTGCGGTAAAATGCGTTTCAAAATAAAATACATTTCAGTGAAATTAAACCTAAAATAAATAATGCATCATAACATTATTTTAAAAATCTGTAACGTTCTTAAAGATCTCGTTAAAGAGCACAAAACAGGTACTCGGTTGTGTTTGGATAAAATGCATCTTGTCTACGCCACTGTGCGCTTGTTATGGACTTATTTACATCAGTTGTTTTTGATATTCTCAGTAACCACATACCAAATTACAGAATTTTATCTCAAACCGTTCCAGAAATTTAACTAATTTACAGAAGTAATCTTGACATATCTCATGCAGACACCCTGTATGCCCATTTAAAGCAAGTTTATTTCAAAATATTTTAGTTGTACATTCCCATAACTAGAATTTGGGCAAATATTTCCTTGGCAGGTATGAAACGTACTTCCGCTGCCATTTTTTGCGTTAAAAGGCGATGCTTGACACTTTAAAACTAGCCTTAATTTACGGCTGTTGCGCCAACCCTTTCATAATTTTATTACTAAGCGTCTGGGATTCCAGCTTCCAGCAACACGTCATGGTTAAGAGTGAGGCAGAAATCGAGCTTTTTTTTTCCCCACGCTTACTCTAGATCAATGCAACTTGTTGTAATTGGTTCAAGTCATTTGCGCAACATTATCAGTCAACACACTAAGAATAATCCCTTATAATAAATGACAATTTGCAAGTTGATAAAAATTTCAAAAAAGCAAAAAAGTGTTCATATTTTTTACTTATCTTTACCATCTCAACACGCTACGCTGTCTAGTGTTAGTCCATTATATACGAACCACACTGTATAGTTAACAAAAATTTAAAATATGATTTGTAATTTGCATTGTTGCATTTCTATACGAAGGGCTGGGGGGGCTAGCCTCCTCAACTTCGAAGCTATTCGTAACATTTGATGGAGGAACCAAAACGGATTTTCGTTCCCCATATTTTTATACATTTTGAACCGTCGCACATTTTAAATAGATCCAACTTTTATGGCACTAAGTTCATACAAGCTACTGCAACTGTCCTCGTCTAGTGTTTTCACATTTCCATAATGCAAAACACTTGAATAAAGTAAGACCTTAACCTTAAATTATTTCTACTCACGAAAGCTTTTGTAATGCAAATTTAACTACAATAGTCAGTGCGAAGGTAATCATTGTTTTTCACTTACAAGCTACAAGAGAAACCGCTATAACCGAAAGTAATTTTTGCATTAAAACCTTTAAACACTGCTGACTGGAGAAATTGTTTTATAAATATTTAAAGCATGCAATGTGGTTTAAAGCACGCGATTACGGTTGTTTCAGGTGGTGATGATGCATACTTCGTTTTGTTGATGTCCAAAAAACATGTAAACAATTGCAAATTCATTGAATATATTTTTTCTGTCTTATTTTTAATAACTGCAACCTAGAAACACCATTTTGAATTATAAAATAGCTTTGTTTCTTTCCGTAATTTCTGGAAGGATAAAGAAAATTGGAATGCAGGAAGCGTGAAAAATTCAATCAGCAGCGTGCGAAAGTGCAGTTTTGTGAAAGAGTTGCAATAAATAAGTTTCCCTGGAGCTTCTAGACTACGAAATTGCTCTAGTTTCCACTATCTAACGTTACACGCAACCCTTGTAGTTAAAGCCCAAACCATTTCCGTCTATTTTTGTACCAAAATAGGAAAAGTGATGACTAAGCATTTTAACATTACAAAAATTTAAATTCCCAGCTGCAGTATGAGACACATACACTTTCACAAATTGAATTTTAATATATTTGCAAATACCTCTCACATTACGTCCTCGCAGCATTTAAACTAACAAGAATATAATTTTATTAAATGTTCATAACGAATATAAATGTTTGTTGTAATACTAGGATGTGACATTTGTCTTTCGTCTGTTTAAATGCAATTAAATACGAACGTGTGTACTTACTACCCACTTTTCATGGTAGATAAAATTTTAATCTTTCAAGTTGTGTACAAATATTAGGTAATTGTTGACATGAAAATAACGGAGGTTGATGATCTTATAGCTAAAAGGAGAAACCAGGAAGTTGATGGCAAAACTGTTGTCACCAATTAACTATTGAAACTGGATTTCGGAAGAATTTAGTACTTAATTCAAGATTTTGAATATGCTATAAATTAACATGTAGCTTGTTGCATGATAACCTGCTGCCAAGTCATCACTGGAGAATGGCAAGCACATTCCTAGACGACTATGCTACAAACTAAAAGTATTTTAGCAAAATTAAGAAAATATCTTTTTGTGTGTTGGGGTTTAAAATTGACATCATAACAATTAAAAAATATAGAAGATATTTAACAAATCAGCTGAAATGAGCACTTTTTGACTTTAACACAATCTGCAAATAAAACATCAAACGGGCTCCAAAAAGCCAAATTTTGGTGATCATTAAAGAGTAGAACCTTTTTAGCCAATAGGAGATAAAGCGTAAAGGATTGAAATACGGTGCGATCGAAAATGATTGAACGTGCCGCTTCATACTGATTTGATCTTGTCCGCTTACTACTGAATGTGATCTTGACTAATTCCACTGGCGTGCAATGGTAATTTAAACAGCGCGGGAAATTTAAAAATGGGTGGCGTGTTCTTTATATGAATGTTGATGCACCATTTTTTTACCGAAATAATTACTGTTAGGGACATTTAAAGACTTTTCTTGTTGTAAATTACGATTTATGTTAGTAAATTTTTATATTCCAAAGGTTAATAAACAAGACAATTTAATAACATAATTTAATAACACAATTTAATTAATAAAGAAACACATTTTTCTTGATTGTTGCTTACAATAATTGCTCAATTTAACAATTTAATAACAGTTTAAATTAATAAAAAGCACATTTTTCAATAACACAATTTAAATGAATACAAAAACCAAATTCTTTGTAAGATAGTTGTTACAATAACTGCTCGAAATGCCCTCCATCATTGTCTAAACAAACATTGACCCTGCGCTTCATATTTTCAAAAACGGCTACTAACTGTCTTGGTGTGATTTCATTCACGGCATTTACTATGGCCTCTTGTAACTCCTCAATTGTGTGTAAACGATTTGCATATACAACATTCTTAAGATGGCCAAACATAAAGTAGTCGAGAGGTGTTAAGTCGGGCGATCGCGGTGCCCAACGACCTCTACTTATTATTCGTTCATCAAAGAATTCCCTTAAAAAGTTCAACGTTGCACCTGCTGTGTGAGCTGTTGCACCATCTTGCTGGAATAACCCATGCTGCAGTTCGTCATCGTGGAGTTAATCAATAAACGGTCTTAAAAGTAGTCGTTGATAATTGTTAGCATTGATGTTTTCATTTAAAAAAATAGGGCCAATTATTCTTCTTCTCGACATTGCAATCCAAAGCCCAATTTTAAGGAGATGCAATGAGGTCTCCCGATATACATGGGGATTTTCAGTTGACCACGTACGATAATTTTGCAGTTTACGTAGCCACTTAAATGAAACCAGGCTTCATCACTGAAAAATGTTAGATCCAAAATGTCATCATTGTTGAAGTTTTCATTAAACCATGTACAGTATTGTCGACGCTTTCCAAAATCTGCTGGTAGCAACTCTTGCACCATCGACACTTTGTACGGGTGCATATGAAGTATGTTTTTGCAAGCCTTCTGACACGATCCGTGTGAAAGACCTGAAACTAACACAGATAAATCAATTACAAAAACAACATTATGCTCATTACCTGTTTGAGCAGATATACATCTTAACGATTTGTTGGGACTTGCATCCATTCGTTCCTGAATATCATGTACAGTGTCTTCGGTAAGTACAGATGACGTGCCCGTAGACTTTCCTTTGCAGACGCTGCCTGTTTCGTGGTACCGTTGAATAATACGACGAACGTGTTGACTAAAAATTTCATAGTGAACTGCTTCGTTGGGTAAATGCTCTTGGAACTGATTGAAACAGGAGGGATAAGAGTACTGCCAAACACCATTTCCAAAATAAATTTATCATGCTCTATTGTAAACACCATATTAACCTAAAATTACACACCTGTTATCATCCTCATTTAAAATAAACTTTGTAATTTTAGTGTCTTACCTAATAAAGGGAATGAATACAAACTATGAGTTTTGAAAAAAACTGTTATAACGTGGGAATTACAAAAACGAGAACAATAACACAAAAGAAAACAATAACTGTTATTATTGCGACATTTGACAGGTAGAATAGGCATACGCTAATGGATTCTAGGGATGTAAGTATTGATAAACAACAGGTTCGCGGACACATCGAAACGCATTTTTGATAATAATGGGACCAGATCGTGGTCACGTGACCTTCAATCATTTTCGATCACTCCGTATATAAATAAATATGAATAAGCGGATTATATGTAAAATCACTGACCGAGCCTTCATTAATTACTCATACCCACGTGACCACAAAATATAGGCAACCCAACGTACACTGTTGGTAAGCCTTTTATCCAAAAATTCCCAAGCCGTTTGTTAACTTATCAAGGCTTGCTTGTTTACATACATAACCTCACTTTGAGTGTTGACAGTGACACACACTTACAGGAAATTTTTAGTTACCACGAGTACCAATCCTGAACCGACTTCAACATCTAAATCTAATACCCCCTAAGTCACTGCGGACCAAAGGTCACGTGGGTGTCAGTAATTAACGAAGGCCCTGTATTTATTCACAATTTGAAGCGGTGGTAACGCCACAAGTAGGATTCGCCAACTCGTACAGTCCCTTCAACAAGTGCAACTAGGTGAATTGTGTGCGAAATTCAACTAGCAGCAACCGGATCGGTCAAGAAAATTATAAAGACAACTTCAAACCGTACCGGCCTAGATAAAATTCAAATAGTATCAGAACCAGGTTTTAAATACTAATACTAATTTGAGCTTACTAAGCAGAATCTGAACAACTGTTCCATTCATTCTGATTTCCTAAAAACATCTGCAGATTCACGGCTTAGATGACGTTTTCATTCGCTCTAATCAAAACCTTCTCGCCACAATATAAACCTAAAAACAACTGCTAATTCGTGGATTGGAAGACGCTTTAAATCGATGTAATCTAAACCCATGACCTAAATCTAGAAATACCTGAAGATTCACGGCTTAGCTGACGTTTTCATTCGCTGTAATATAAACCTTCTCTCCGCAAAGTAAATCTAAAAGCACCTGCAGAGTCACGGCTTAAACGGCGATTTCATTCGCTGTAATATAAACCTTCCCTCCATAAACCAAATCTAAAAACACCTGCAAATTGACGAATTAGATGACGGTTGCATTCGCTGTAATCTAAATTTTATGTCCATAAACTAAATCTAACTTTCATTCCTTGTAATATATACCTTCCCTTCAAGACACTTTCATTCGTTATAATCTAAACCTTCCCCCTATAACCTAAATATAAAAACACCTGCAGATTCACAGCATGGACGACGCTGTCATTTGCTATAATGTAATCCTTCCCTCCATAACCCTTCAGAACCTAAATATAAAAATACCTGCCGATTCACGAGTTGGATGACGCTTGCATTCGCTGTAATCTATACCTTCGTTCCATAACCTTAGTTAAAAAACACCTGCAGATTCACTGCACTTCACATTCGCTGTAATCTAAACCTTCCCTCCATAGCCTAAATATAAAAGCACATGCAGGTTCACACGTTGGATGACGCTTGCATTTGCTGTAATATAAACCTTCCCTGCATAACCATCCACAACCTAAATATAAAAATACCTGCCGATCCACGAGTTGGATGACGCCTGCATTCGCTGTAATCTAAACCTTCCCTCCATAACCTAAATATAAAATAACCTGCAGATTCACTGCACTTCACATTCGCTGTAATGTAAACCTTTCCTCGGTAACTAAATCTAAAAACACCTCCAGATTTACTGCTTGGATGACACTTTTATTCGCTGTAATATAAACATTCTCTCCGTAACCTACATCTTAAAACCTGCAGATTCACGACTTGACGACGCTTTCATTCACTGTAATCTAAACCTTCCCTCGATAACCTAAATATAAAAACACCTTCAAATTCACCAGTTGGATGACGCTAGCATTCACTGTAAACAAAACCTTTCCTCAATAACCTAAATTAAAAACCCTGCAAATTTACACACTTTCAGTCGCTGTAATACCTCCGCTCCGCAACCTAAATCCAAAAACATCTGCAGATTTTCTGTTTGGAAGACGCTTTCATTCGCTCTAATCTAAACCTTCCCGCCAGAAACTAAATCTAAACACACCTGCAGATTCATGACTTGCGTCACACTTTCAGTCGCTGTAATATAAACCTCCCCTTCGCAACCTAAATCTAAAAACACCTGCAGATTTTGTGTTTGGAAGACGCTTTCATTCGCTCTAATCTAAACCTTTCCGCCAGAAACTAAATCTAAAAACACCTGCAGATTCATGACTTGCGTCACACTTTAAGTCGCTGTAATATAAACCTTCCCTCCACAACCTAAACATAAAAACACCTGCAGATTCATGAGTTGAATGACGCTAGCATTCGCTGTAATCTAAACCTTCCCTTCGTAAAATAAATCTGAAAACACCTGCAAATTCACGACTTGCATGACGCTTACATTCTCTTGTCCTACATAAACTAAATCAACAAACACTTGCAGTAATCTAAACCCCAAAGAAACACCCTGGAGATTATTGGCTCGCATGATGATTTTAATCATTGTTCAATCTAAATTTTTCCTCAATGATCCAAACTATCCTACCAGAAAGAAAACAGAAAACATACCTGGTTTCGACATATAAAAATTTTAATTTCCAATACTGTTTTTCAAAAAATTGTCATATTTTAGTAAACAGAAAATAAAACAAGGAATGTAAAGCAAAATGGGCTTAAAAGAATCACAAAAATCCACATCAAGCACAGAATTTTCGAACCTTCTAAATAAAATGTGGCAGTAGAGCATGAACTAAGCATTTTTACGGCACAGTATAACTAAGCACCAAAAGGCTAATAGGCTCTAAAACACACATCAAATTCACATAAATTGTCAGCAATAGGATACAAGAGCTCAGATAGAACCCACTTAAAATTTACATTAAAAACGAGATTTCCAAGATCTTTCGAGGAAGACACTTTTATAACCAGAAGAGCATAAAGTACGCAATTAATGCCAATTAAGGTATACGGGTTATACAAAAATTACAAAAAATTATAATGTACTGGAGACCTACTAATTTTAGCCAGCAGAACATAAAATAGATACTAAAAACCCAAAAAGGTCATATAAAACTGGTAAAAAGTACAATATTCTACAGATATATTGAGAAACGGTCAAAGTTTAGCTAGACGAACACCAAAACGCCACACCGGTCCTAGCAGATCACATATGATTTGCTACAAGTAAAAATTTGCGAGGAAACACCGCAGTTGAAGAAGTATGGTGTACGAGACCTATGAAGCTGATCTGCACTTCATGAGTTATCTTTCAAATTTCCGAGGTAATTTAGAAGTACATAAGATACACGGAGTACTTCTAAAATACCAGAAGTAGTATTTCTGAAATATGCAAAGTACCTCGGAAGTACGTGAATTTCTACGGAAGTACTAAAGTACGCGAAGTACCTTAGAAGTGTTGATACGTGAAGTGCTTCTGAAATATGCAAAGTACTTGAAAAGTCCGTGAATACTTCTGCAGTATGTGAATTATTTGAGAAGTGTTTAAATATGAAGTAGGCACTGCTAAAATATACACCGTATCTATAAGTACATGAAGCACTTCCAAAGTACCTGAAATATTTCAGAAGTATTTATACGTGAAGTAGTTCTGAATTAAGCAAAAAACCTTGAAATTTGTAAAATACTTATAAAGTATGTTAAGTCTTTGAAAAGTGTTAATACCTGAAATACTTCGAAAATTATCAAAGTACCTCGAAGGTACGCGAAGCAATTCTGAAGTATGTGAAGCACTCGAGAAATGTGTGACAGACGTAAGCTTTTGAAATATGCGAAGAACCTCTTAGTACGTGAAAAAATTCTGCAGCAGGTCAAGAATAGGTAGTATTTATACGCAAAGTGTTTCTGAATAATGAGAAGTACCTTAAAAGCACGTGAAGTACTTCTAAAGTGCACTTGAGAACTCCTTATACATAGTGTGAAGTGTTCTGAAATATACTAAGTACCTCGGAAGTACGTGAAGTACTTCAACAGCATTTAAAAATCGTTTATACTTAAAGTACTTCTGAAATATGCGATTATTTCGAAGTACGTGAAGTACTTCTAAAGTATGCAAAGCATTGGAAAAGTGTTTATACGTTAAGTACTTCTGAAATATACAAAGCACCACGAAAGCACGTGAAGAAGTTCTTAACTATCTTAAGTATTTAAAGTGTTTATACATAAAGTACTTCTGGAGTATCACAAGTTTTTAAACGTGAGGTACTTCTGAAACACAAGAAGTACTTCTGAAGTATGTAAAGTATTTGAGAAGTGTTTATATCTGAATTACTTCTAAACTACGCATCGAACTTCGAAAATACGTAAAGAACTTTTTTCATATGTTGGGTATTTCTAAAATATCAGACGTACCTCGAAAATACCTCTGAAATGTGGAAATATCTTGAAAGTACGTGAAGTATTTCTGAAATACGTGAAGTATTTGAGAAATAAGCGAATAAGCGAAGTACCTCGAAAAAACGTGAAGTGCTTCTAATCTATGTCAAGTGTTTGTGAAGTGTTTATACCTGAAATACTTCTGAAATATGCCAAGTGCTAAAATATGTCAAGCATTGGAAAAGTGTTTATACGTGAAGCTCTTCTGAAATATTCGAAGTACCTCAGAAGCACTCAAAAAACTTCTAAGTTATCTGAAGTATTTAAAACATGTTTATACATGGAGTACTTCTAAAGTATTTAAGAAGTATTTATACGTTTAAGAAATGTACGTATGCAACGTACTTCGTAGGTGCGTAAAGAACTTTTAAGTATGTGAAGCATTTGAAAAGTGTTTATATCTTAAGTACTTCTAAAATATGAAACGTACCTCAGAAGTACTTCTGAAATATGCGAATACCTCAAAACTACGTAAATTACTTCTGAAGTACGTGAAGTATTTGAGAAGTGTTTAGACGTGAAATAGTTGCAATGTATGCAAAGTACCACGTGAAGCACTTCTGAATTATGTCAAGCATTTACGAAGTGTTTATATTCGAAGTACTTCTAAAAGAAGCTACGTACCTCACAATTACGGGAAGTAATTCTGAAGTACGTGAAATCGTTCTGATGCATGCGAGGTATCTAGGAAGTATTTCTAAAGTAATTGAGAAGTGTATATACATAAAATACATCTGACGTATCTAAGACTTAAGAATTGTTTATACGTAAAGTACATCTAAAATATACGCAAACGTTAAAAGTACGTGAAGTACTTCTAAAGTACGTGAAGTATTTAAGAAGTAATTATACCTAAACTACTTCTAATTAATGCAAAACACCTTGGTGGTACCTGAAGCTCCTCTGAAGTATGTGTATTATTTGAGAAGTGATTCTACATGAAACACTTCTGAAACAAGCAAAGTACCTCGGAAGCACGTTAAGTACTTCTGGAGTATGTAAAGTATTTTAAAGGTATATACACACAGGAATGCCAAGCACTTCTGTAGCATGTGAAGAATTTGATAAGTGTAGATACGTGAAGTACTTCTGAAATACATGAAGTACCTCGGAAGTACGTGAAGTTCTGAAGTATTTTAGAAATGTTCGTGTAGCTTATTCACAAGGTTAAAGTTGATTGCACAATAAATTCATTATTGATACATGATACAATAAGGGTCTTTCATTCTATTGTTTATGTAGTTGGGCTCCTGTGTTGAATAGGCAAAGCTTCAATTGGACACGACTGCTACTTCTTAAAATATCTTGACTGTTTTTGCAAGAAATACATTAATTAGCAAATACGTTTAAAAAATGGTAACATAAACAATTCTGTGGTGTTCGTTCATTGTAGGGTGCTGTGATTGTATAGAAAAAGTCATCAATTCTTATGTTATATATAATCACGAAATGGCCGTGCCTGGTGCGTCACAGAAGACTCAAGCTATTAGCACATGTCCATGCGCACACGATGGAATACCTTTTTTTAAAATTTATTTTCACGACAAAAATGTTACCCCTACCTCCTCCTTATTTCTCTTTAGTGTCCAAATTTAAATAACACAAGGACCAGGTCGGTCTTGAGAAGCCATACCAAATAACATATTCCTAATTGTTAATAAATACGCATTTATTGGGCCGCAACGCCTACATATTACATATATGGATAAATCTGTTTACCATAAATCAGCGATGAATCCAATAATAAACCAAACCCAATGAGCTGCGAATATAATTCACAGGATGAGTTTTATTCATAACACTTAAATTAATTAGTATGTTGTCCCGAAGCAAACACAATTTCCATAATTGCATTAATGCGCTTAAATGATCCAGTTCTGTGAGCAATCGAAACGAACATACTTTAAAACACTGGAAACTTAAATGAAACTTAAACGGAAATTCATTTATATGTCCGCCAAGTTACAACAAAAGAAGGCATTCCATACGTCCCATATCGTGCAATGATTGGAGCAAGCCTAATCCAGGAATTCGTCTACAATTGGCTTGGATGAAAGCGCCCTTTTATTAAAAAGATTTATTTTCAAATTCAATAGAGCTCATTTCCGGAATGGAAATTATGCAGTTACCTGTTAAAAATTCCATTTGATGGTCTAACCTAGCACCAACATTTTACAAAATTTTTTTTTAATTTGCGTTTTATTAAAGCAAAAACTTCTAGAAATAAATTCCATTAAACAAAAAAAAATTTCAACAAACCGGTATTCTCCATACCTTCCGGTTTACCTTTCAAAAAGTAATTTCGTAACTCTTAATTTTAGCTTCTGTAAAATTCAAAGAAACTCTTCTAAATTTGTGCAAAACGTGAACATATACAGAATGAGGAACATTAGCGCTAATGTGTTAAATGCATGCACGTTAAGTATTAAATAATAATTGTCGTGACTCGTGAGAAAGAGCGTCTGTGAACCGAGTTGATTAACGAAAGTAAAAGTAAAGAAGCGCAAAAAAGTGAAATGACTTGATGAATTATATATGTAGGATTTCTTTCACCCGCGTTTCGTTATATAGGTTTCTTTAGACGTGAATCAGCTTTACAAACCCGCCCATGTAATATGAGATTTGTTGTAACGGTGATTTATTGTAAGCTTTCTTTTTCCTTGGGTAAATATTAGTTAAATACGGTTATCATTCTTTCCCTACCTGTATCTGCGAGATATTTATATTTCTAAACACATCGTTATGAGAAAACCTTTGGAATCACAACCAGATGAAATTTTCATTAAAATTACACGAAACGCTTAATATAAATGTCGATAGTTAGACGACTTTACAAGGCATCACAATACTTAGATTTAGCAGACCGCAACACTATGGCAAAAACTCAGAAATCACTTTGATATTGTTTAGACTCGGAATGTTTAACTATCTATATTAAATCACTAACTCTCGCCATAACGCGAGGGGTAAATCACGGCCACAAATACACCATATTTTCCTTTATAAACATTTCCTTGGTCTTCCCCGAGATTTCCCTGGATTTCCTCGGAATTTCTTAGATTTCCTAGGGGTTTCCTTAGATTTCCTCAAGATTCCCTTGGATTTCCATGGATTTCCTCGGGTTTCCTTGGATTTCCACAAAATTTCTTGGATTTCCACGAAATTTCTTGGATTTCCTCGGATTTCCTTGAATTTCCTCGAGATTTCCTTCGGAATTCCTTGGATTTCCTGGCGATTTCCTTAGATCACGAAGATTTGCTTGGATTTCCTCGATATTTCCTTGAATTTACTTAGGTTTCCTTGGATTTCTTCGGATTTCCTTGGATTTCTTTGGATTTCCTTGGAATTCCTTAGATTTCCTCACATTTCCTTAGATTTCCTCGAATTATCTCGGATTTCCTTAGATTTCTTTAGATTTCCCAAGGCTGTCCTTGGATTTCCCCAGATTTCCTCAGATTTACTAGAAATTTCCTTGGATTTCCTTAGATGTCCTCGGATTTCCTTGGCTTTTAGTCGGGATTTCCTTGAATTTCCTCTCATTTTTAGTTTTCTTTAATTCCAACAAATCTTTTATCAAAAATTTAAAAGGTTGGTAGTGCCGTAAACTTCTATTTTTATGTGTGAGCGTTAGTATCATGTAGTATGTTCGTAATATATGACTATAATGCAGCTATGCAGGAGTAGTAAGAATTATGGGATGTTATTGCAGTCAACGTTGGGGTGTGAAACGTTAACATTAAAATACTTTTGTATACCTATATGAAAAGTAACAATATGTCAAGTATTGGGAAGAGTCCAGGAGAAGTACTTCGCTCAGTTTTTGGTAACTTTTAATAAAAAATAATACACAATGCGCGCCGCTTGGATTGCGTAATCTCAGCTGCAGCCGTATTCCTCTCAAATTGAGACACGTAGAAGCGATCCAGATTTATCATATAGAACGAATTACAGCATACGCTATACAATTCATAAGACTAGGATTCGAGCCGCGGTCTGTTACACTACCTACTTAATTAGCTTATTTTAAGTAATTAAAATAGTGTAAGTTTCATATTATAAAAAAAATGGTATAATCTTTTTGAAAATCTTTCATTTGTTTCAACTGCTGGCTATAAACAAAAAAGATAATAAAGCAGCCTATCTCGTTCTGTCTAATTAAGTGATGTTCCGTTAGACTGCCGGTCTGCAGAATACCTCTAACAGGCTTCAGAGAGGGATTTAAGGTAAACCGGCCGGCATGCAGTGCGCTGAAATTTTTCTGAAAAAAACTTGTTTTTAGATTTTTCGAAAAAAACTGTATTGAGATATTAAGAAAATCAAAACCGGAAGTACAAATTCATCTGCCCTTTTTAGCCTCAAAAGTTGTTTTTTTGTTGTACTGTTTATTAATAATAAAACAAAAATTTTAACATCGATAAATAATTTTCTAAGCCAAAAATACAGTTTCTCATCGTAATGCAGTCCTATACAACAATTTTGCTTTTTCTCAATATTGAGTATAGCTAGCGATGCAACTTCTTTTGACGTCATAAAATGTTTTGACGTCAATAACAAATTTATCGGCGTAAAAAATAAATGTCTTTTTTAACCTTAAAAATAAAACAACATATTGTGATGCTAATACATAATGTAACAAATTTTTTAAGGTTTCAAAAAAAGTCGACAGTTGTCTAAAATTAATATTTTGACGCGTCAAAATTCAATTGTCAGAGAAGTCTGAAAACTATTTTTAAAACGTAGGAATATTAAAACTAACTATAATTTTTTGAAAAGAATGATTTGATGTCGATACATAATTTTAGTGCGATATAATGAAACAAGAATATTTGACGTCACAAAAATTTGTGGGTTTAAAACATTTAATTTAATAAATCAAAAACGCAGTTATTGACGTCAAAATGTAGTTTATTTCTAGTGTATGAACAGTTTTTTCGTATATTAAATTGCATAAACGATTTTCAGACGTCAAGAAATGATTTTGTGGTCACAATCTAAATTTGCATTTGTAATTGTTCTTCTCAAGTATTATTTTTAACTATATTCTTTTTTCATAAAACACAAAACTCCAAAAATATTGGACAAGTCAAAAAATCGTAGGAGAAATTTAAGTTCAATATTGTTCGTAGAATACCGTCCAGCAGTTCGTGTCCGCGAATTTCAGCACACTCTGTATGATTCGCAGCTTTAGAAGATATTGATCATTAAAATCAGCAGCACTATGGTTTAATTTAGTTCCGTACGATCCGCATACAAAACATCGTCAGAAAAGCGTCCGTTGTTAGGAGCGTTTTACGGCAAAACTTTAGTAATATTAAATTTTATAGCGATTTCCTAATACGTAATACATGGCGAGTAACGTAATCCTGTAATAATGAAATACGACTGTTTTTAATGCCTTTCTCGCCATTAAAAGCCCCATTACACACGTTATCAAATGTACTTTGCAAATTCTAATCGCCTCTTTATCGGAATTTGTTGCCAAGGTAGAATACGCAGGCACCTAAGTGCACTAAATATTTAACGAGTTCCATTGTTCGTTTTTTCGTTGCAATTACAATAATGCAGTTTTAAAATAATTAAATTGTTACTAAGATTTGATCGATTATGTTAGGGATAGGTTTCGTAATCAGCCTTTACGTCCCACTGCTGGGCACCGGCACTCTTCTCTGCCACGTACTCTCCTTAGCGCTAAGGTGGAGTACGGGGGACCTACAGTTTAACGTCGAATCCGAACGACTAATTTCCAGAGAAGGTTTCAGGCATTAAGACCCCACGGCTGCCTACACCGGATTGGGGAATGTGAGTGGCGGGTTACGGCATAGATTTTTATTGCTGCATGGCTTCGGCGGGGAATCGAACCCTAGACCTTCAGCGTTAGAGACTGAGCGCCCAACCTCTGAGCTACCGCCACTCTCCGGGATGGGTTTATCATAGTCTATATTGTTTTTTTTTAATTTTACATATTTAATAGTATAAATATTGTAGATTTTAAATGTAAGTTTTGTCTTAATAAATACACATATTTCACTGGCGTAGAGGGTGCAGGATACATAAATGACGCGGCCTAAGCAAGGGGCGTAAACGCATGTGTTTTGAACTGGGGTAGATCGTTCTTGCATGCGGAGTGGTTTAGAATGCTTTTTGTCTGCTCTGCATGAAAACTGTGTAATTTACCTGTAAAATTATCTAGTGCGCTAGTGGCCAATTGGTAGATGACCAATATGATATTCTGGTAGCTGTAGCTACATTCATCTGTGCTGTTTGGAAGGTAAGAGCTCTCGTGTTTTGGCCTGGTGTACTTGTACAAGTGTGGTTAACCACGGGCTGGCAAAAGGAATTGCTAATCAAGGCCTTAAAACCTTGGATCCTGTAACATGAAACGCTCTATGCAATTCTCGCGATATCACTTGACATAGGCGGTCGGCTTTTCACCATTATTCACCCTTTCGGGGATGCAGCAGTGCAAACTGGTTTACAGGAGTTAATTTGAATATGAACGAGAAAGATTAATTGTCCAATGGCAAATAATGTGAAAGATACCATTGAGATGTAGCAAATCAAAGTGTAATGAGATGTTAGAAGTACTGTGAATTATCCATTTTGCCAAAGCGTTAGAGGTGAGTTAAACCACGGTGTATCAGATAGCGACAGATGGTGAGTCTCTTTCTTTGTTTCATGTTTCCATATGTGACGCCGTTTCTTTGCGACCCTTGTCAGTCATTGGCGCCTGCACAACTCAAATCCATCCAACACTCCACCCCCCGGTTACAAGAAATGTGCGAGCCTGGTTTATGTTACACGATCTTGGATTAAACTAGTCTTACACGTTTCTTTGTTGTTGACAAACGAAATTGGTACTTAAAAATAGCGCTTTTAGCAATTATATGAAAAAATTTAATTTTTTTTATGTATTACCAATCTTATAAAATTCTATTTTTTTGTTAGAATAACCAACAACGTTTTTATTTTTCTGAAAAGCCTACCAAATTTAATTAATACATAATTTTTAAAAAAATAGTCACTTTTTCATCAAGGAAGCGGTGGAATTGTCACGAAATTAGGTCAACACAAAAACAGCCAAAAGCACCCTAGGATGACATTTATGCGGTCAAGGTGAGGGACGTGGGCGGTTGAAATCTTGTTAGAGTCACACAACCACGTAGTTATGCCCTAACAAGCAAGGGTGGATCTGTTATAAAAGTAGGCAGGGCTGATATTGAAGCTGTCTATGTTGTCTGGCGGCGGGCGTCCGTTACCACCCCATTGGGGTCTGCGGTAACGAACGTGCGAAAGGATAACTGTACCGTGGGGAAATTCGCTACACTACCTGCTCGTTGTCAGCCCTGCTGGTCATCCACTATATTATTATATTGTTTAGAGGAGCTAGAGATGTTTGTTTTGCTCGTACTCGCCGATTTCTAAACTATCACGGACCACGAGGAAGAATTTATTGCAACTAAAAGGGGATTTATTTTTCTTTTATGTCGGAAAGACAAGCAAAATTGAATTTTCGACTTGACTAAATATTCAGGTTTGCCAGAAGCTGTAACGAGTTTAAAATAATTATGTATCTGCACTCCTTGGTAGTAGTCCATTAAGGTAAAAATTTTAGTTACAATTTAGGAATTTTAAGTGCTACGTACAAAAAAATCCGAAATGCAAAGTCGTTTTGGGATTGAGACGTTTCACATTTTCTGCTTGCTTGCTTTGAAATTTTCTAATGCCGATAAACTTCAAAGTTACCTTACAATTTTTATGCACATTCTGAATTATTCAAGAAAAATATTTTTGTAGCCTTTGGAAAAACCAAACCCTTTTATTTTCAAAAAAAATTATAATGGAAGTTTCAGGAGCTTCCAAGTACCGTATAAAACTCCCAATGTCTGAAAAAATGATTTACTTTATAAAATTATTAATTTTCTAAATATATTCCTTTATCGATTTCTAAGGTTTGCCACTTTTAACAATTCAGTACACGGAGGCTGTTTATGCAGGGTGTCTATTTGCTTGGGGATCAAAATAGCGCCTCAATAATATAGCTTATATAGCTTTAATAATAGCGCCGTCAAAAATAGCGCCAGCAAAAATAGCGTTGGTCAAATACATCGCCGGCAAAAACACCGCCGTGAATAATAGCGCCGGTATAAATAACGCCAGCAAAAACAGCGCCGTTAAAAATGTCACAGTCTTAAATAACGCCGGTAAAAAACGTCGCCGAAAAAAAGCCCTAAAAATGTTGGCGACCAAAACAGCGCCGTCAAAACTAGCGCCAGTCAAAAATGTCGCCGGCATTAATAGCGCCGACAAAAAAAAGCGCCACAAAAATAGCGTCGTTAAAAATGTCTACGGTAAAATTGCGCTGGCCAAAATAGCGCCGGCAAAAATTTCGCTGTTAAAAATGTAACATTTAAAAATAACGCTGAACAAAAATGTCGCCAGGGAAAAAGGGCCCTCTAAAATATACCCGGAAATAATGGCGCCCTCAAAAATGTTGCCGACAAAAATAATGTCGTCAAAACTAGCGCCACTACAAAATGTCGCCGGCGAAAATAGCGCCGTCAAAAATAGCGCCAGTCAAAAACTTCGCCGGAATTAATGGCGCCGGAAATAATAGCGCCGGCAAAAACAGCGCCAACAAAAATAGCGCCGTTAAATCGGTCTACGGAAAAATTGCGCTGGCAAAAATAGCGCCGGCAAAAATAGCGCTGTTAAAACTGTCGCAGTTAAAAATAGCGCCGAACAAAAATGTCGACGGAAAAAACAGCGCTCTTTAAAATGTACCCGGAAATAATAGCGTACTCAAAAATGTTGCCGACAAAAATAGTGCCGTCAAAACCAGCGCCAGTCAAAGATGTCGCCGGCAGAAATAGCGCCGTCAAAAACAGCGCCGGCAAATATAGCTCCAGCAAAAACAGCGCCGTTAAAATGTCGCTGGAAAGCATACTGTCCTCATAAATGTTGGCGACAACAATAAATAGCGCTGTCAAAGCTAGCGTTAGGCAAAAATTTCGCCGGCAAAAAGTTCGCCGTCAAAAATAGCGCCGGCACAAATTGCACCGTCAAAAATATAGTCGGCAAAAACAGAGCCTCCAAATGGACGCGATAAGAAACATCGCCATACAAATCCTTTGCGTTTTGATGAAAGTTTGATTTAAGGTTCACACAAATTATATCAAACTTCAAATTACAAAGTATTTGTACGGCGACGTTTCTTACGGCGTTAATTTTAACGGCAATGTTATTGACGGCAACGTTATTGACGGAGCTATTTTTGCCAGCGCTATTTTTGACAACGTAGTTTTTGCCGTAGATAGTTTGGCCGGCGCTACTTTTAACGGTGACACTTTTGACGGCGATATTTATGACGTCGCTATTTTTGTCTGCGCTATTATTGCCGGTGATGTTTTTTTCTGACGAAATTTTTGTCTGGCGCTATTATTGACGGCGCTGTTATTGACGGCGCTATTTTTGCCAGCGCTATTTTTGACAACGTAGTTTTTGCCGTAGATAGTTTGGCCGGCGCTACTTTTAACGGTGACACTTTTGACGGCGATATTTATGACGTCGCTATTTTTGTCTGCGCTATTATTGCCGGTGATGTTTTTTCTGACGAAATTTTTGTCTGGCGCTATTATTGACGGCGCTATTATTGACGGCGCTATTTTTGTCGGCATCATTTTTGAGGGCGTTACTTTTTCCAGCGAAATTTATAGCCGGCGCTATTTTTGACTGCGACATTCTTAACTGCGCTATTTTTGCCGGCGCTATGTTTGACGGCGTTATTTTTGACAGCGATATTTGACGAAGCTATTTTTGCTGGAGCAATTTTTGTCGGCGCTATTTTTGCCGGCGACATTTTTGAAGTCGCTAGAAAACAGTCTAAATCGTATGAAACTTTAGACCGATCTGTCTACTCTTTTTTTGAGTAAACAATAAATTATTTTAAAAAGTCGTAATAGTGTTTTTGTCTGTCGAGAGACAGGTTCGGAAGAAACTACGCGATTTGTCTCGACGTTTTCATAAAAATTAAATTATCCTGAAATAGTCCTTTTAATCTAGATATTTTCAATAAAAGTAACATTTTTTTCTGTTTTTTTTGTAATTTTAAAGTGTGTACAAAATAGTTTAAAAGATACGTCGAGCACCCCCTCATCTCTGCACCCAAGGTTGATGAATGTAAAGGAAAACAAGTGAAAATGTGAATGAATCATCAACAGTATAATGTCCATACAAAGGTTAAATAAATAAAATATTAATTAAAGAGGGTTAGGTTGAGGCTGTAGCTCCGTAAGGAAGCGTTTTTAAACTCATGTTTATCGAAAGCATTTCCATTGGTTTAGGACCTAAAATTAGCTCCTAAAAAGTTGCCGTATATTTCAAGGTCACCCTGTACAACAAATCATACCTTAAGGTCGTTAAATTATCTCAAGGAATTACACCCAAAATTTATATTTTCTCTAAAAAAAATTTAATTTCAATGACTCAAACTTGGTTGTTTTTGACATAAAAAATTATCCGATAATATGGAAAGCTCTTGTGTTATTACTACAGATACATTTTTATTATATCTCCACGTTTATAATTTCATTACAATCTGAACGGCCACTTCGGAGATATGATGTAACGAACTACGGCATCCATCCACCCATATTTTTATGATTCCCCAAAACCTATGTCTTGCTTAAAATCTCAAAAAAAAATTTAAATCAATACTTTTCTACACTGAATATACACTGTGTCCATAAAGTAACCGCTACCCCCTAACTAACTTTTGAACGACTTGATATTTTTCTACAAAATTTGGTGTGCTGTAATGGGAAATTAAATACTATTTTTCAGACCATAGTAAAATTTTGTATCATCCAAAATGGCGACTGGGCGCCATTTTGAATTTTTTTTAAATGGAAAGGGGGGTCGAGTGACACCTCATTGGAAAGGTCTTTTAGTTCTGCGTCTGATCCTAAAGTTTCAAAGAAAAATATTCAGCCATAACAAAATGACAATGTTTGAAGATAAAGAAGTCTATTAAAAAAAAACTAAGAATTAAAGCTTAAATTAATTAAATTAAGTGTTCGAAATGTTTACCATTCCCTTCTCGGCACATAAACAGTCGGTTATGAAATTCCTGCCCTACATTTTCATCAGTTTCTGGAATGATAATTCTGCAAACTTCTGTAATGCGTTGCTCCAGTTCTTCAATTGTTTCTGGACGGGTTCTGTACACTTTCGATTTCAGATATTCCCATAGAAAAAAATCTTAAGAAAGTTAAGTCTGGGGAGTGAGCCGGCTTATTCTACATGCCCCCTCCTAACAATCGATCTGCCAAAAAAAATGTCCGTTGAGAAAGTCAGAACCAGACCTATAACAATGAGGCGGCGCACCGTCTTGTTGGAACATAACGTTTTCAATATTATTTCAAGCCACCTGACATATTTCTGTGAAAATTTCGTCCTGTAAATGAAAAAGTGAACTACTGGATAAGAAAATCAAAACAATTTTGAACTGAGTGAGTCCATTGGTTTACAATCCGCCATTTTGTTATGGCTCAATATTTTTCTTTGAAATTCTAGGATCAAATGCAGAACTAAAAGACCTTTCAAATGAGGTGTAACTCGACCCTAGATAAAAAAAAATCAAACAATTTTGAATTGAGCGACTCCGTTTGTTTAAAATCCGCCATTTTGTTATGGCTGAATATTTTTCTTTGAAACTCTAGAATCAGACGCAGAATTAAAAGAACTTTCAAATGAGGTGTCACTCGACCCCCCTTTCTATTTAAAGAAAATTTCAAAATGGCGCCCAGTCGCGTTTTTTTGTAGAAAAATATCAAGTCGTTCAAAAGTTAGTTGGGGGGGGGGGGGAGTTACTTTATGGACACAGTGTATAAGAAAGTAAGAACTAAACATGAATTCCACAAATTTCGCTCTTTTACATTTCCGTAAGACAATTTTTATATCATGCAAGTAAAAGCACCTCTGTCGATTAACTTTGAATGGTAATTACAAAACTTGCATTAAAGGAAGGATCTGCACTACGTGCACAAGAAACATAAATTTTAATTATATATAGACGAATAAGAATCGGGGCAATATCTAAGCTTCCTGCTCCGAATAGACCAAGAATTCCGTACCAGTTACGTAAAAAAAGAATTTCTACACCAGCGCAACACGATATATTTCTGATAAATGCGTTTATACGAATTTAATTGATTGCGATTCATAAACTCGACGCAAAACTGACAAGAGCCGGTTCCTTCTTAATGCATGTCTGTCGAGTTGTTTAAAACGTGTATCTGTCTGGCTTAAAGATTGTACACATTGATTAAAAAAAATTATCCGTATCGAAATTTATGTTAAACCACCATAACTAGTTTGAAAAAGACAACTAAAGTTGTTAAAATACTTTATCCGATTTTTATATAATGATGACAAAGTTCGCTGAACCATTTCAATTTTTACGAAGGAAAGGCTTATCTGGAAACTTATCTTGTTAAAAAGGAAATCTAGTTTATATTGGAATGTGATATGAAACTTGAAGCAGCATTCTCGTGAAACTGCAATTTAAGTTCGAAGAATTTTTGTTGCAACTAAATTTACTGGAAATGAATACGATTGACGCAAAATCTGCAAAAACACGTCCTGCTTTAGGCTAAACTTACTGCAATACTAACTGCATTTCGTTGTGAATACAAGAGCAACTTCTACGAGTCGCACTATTTACGCCCAGCAGTCATGCCTAAGAATGGAGGAGGGGGTACTCCTTGGCTTAAAGTAACAAAAAATAGAAACTGACCACATTATTCTTATTATACAAAAAAAACTTGAGATTACAACGAAAAAATGGCTTTAGTTTAAAGAGAAGAACAAATTAAAAAAATAAATCAGGTCTGCTAAAAAGTGCGGGGGAGGCCGAGCCTCCTTGACTAGTTGAAACAATCGTAAAATTTGTACCAACTCCTTTTCAGAAAATTTCAGAAATTCAAAGTGGGCATCACAAAAGAGCTAAGGTATTAGAACAAAAAGCCAGTGTAATAGTGCTTTCCCATCGCTATCATCCAACTAAATTTAATAGCAATGATTTAAATATATTGAAAAATTGCGTTCCTTTACCCACCCCATGATCTATGTTAATACTGTTTCAATTTACCAGATCAAGGAATCTCAAATAGTTTCACCGAACCATTTAGAAACCGAGCATACCGCTAGCTTTCTCAAGTCATATTGAGGCCCAACAACCAACAATAGCCACAACTATAACAAGTAGTACAACAACAATATCAACATACGGCAAATTCCAACTTAGGTGGAACATAGCAGATTAACATGCAAAAAATGAAATATCTGCATTTTATGTTCCTAGAAATATTTTATGACTTGCAGTCACCCTAAATAATACGATAACTTTACATCACTTGATGACAATTCGTTTAATTTCTTAACACAAATAATAATTAAAACAAAACATTTAATAATGGTCAAGGCACTCCTGCATTGATACAATCGGTTACAAAATGAGTTTTAAGATGTCTCTGTGGCGCGCAGGCAGTAGTATTGCTTTATAACCGAGAGCTTAAGAGTTCAAACCTTGATGAGTCCTACTTTGTTTACTTTACTCGTCATACTTCTAGTATAGTTTAGCGAAGTATAGTTCCGTTTTGATCGTTTACCTGAAAAGTTTAATTACAATTGCAATTTAAAAATTTTTGAAAAAAATTTGAAAATTTTTAAAAATTATCAATAAATTGAAAATTATTATAATTTTATAAGAATTTCATAAAAATCACAACTATCCAGAAATTTTAAAGAGGCATAATAGGTACATTTTTAAAAAACATCGGGAAAAACATTTTTTTTAAACTCAGGTAAAACATAAAAAAATAACGATAAACTTTTTACAGCTTATTAGGTATAATTGAAATCATTTTGGCATTGACTCAAATTAAATATTTACTTTTAGTTATTTCGTAAAATGGCAGTGTAATTTTTTGTAATTTTTAGTGAATGTCCCCACTTATTTTCTTCAGCTGTAAAATTTTTATTGTTAGCTTTTTATGTTTAACCCGATTAATTTTGGTAAACTGCGGTTCGGTAGAAAATTGAATTAACACCATTAAATAATAATAATTATACATTTTTAATATAACGATATAAACGTGATTGTCGTTTACTGTAAATTAAAACAAAATGTAGATGCTAGCAACGTTTGAGTTCATAACCTTTCGTTTAGAAACCAAATTCTTTACCTGTACGTCACGGAGACATTTGTAAATCGACTGGTAGGATCCTTCTAGGGCCACAAAATACAGCTATTTCATTTATTGCATGTTAATCTGCCATGTTCCACCTAAACTGGAATTCACTGTATCAACAAAAGTAGTCATAACATCACTGCTTACCCACCACCTGTACACAAATATCAACAATTTATCAAATAATTAAATACAATGAACACAACTTTCTCTTTTAATACGTGTCACAGAATCAATACGGTATAATATCGATATATCGATACTTTTCTTCTTCTGCGTATCGAGCATATCGATCTGCATATCGTACCTATGTACAGATACATCGACCCGCTACGCTAGTTTTTACTATGCGTGCAATTATTTGTTACGCGCATTGCACAACGTACTCTAGTCTAAACAGGTAATAACACATACCATTGACATAGAAACCGTCACTTGTTACTCAACATGACGGATGTAAATGTCAACTGTTCCCTGAAACAGCTTCATCATCATAATTTAAATTCTTGTTAATGAGGGCTCAAACAAGCTGAAAATTTACGTAGACTCAGCTCATAGTTTCACGAAAATACACTTTTGAAGTATTTAAATACGCCAACTATTTTTTAATGACTATGAGACTGTTAATTAAAATTCAAGAAAGTCCAACTGCAACAAAAGCTATTCTTACCGTCAACAAACGTTTTGAAGCTTTGATCAATGCAAATCCTTGAATAACTGTCTCTGAAATAGAAGCGAAAACGAACACAATTAGTGACAGCAGGAATTAGTATGGTTGCAGGTGAATCCTTGTAAAACCTCCTTTTCGTGGATTGTCACGAACAGACTCACGACCATTTTTAACGCAATCAAATACTTGCGATTTCTTGAACCTGGGACCTAGGTTTAGATAAAATTTCAGTCGAATTAGCGTCTTTACTAACAATATATTGAACTAAAAAACCCGTTTTCAGGTAACCGTTGGCTTGTACTATAGTAATTTTACATAAGTTCATTTCCAAGATATGATTTAACGCTTAAAGCTTAACCAATTTTAAGCAACTCACCACTTTTCTGTCTAACTTGAATGCTTGGTTTCGTCTAACATACCTGAAAAAAGAAAATAGGATAATAAACCGTAATATAAAATTCCCTGTCTGCCTATGGGCACTTCCTCCGTTCCTGCATATCTCCCTAACGGATAGTATGATATTAATAAGCTTTGCAATATAACGGTATATCAAAGCAAAAGTTAACAAAAAAAGAACAGTAAAACTGCCACCCTCCCTTTTTCTAGATATCTGGTTTATTTATTAATCGCATCTTTTTCAAAGAAATAAAAAAACACGTTATATTTACATCAGTTTCTAAACAGCTGTAAATCGGCGCTAGCCGATCCACTTTTTAGCGTGTTCCAAACCCCAAGACAAATAGTAGTTATCAAGTTACCATCTTTCGCGCAAGTGACGCAGTTACAGAACCCACCGCTAGGCGCCGCCACCATCAAAGATATCGCCACTAAAAAAAGCGGAAGAATTAGCTTCGCGAAGAATATATTATTCTGAATCAATTTAATTTACCCAAGTTGCATTTGCATCACTGGGCGACTTTGTAAGTGTGTTTTTTTGAAACTATTAGCAGAGTCTGCGTAAAAATTCAGTTGGTTTGACGGCTTCATTACTGAGTAAAAATAAAACTATAATACACTGTTTTATGCTACAGGTAATGCAGGGTTGCATAAGAATCCGATTTAAAAAAAACTAAACAAAAATCAATTTTTTGATTTAAATCAGATGTTTTAGATTTAAATCGGATTTTTTTTCATTTTTCAAAACAGCTATTAAATATTTTTGGTTAGTGTAAAAGGCGCATTAAGTAAAATGAAAAAAAAGTTATTTATTATCTAAAACTAAACTTTTAGTTCTTTTAAACATTTTTACCTTTATAAACATTAAAATAATGTCATCCTCATAAATTAACAAAACTAAATTGAAATTAGGTACATACTTTATTATGATCTTGTAGTAAAAAAATGAAAAAAATATTCATTTAGTTTAAATTTGAATTCTTTGGTTCATAAAAAATAACTTTGCCGCTTTTTTAAGCCCTAGCTTATTTGCCAAACTTGTAAAACACGCGCATGCACATTAAATTATGATCTGAATATTATTTTTCAAAGACTTTTATTAAAAAATTATTTAAACTACAAGAAATTATTTAAAAAATCAATGTGATTTAAATCTAATTTAAATCAGCGATTTAAATTAATTGATTTAAATCAATTGCTTTAAATCAATTGATTTAAATCAAAGCAGTTAATGTTAATTATTATTATTGGACATAACAACCTATTGCGCGAATCACTAAATCCACTATGTCACTGAGTGAATTCCGGTTTTTCCGTAAGCTACCTTCATATATACAGGGTGTTGTAAAAGTCTGGAACATCGATGCCATAGCTTTAAATAATAACTTAACAAAAATTAGTTAAACACAAAAGTTGTTTGGTAGACATTTCCGCATAATTCTAAATCAATTTCACTTATACAGGGTGTTTACTTTTCAAGACACAATACGCAATTTTGTTATTTTAAACGAAATACCCTGTATATTAATACATGAATAGAAATTTAATTCTCTATAAAATGGTATAGGGTATTCCTGTATCTAAAATGTACGGTTGTTGAGATTATTGTTATTTATTAAATTGACAGGTCAATTTTATAATAAGAATAACTGATTAACGAGAGGTTTTAATGCAATTTTTACAGCGTGTATGCAATGGACCGATGTAATAAATGCACCGTTAAAAAAGTTTTTGAATTATACAGAGTGTTTTATTTTAAGAGTTATTTTGCACAAACTTCAAACAATATCACAATCGTTTTTTAATAGAACACCCGGTATTTTATGAAATCATCATACGAGGAATTTAATTATCTTCCGATTTCATAAACCATGTCCTACAGCTAAAACTAGTAGTTTTAGAGTTAATTATGTTTTTAAGATTTTCTGGTTTTTGGAAGAACAAAATCTGATACAAACTAATAGATCCTGAAAATGTTATTTTCGCAAAGGAATTAAATTGCTCGTAAAATGATGTCATAATATACAGGGTGTTCTATTTAAAAAATACGATATTATTGTTTGAAGTTGGTGCAAAATTAGACCCAAAACCAAACCACCCTGTATAATTCAAAAACTTTTTCAACGGTGCATTTATTAAATTGGCCCATGTCCATACACGCCGTCAAAAATCGCATAATAAAAACATTTTGTTTAGTCACTTAGCATTTTGAATTTAACGGGCAACTCTCAATTAAGAACGAATCGCGAATAACTCAACAACCGTACAATTTAGGTATAAAAATACCCGATACCATCTTATAGAGAATTAGATTTCGCATTAAAAAATATCATAATATACAGGGTGTTCCGTTTAAAATTACAAAGTTGTTTATTGTCCCTTTAAAAGTAAACACCCTGTATAAGTGAAATTAATTTACAATGATGCGGAACTGTCTACCAAACAATTTTTGTATTCAACTTATTATCGTCAAGTTATTATTTAAGGCACCAGCATCGCTATTGCGTATTTTAAATTCACCCTGTATATATAAAACAATATTTCAACAAAACCTGTCGGGTTACAGATACTCTATTAATCTCCCACTTAAGCGTAAAAACGTAACAATTTAAGCACTAAGTTATTGCTAAGGAAAGTGCATAAAATTAATCCTGATTTACAGCATCCAAAGCACAATCTAAAACAAACTAAAAAGAATCACCAAGCAGTAGTTCCGGCGAACAAGATGTACGTACAACAAATTGATTCAAGTGAGTTCGGGTTTTATGGGCCTTTTATTAGGCGAAACAAAGCGCGGCAACTTCCGTCCCCATTCATCCTAAAATAGGGGCCGGAACAAGAGCTTCTGGAAACAATCAGTAGAAATGGAACATTTAAAAAAAAAGTCTAATTCATTAGCTAAATTCCATCCCGCTTTTAATGTTACTTTTCCTGGGGATGTTCCAACGATTTATACCCATTTGAGACTACGCGGGGTTAAAACGTGACATTTCCTTTGGAAATTTTATTGTTAAAGTTCTCTAAGGAGTATTGCCTTATAAAGTGTGGTGATGGTCACTAAGGGACCATAACCTGAACCAAATGTTCTGTCAGAGTTTCTGTAACTGTCCGCCCGTAAGTCATGAATTTAGCTTACGGCAAAAGTTAATTGTTTTTTTTTAACCTTTAACCACAGCTTAGGTCAGCAGCAAAAAGTATTTTAGGAAATACCGCAAGGAATCCTAAAACTACTAGGTTGTGTAAAAATATTGCTCATAAAATAATAACTTCAATCGAAAAAGGGAAAATGGAAATACCATGGTGTCCAAATTTTTAATTGTCCGAAGAAAAAATTCAGGGAATTTCCAAAAATGCAGGCTTGAAAACTTAAATTAAATAAGAAATCCCACGCCTGCCACAAAAAAAAACTAACGAAGATGGAAATAAAATAAAAAAAGTAGATGCATATAGTGGACGTGCCTTTATAGTAATTATTCCAATTTTAGCTCAAAAACGACTTAAAAATGCTCTAAGCCGCAGCTGTGGCATCAGATATACGGTTTATTTTCAGCTTCATCAAAGAATATCGTGAACAAATTCTAAAAGCTTAAACGCGCAGTTAAAAACCATCTTTAAAGAGCAAGCCGTATAGTATTAAATTTGAAAAGTATATAAACATGTATCGCCGAGCACGCAAGTTCGAAGTGAAACTTCTTCGCGTGTTCTCACTGAAAGCGTTTTTCCCTCTAAACTTCAAGACATTTATTAGCTCTTTACTGCAAAGACGGCACATGCACTAGCTAAAATTGTACTTGTGTTGAAGAAGGTGTAAAATGTTGCAGGAAATGTAGATGCAAAAATTGCAAAAACGCGCAAGTAGACGAGGAAGAAAACTTGAATTTTGATTTCTTTGTTAGGATCTTGTCCGTTTGTAGTTCTCAACAAATGTACAATAAAAAAATGCATGTCCGTTTGTAGTTCTCAACAAATGTACAATAAAACAATGAAATGTCCCCTCCGTAACGGGACGACTATGGTGGTCAGACCGCTATGAGACGCTTTCCTGGAGTTTTCGGAATTAATACGGAATTTCCCGCGGCAACATGATCACGCATTGATCGGATTTAATATCGAACGCTCAACCTAAAATTGGCAGCTCAGTGTTTCTGTAAACTGAAGTCAATGTTTGTGCACACAAAATTCATTTATACACTCGTTCAATAAGTTCAGAAATGTCTGTAAAGAAGTAAATAGACAAATAAAGTGTTCAGCGGCGATTAGTGTTATCACACCCGCCTTCCCTAGGATGTGGTTTCGGCTGGAATTAAAATGGCTTGTGATTGTGTTTTGGAAACTAATTTTTCAGGTAAGTACGTTAAACTATAATTAACTGGCTTTAATTATTTTTATTTAAAATAATTAAAGAAATTCACGGTGGGAAAATACTGGACAGACTAAATATTTACAGCAGTGTGTGGAAATGAAAAATTACGGTTCTAACTCGTGGAAAGTTTTGAAACCATAAACCACAAAAAAACAGATTCTAGCAAATAACAAAAATTACTGAAAATTCTGGTTTAATAAAACGTTTCTAATTTCAACAAGAGAACATCTCCAAGTAGAAATCAAATACAATTATTAGAGTAACAAATTGTTTAGTTTAAACAGGAGAAAACGGCATCTCCAAATCAAAACCAAACACCCACTCTCTGGTAATTAAATACTCAATTTGAACAAGAGACTCATCACGTTATAACTATATATCTAATATCTAATAAAAACTATTTTATTTAAACAAGAGATCCTAGAAAATGCATAAAATTGGTACTCTTGATGTTTTTGTGCGACCAGCTGTGTTCCAGAACAACTCTTTTTAAACATTTTTTCAGAATGAGATAAGGCTTTTTTTTGTAATTATTTTTTAACTTTACTAATAACAATTTTTTTAATTTTAAATTAATACAAACTTTTAAAAATTGTTAAAAATATTTTTAAATCATTTTAAATTATTTTAAAATATATTGGAAATTCTGAAATTTTTGTAGAAATATTAAGAAAATTCTATACATTTTTGAAAATTCTTCAAATTTTTGAAAATTCCTTAAATTTTTTATTTTTTTTAATTTTAAAGACTTGAAAATTATGAAAATATTAATATAATTGAAAATAAATAATTTATGTACACAATTTTTTAGATTCTTTAAATTTTTAAAAATTCTTTTAATTTTTGAAAATCCTTCAATTTTTGAAAACTTATTAATTTTAAAGACTTAAAAATTGAATTTTTAATATGTTCTAATAGCAAACAATATTTATTCCTTGCAATTTAAAATCAATTTTATAATTTGGTTAAAATGTTCAGGTAAACGACTAAAACGAAACCAGAGGTGTTTTCTTAGTGGAAAGTTGTTCTCACTGCCATTTAACATATTTATACCGATTTTGACGACCGGATGCCCGGGAGATGGTAGGACAATCACAGCGCAGATTCGACATGCGTGGAATCCAAATCTGACCTTATTTTTCGAGAATCTTTATACTAATCCTCCCCACCTCCCTTACTATTTGAAGTGGCTATTTGGTTTAATACTGAAAATGAGTATCGATTTCCAAAAGAAAAATTAAAACCCCCATACGAGGAAGGAAACCTCCTATAGGTTTTTTTTTTTCAAAAAATGTTGTTCCTATTGTCATTTGACAGGTTTATACCTATTTTTAACCTAAAATTCGTAAATATTTGATACTACACAAAATCGAGGGGGTAATCGGAAGATCACGCTTGCGCAGATCGGCTATTCGACATGCGTATAATAGGAATCTGAGCTTCTTTTTCGAGTGCGTCTATACCTCCCCTTTTTTGAGCGGACCAATCTGGCTACTTTGCGGTTACACCCCAGTGCGATTAATAAACTTCTAAACCGAAATTGGGTGTACTGAGTTAAGGCGTGTGGGTTTAAAGTGTTTACAGACTCACCCACAGACACCATGGCAAAACATGGTTTTTCTGTATTCACTGGTCGTAAAAGTGCATATCCGTCAAAATCTGCAAGTCCAATAGTTTGACGATAACAATACCTTCCAGCGAAGAAGGTAATAATGCAACTCGCACAGGATTCTGTCGACCAACCTATGCGCTTACAACGTTGTACCACTAAGTCACGGCATCTGTTGATAGCAGATGCTAAAATATGGAACAAGTCATCACCGGCCAAATTTTAATTGCCGGTAAACTACGTAGCCGTTATGCGATGACATTATACCGCCAAAATGTTGCTAGTTAGCCGACCGGCGGGCTAGTGATTGTGTATTTTAAAATTAAAAAAATTAATATGAAGACAATATAATAAAATAATTCATATTTCACACACACACATTGTACAAGTGAATTTTATATTTCGTTGTTCATAGAAAATGCGACAGCAAGAACTTACATTAAAATTTTCAGAAAAACTTGCTTTTGATCGATTAGATCGAGTTACACACTCTGTGTACCAACATGTTTCTATAATACGAGAGTTGTCGACTTCAACAAAGTAAAAGAAAAACGAACAAGCAAACACAAACAAAAGTATCTTTTGTGAACTCTTGTTAGCTAGTCAATTCCCTTACATAAAGTTTACGCGCAAAAATGTCTGCTGCTGTGTGTTTTACTCATTAATCGTCGGTTCTGCGTATTCGTCAAAAGTTTAATTAAAAAAGTTCGTGTATTTGCTGGCATACAGTTCATATTTGTCCTGCACATACTTTTGAAGAGATTAAATAGCACAGAAGTTCATTCCGAAGTAAATAACAGCTAATCACGATACCGTGCAATAAAAATTACTGGAGCTTTTTTTTTAGAACACGTATACGTCGGAATTAGCTATTTATTTCTAGAATTTAATTTTATGCAGCACAGCCACCGTAATCAAGTGAAGTGTTCACTACTGATAGAGAAAGATTAATTTCCTTGTTTTAAAATTATATAAGTTAGTTCTCATTACGTTAACGTTATATGACTTTTTAATATACTCATAATATTACAATTACAGAAGATATCACCAATTATTTAATATATGTGTTTCTTTTCATCATCATCATCATCATTATCTTTCTCCTCTTTTACCCGAAGGTGTCGAGGGCTTTCACTCCGGGTAGGCTCTTCGCTCGTGTAATAGGAGGTAGTGGGGCCTTTTGGCCTTTACACCACTACGCTCCTGAAGCTTATGCCACCCTTTATGCACATTCATTCAATACCATTCACACGTGTGTTTAATTGTCTGTAATATGTGTATGTGGGGCTATTGTTACTTGCCGAGGTCAGCCAGTAAATCAAGGCAAGCGCCGTTAATTGTAACCCAACGTCGAATGGTTACCGAGTTCGATACCGATCCACGGAATTACAGAAAAATTTTCTGCTTCTTCCAGGATTCGAACCGAAGAATCTCGCATTGAGAGCCTGATCCTCTTACCACTGGACCACTCGGACTGTGTGTTTCTTTTCAATTAAAAATAAATTCATTTTTTTAATAAAATCCATAATTTAAAAAAATTTCTTCGGGTGATTAAATACCATGTCAGTTAGCAGTGTTTGTTCCGCCACTGGTTAAGACTATGTATGAGTAGCACTGGCGATGAGTATTAGACCTTCTGATCAAAAATGTACCACTAATTTAGAACGTTCACTACCCCGTGACCCACATGTGGGTCATGATACCACTGTTAACGCAGAAATCCATGCACCACGTATGGGTCACAAACGAATAATTTTCTTTGTAGGGTGATTTTGATGCGGACTTGTAAAGTGCTACTGAATTTACACCAATCAAAGCTAATGTTTATCAGTCGCCCGGTCTTTATCCTCGACTTATGTTACCACCGAAAATTTAGCTCTTGGTTTTTGAGGAAAGAAATCGTTTGCAGATGTTTTTTAAGATTCGAAGAATAATCGATACAGCAAATTCACCAGGCAACAAATGAATGGGAGGTAAAATACTAACCATCTTAAACACTGCTGCGCCAAAAAATTACGTTGTAAATCTTATTTCACTATCACTCATGAGCAATTTAACAAATTTTTTATCTTCCCCGTTTAGCTAATGAAGGGAAGGGAATTTTTTTGGAAAATTAAAGAAACCGGCAGAGAGAAATTAGCGAACAGGGACACCAACCAAATTACAGCTCACCCCTACCTCTATGAGTCTACAAAAATTTAAAAAATCAAGTCGTCAGTTTTTAGTAAAACTTTTTAAAACATGTTCTAATGTTTTCACATCACAGCTTTTGTTTGTGAAAAAATACTCTTGCATTTTAACATTGTATTCCCTAGAGCTATTATAATACCAAATTTCATAAGGCGTTAAAGTGAGAATATTCAAAAACTCGTAGCGGTTATACATTTTGAAGCTAAAAAGTGTTAGATTTGCTTTATGTCTTATATGAGATTCTGTTTTGAGGATAAGAAAATTCGTTTTCCGAAAAATATGCTGCCAAAAAAGTATGTCTAACTTCTGCTTCCGGTGTCGGATTTTTTTTAAAGCTTTTTTCCCAATGAATTTTGAATATACTCCCGCATTTTCAACCGACCCATCTATTCGGAAGTTATAAGGCGAACCCACACTTACACCCACTCACACACAGATATTTTTTAAAAACAACTTTTTCCGTGTATTTCCGATAAAATCTCGAAATTAAAATTTACATTTTTTTTTAAATAATCATGAAGCCGTGCGTGAGCACGACTTCATGATTCCCATCCCACCCCCTTACCCGGGCTCAGCACACTAAGTGCTATTCACCGGTCTAACATGCCCCACCCCTGAAAGACATGCAACCCAACATACACACCTACATACACCATCCATGGACCCGCCGGATTTAACTTATTCAGAAAAATTTCCGACAGGCAGTGGACTCGAACCTACTGCCATGTCTAGTTTCAAAGCCTAGACCACCCGCCGGCCCAAAATTAACATGAAATCATTGAAAGTATAGGAAATTTTTGATGTCTTCCATAGAATTTGAGGAAATTGCAATCACATCACATATACGTCAAAATGCATAATAGTGATGGACATAATCAAATAGTATTAATAATCGAATGATTGCGATTTGAAAAATTTCATAACCAAATGATGCATTCGAACAAATTCAAACGCTAAAAAGTAAAAACCAACACTCTCCGATGGCTGCACGAATGCTCTCATAAATGAATTCTCGTTTTCGTCTTCTTTCCTCGGGCCGTCCGGCACAAACAAGTTAAACCTTCAACTTCGAATCGTTCAAAATGTTCAAATGCTCCTCCGACGCAGTGATGCAGCGTTAGTAGTAGTAGATGCTAACTGCTATTCCTAATATCTCTAAGTTCAAATCAAATCATTGTTGTTTCGTAGTCCCCTGTATCAGCTCGGCGAAGAACGCCGTCATTATTTATTTGGATTCCGCGGATTTTTCTGCTGCATTGGGCATTTGCAGCTGTAATGGCTATCGCTTCAACGCTCACCTCCAAAGCAGCCAAAATCGAAAATATTAAAATCGTAAATTAATTCGAATGATTTTGCATAACCTGTCGAAATATCTCGAGCTATTTCGATAATCGAATAGTTACATAATTTTCATTCGCAATATCGCTTCGCTAATTTAATTTATCTTGTAGATAGTAGAGTGTAATTTCCATTAGGACAGTGACCGTGCTAGTAATGTCGCTCCCTCTCTGATCTATTTATTACTAAATAAATAAGGGTTAGCCGATCCGGCGACCTTCGCCTCGCGCTATTTTGATAAATGCTAAGCCGTGTCGAGATGTACGACATGTTGGCGCGTACCACGCTGCCCTACGTGACTGTTACATAAACATTTGTTCGAAATAATAAATACGTTGTGTGGAGATGTAAGGGCCCGTCGTCGTGTTATGGTTAGACAGTTAAGGATTTGATTTAGATAAATAGATAGATATTGCACAAAACAATCCTTCATAGCCGTTTACCTGAACAGTTTAATTGAGTAATCGCCAAAGCGAGGCCAAAGGTCTAAAGGACGTGTAAAATCGATTGCTTGGAACTACAAAAAACAAAATCTGTCAATAGCTGGCGACTGAATCAAAAAATGTGGGGGAGGGTGCTCTACTTCAATACAAACGCGCTCGGAAAATAACTTCAGATTAGTATTCTACACATGTCAAATAGCCGACCTGCGCAAACGCGATCTTCCTAGCACCCCCCACTGCCTCTTCAAATTTTTGAAAAATTTTCAAAATAGGGAAAAATTTTCAAAAATTTCACAAAAATTCAAAATTAATGAAATTTTCAAAAAATGTAGACAATTATCAAAAATTCGATGAAATTTCAAAATAGTTCGTGTTCAAAATTTTCAAAAATTAAAAAAAATTGTTACAACTTTTAAAAATTATTAAAATATTTTTGTTTTCAAGATTTAAATTATCAAATTTTTTTGCAATATTCAAAAAGATTTTTAAATTTCAAAAAGTTTTACAGAATGTTGAAAATTAAAATGATTTAAAAATTTCCTGCTCTCATTTTTTTAAAACAATGAAAATTATTAAAATTGCCAATAAATTTCCAATAATTTTTGCAATTTTGGATATTTTCATAAATTCCAAAAATTTTCAAACATTTTAGTTATTTCAAAAATGTATAAAAGTTTAGAAAAAATTGATTAGTCACAATTTTCCAAAAATTTATAAAATATATTGTTAAACATGGTATAAAATATATTTGATATATTTCGAGACTTTTAGAAGTTTTCTAAATTTCCATAAAATTGTAAAAAATTTCGAAATATAAAAAATTTTTAAAAAAGTTCCGTGGCGGTTGTCCGACAGCTTTTTTTTTGTTACGCATTGTTTGTTAAACATAAAGTTACTTATAAGTTAGTGTTTCCTTCCCCCATCAAATGAGTTCATATTCCCCTAAGCTAAGACCACGTACTGTACCCCAACTTACGAAAACTTCTACTCAGGCAGAAACAGACAGGAAGGTAATAAAATTTGCTTAACTGTAGTTAACAGACTTACTCTGCAAAACAATTATGTTGTTTCCAAATACATTTATGATTACTCTTCAGCTCCTGATATTATATTACACTCACCAAGCTAATAATGTTATACAACTGGAACTTACCTCTCATGTTGTAAAGTTTGGTAATAGTATTTATATATCGCTAATCAATCAACAAAACCACCCCACAAGCAATACGGCTAGTCCTAAGTTAATAGTATTACCAGTTAATCAAGTAGCATTCTCAAGGCAATAAATTTACACCCCGTTTGTGAGCCTAAAACTAATTTTTAAGATAATCTCATTGCGAGGCAAATTGGTAGTAAAATGTCTCCAACCCCAGTTAACATAATTATTCCGTAAAGGGAAGGTTACTCCCAAACTAATATAATTTTTCCTTGGCAGTTAAGATTATTTTCTATTAATAGATCTCAGTTTATAAAGCTTCCGCTTCGCAAACCCAAAATTAATTACTTTGTAGCAAAAATCCGGACCGTTCCACCTGTCTCAACTTTTGTAACGACGAGCTTCCACTACTAGAAGCCACATCGATACGCGTCCCTTATATAAAGCGCATATTCGTATGTACGGATATGTATCGCACCAGTATAGTTATCGTAAGAAAATTGGGTGCTAGCTCTCATCATCGAAGAACCGCGCGGCGGGTTTATAATTAGATATAATCATACGAGCTTAGGTTATCTTTTCTTAAGTTTACTGTATACACCGCTATTATTAATAGTAATAATAATATTAACAAGGCAGACATCTGGAAATGTTGTTTTTTTGCCTAGCATTATTTTATCACCCTCGGGTACTGGATTGCCATTTCAATTTAAAACAATACAGTTTCCGATAAGACACCATTAATAAGGATCAGAAACAGACATTTAATAAACAAAGAATTTATTTACCAGAGCCTCTGTTCTCACATGGACTACTATACGTAGCATTTTCTAAAGTTGAGAGTTTCAAATGTAAAAATGAAAATTTAAAACAGTGCCAATTTAAAAGAAACTTAAGCGCAGTACGGGCCACCAAACCTGAGAAAGGCCGCGCAACTCCATTCGGTCGCTCTGTAAATCAGGTATAATTTGTAATTCTGTAATCGGGTACATTCTAGTTAAAAATGTTCAATTTTCGGAGTGTACCGTTTGCTCCACCCCTACCCAAAACTACTGCGCGAGGTTCGTACAGAGCCAGCGTACTACGCTAACTTATTGGGCCGATTGAAACAAAAACTAAATGAAAAAAGACCTGGTTTGGCGAAGAACTATGTGCTCTTTCATCAAAATAATGCATCGCCTCACACGTCCCGAATTGCAACCTCCAAAATTGAAGAACTGAGCTTCGAATTGATTTCCCATGCACTATATTCTCCAGATTTGGCTCCTTCCGACTACCGTCTATTTTAAAACTTGAAAACACACTTGGCAGGACAAAATTTTCCTCAAATAAAGACGTCGTAGCGGGGATAGACGGTTATTTTGCAAACCTCGACGATTCGGCCTACAAAGAGGGTATAATAAAGCTGGAACATCGCTGGAATAAATGCATAGTACTTCGAGGATGTTATCTAAAAGATAGTCCTAACCTATTTAACAATGGTTTGCGTGCCAGCCCGCGAACAATTCAAACGCCGCTGGTAACATTAATTGTTGTTACTATTGCGAAATGATAATTTTAATAATTATGTCATTTACCGATATTGTTGCTATATCGCCCATATAATACAGCGGTAACGCACCTATATTGCTCAATTTGGCGACTATCGCAAAACGAAAATTATAGGCGCAAAACCATATTTTATATCGCCAAATATGCGATACATCGCCCAATTTAGCAACTGTCGCAAAACGAAAATTTTAAGCGATAAACCATGATTTATATCGTCCAATTTGCGACATATCGCCCAATTTGACGACTATGGCAAAGCGAAAATTTTAGACAAAAAAACTATATTTTACATCACCCAATTTGCGATACATCGTCCAATTTAGCGACTGCCGCAAAACGAAAATTTTAGGCGCAAAAACAATTTTATATCATCCAATTTGCGATATATCGCCCAACTTGGAGACTATCGCAAAACGTAAATTATAGGCGCAAAACCATATTTTATATCGCCAAATATGCGATACATCGTCCAATTTAGCGACTGTCGCAAAACGAAAATTTTAAGCGATAAACCATGATTTATATCGTCCAATTTGCGACATATCGCCCAATTTGACGACTATGGCAAAGCGAAAATTTTAGACAAAAAAACTATATTTTACATCACCCAATTTGCGATACATCGTCCAATTTAGCGACTGCCGCAAAACGAAAATTTTAGGCGCAAAAACAATTTTATATCATCCAATTTGCGATATATCGCCCAACTTGGAGATTATCGCAAAACGTAAATTATAGGCGCAAAACCATATTTTATATCGTCAAATATGCGATACATCGTCCAATTTAGCGACTGTCGCAAAACGAAAATTTTAAGCGATAAACCATGATTTATATCGTCCAATTTGCGACATATCGCCCAATTTGACGACTATGGCAAAGCGAAAATTTTAGACAAAAAAACTATATTTTACATCACCCAATTTGCGATACATCGTCCAATTTAGCGACTGCCGCAAAACGAAAATTTTAGGCGCAAAAACAATTTTATATCATCCAATTTGCGATATATCGCCCAACTTGGAGATTATCGCAAAACGTAAATTATAGGCGCAAAACCATATTTTATATCGCCAAATATGCGATACATCGTCCAATTTAGCGACTGTCGCAAAACGAAAATTTTAAGCGATAAACCATGATTTATATCGTCCAATTTGCGACATATCGCCCAATTTGACGACTATGGCAAAGCGAAAATTTTAGACAAAAAAACTATATTTTACATCACCCAATTTGCGATACATCGTCCAATTTAGCGACTTCCGCAAAACGAAAATTTTAGGCGCAAAAACAATTTTATATCATCCAATTTGCGATATATCGCCCAACTTGGAGATTATCGCAAAACGTAAATTATAGGCGCAAAACCATATTTTATATCGCCAAATATGCGATACATCGTCCAATTTAGCGACTGTCGCAAAACGAAAATTTTAAGCGATAAACCATGATTTATATCGTCCAATTTGCGACATATCGCCCAATTTGACGACTATGGCAAAGCGAAAATTTTAGACAAAAAAACTATATTTTACATCACCTAATTTGCGATACATCGTCCAATTTAGCGACTGCCGCAAAACGAAAATTTTAGGCGCAAAAACAATTTTATATCATCCAATTTGCGATATATCGCCCAACTTGGAGACTATCGCAAAACGTAAATTATAGGCGCAAAACCATTTTCTATATCTCCAAATTTGCGATATATCGTTCAATTTGACGACTACCGAGAAAACGGAAATATTCTGCGCAAAACCGTATTTTGCATCGCGCAATTCGCGATTTATCGCCCAATTTCGCTACTGTCGCAAAACGAAAACTTTAAGCGATAAACCATATTTTATATCGTCCAATTTGCCATATATCGCCCAAATTGACGACTATCGCAAAGTGAAAATTTCAGACGAAGAAACTATATTTTATATCGCTCAGTTTGCGATACATCGCCTAATTTGCGATACATAGTTCAATTTAGCGACGAAAATTTTAGGCGCAAAACGATTTTATATCGTCCAATTTGCGATATATCGCCCAACTTAGAGACTATCGCAAAACGTAAATTACAGGCGCAAAACCATATTTTATATCGCCAAATTTGCGATATATCGTTCAATTTGACGACTACCGAAAAAACGGAAACTTTCTGCGCAAAACCATATTTTGCATCGCGCAATTTGCGATTTATAGGCCAATTTGGCGTGTATCGCAAAACGAAAATTTTAGGGGCAAAACCATATTTCATATCGCCTAATTAGAGATACATCGCCCAATTTAGTGACTGTCGCAAAACAAAACTTTATGCGATAAACCATATTTCATATCGTCCAATTTGCGATGTATCGCCCGATTTGACGACTATCGCAAAGCGAAAGTTTTAGAGGAAAAAATCATATTGTATATCGCCCAGTTTTTCGATACATCGCCCAATTTGCGATACATCGTCCAATTTAGCGACTGTCGCAAAACGAAAATTTTAGGTACAAAACGATTTTATATCGTCCAATTTGCGATATATCGCCCAACTTAGAGACTGTCGCAAATGTAAATTATAGGCGCAAAACCATATTTTATATCGCCAAATTTGCGATATATCGTTCAATTTGACGACTACCGAAAAAACGGAAACTTTCTGCGCAAAACCATATTTTGCATCGCGCAATTTGCGATTTATAGGCCAATTTGGCGTGTATCGCAAAACGAAAATTTTAGGGGCAAAACCATATTTCATATCGCCTAATTAGAGATACATCGCCCAATTTAGTGACTGTCGCAAAACAAAACTTTATGCGATAAACCATATTTCATATCGTCCAATTTGCGATGTATCGCCCGATTTGACGACTATCGCAAAGCGAAAGTTTTAGAGGAAAAAATCATATTGTATATCGCCCAGTTTTTCGATACATCGCCCAATTTGCGATACATCGTCCAATTTAGCGACTGTCGCAAAACGAAAATTTTAGGTACAAAACGATTTTATATCGTCCAATTTGCGATATATCGCCCAACTTAGAGACTGTCGCAAATGTAAATTATAGGCGCAAAACCATATTTTATATCGCCAAATTTGCGATATATCGTTCAATTTGACGACTACCGAAAAAACGGAAACTTTCTGCGCAAAACCATATTATGCATCGCGCAATTTGCGATTTATCGGCCAATTTGGCGTGTATCGCAAAACGAAAATTTTAGGGGCAAAACCATATTTCATATCGCCTAATTAGAGATACATCGCCCAATTTAGTGACTGTCGCAAAACAAAACTTTATGCGATAAACCATATTTCATATCGTCCAATTTGCGATGTATCGCCCAATTTGACGACTATCGCAAAGCGAAAGTTTTAGGCGAAAAAATCATATTGTATATCGCCCAGTTTTTTGATACATCGCCCAATTTGCGATACATCGTCCAATTTAGCGACTGTCGCAAAACGAAAATTTTAGGCGCAAAATGATTTTATATCGTCCAATTTGCGATATATCGCCCAACTTAGAGACTATCGCAAATGTAAATTATAGGCGCAAAACCATATTTTATATCGCCAAATTTGCGATATATCGTTCAATTTGACGACTACCGAAAAACGGAAACTTTCTGCGCAAAACCATAGTTTGTAACGCGCAATTTACGATTTATCGCTCAATTTGGCGTGTATCGCAAAACGAAAATTTTATGCGCAAAACCATATTTTGTATCGTCCAATTTGCGGTATATCGCCCAATTTGACGACTATCGCAAAGTGAAAATTTCAGACGAAGACTCTATATTTTATATCGCTCAGTTTGCGATACATCGCCTAATTTGCGATACATAGTTCAATTTAGCGACGAAAATTTTAGGCGCAAAACGATTTTATATCGTCCAATTTGCGATCCTTTAAGAAACGCTACAGCGTAAGTTGTCACATTGGTGAAAAGTCATACAAATGGGTGAAATATCGTTGACAATTTTCATTTGCTTAATTTCAGTGTTGCAACTAATATAAAAATATGAAATACATGTAATATAAATTTTCACAATTCCGAGCTATATGCTAGCTTATAGAGAACAACAGTAATAATAAACAGCACAAGTGCGGTTTTTCCACGGGTTTTTATTGTGAAAATGCATCGCAACCGCCGCAGCCGCATACAAGTCTAGCATCTGTTGTGTGTTTATGTAAGATAATGCTATCAGAGGCGCACAGTGCTAGGAAACATTATAACCCGCTACACAATAAACGTAAATTATATCGAAATGCTCGCTTTTAAACCCAACATTGAAAATATAAGCTGCACTCAACTTTTCCTTTGATGCTCATGTGTTGTAACATCACGTATTCGTTTGATTATAGTATGCTTTAACTTTTATAAAACGTTTGAAAAATACTGCTTATTGAGTCGTTTACTGTTAAGTATATTGGAATTTTATTTTCTGATAAAACGTTGTTTATTGCTTGGTTTTAGCGGAAATTGCATGTTTTTAGAGCTACGATTGTGAAAAAATCAAAAACGAAACATGAAAGCTCGATTCGATTGATATGTAAATATTATGAAGAGAAATTGTAAGAGAAAGGCGTTCGGGAAAGTCTTTGAATTGAAATTGACTTTATTTAACGGGGAGCAGAAAAGATCCCCAAAAGCGACATTTGAAAATGAACTCATTATCTCAATAAATATTTTATGAAATGAACAGTAAGCCTATTGCTGTAAGAATAATCCGACATGTAATCTTATTGCCAAGAAATAATTTTATTAATGGGATATAATTTTGTTGCTGGGATTTATTTGCATTGGAAATAACTCGAAAATAAATCGAGTAACAAACCTATTCGTTAACTGTGAAGTGAATTTATTAGATGCATAAAATCTTCTAGATTCGAAGTGGGTTGTGAAATTAGGTCGAAAATATAATTATTTTAGCATAGAAATGCAATTAATTTAGATGTCGAGTAAAGGAATAATTTTGTTACAAGAGAGCATCGTCATTAACTTGGGGAGCAATATTATTGGTGAAAAAGTAATTCTGTTAGTTAATGAATGCTCATAACATTCTCGTTTTTGCGATAGTCCACAAATTGGGCGATATAAAATATAGTTTTGCGCCTAAAATTTTCGTCTTGAGATAGTCGCCAAATTAGGCGATATATCGCAAATTGGGCGATTACGACAGTCGCTAAATTGGACGATGTATTGCAAATTGGGCGATGTATCGAAAAAATGGGCGATATAAAATATGATTTTTTCGCCTAAAACTTTCGCTTTGCGATAGTCGTCAAATTGGGCGATACATCGCAAATTGGACGATATGAAATATGGTTTATCGCATAAAGTTTTGTTTTGCGACAGTCACTAAATTGGGCGATGTATCTCTAATTAGGCGATATGAAATATGGTTTTGCCCCTAAAATTTTCGTTTTGCTATACACGCCAAATTGAGCGATAAATCGTAAATTGCGCGTTACAAACTATGGTTTTTGTGCAGAAAGTTTCCGTTTTTTCGGTAGTCGTTAAATTGAACAATATATCGCAAATTGATCGGATTGTTAAAAGAGCGATCAACACTAAGGAGACTAAAAGCACCCGCAGACAGATTCAAAGGACAACCTCGTAAACTATTGCTAGTTGGAGGAATCTCAGACATTAACCGGTAAGTTTCACCAGCTGCATGTAAACCAAACAACCCCCACTACGCCAGAATTCCTAGAACCTACGACGAAACACCGTAAACCCGTCCAGTCCACCTGTCGAGACACGATCCAGGAGCAACCGGAACAGAAGCAAGTAGACGCCCAAGAAACCACCGATATCCCCGCCGTTTGGTGCTGAAACCCTCACCGTCATAGAATACCTGCAAACAAACGCGCTCACCTCTCCCATAATCCAAACTTTCAACCCCTACCCAATGCGGGCGTCGTACCGATCCCTATCCGGAAGTCCATCGATCCACTTCCTCGAAATGGGTAACCGTTCACCACCAACGTTCCAGAAGCAACTATCTCCATAGCTTCCAAACACTCCGCTCCCTCCATCCACTCAAACAACGCCTCCACTAATAAAACATTCTTTGTTTCAGGAATCTCAAAGGAATGCAACACCGACAAGGCTCTGGATGAGGTCATCAAGAAACTCCCCAGATTTATCCCCTCCAACGTTGCGATTTCCCGTATCGGTAACGTCAACCAATTAGCACCACACTCCGACCTGCGGGTAAAGCTCGCCGCCCTTGAACATTCAAACGGAACTCCCTTGAAGATTTCCTCGAGTCGTACGATAGCTAGCAAGGCACACCACCACCGCTGCCAAACTACCATCTTTCTCCTTGAATATCCGAGGTATCCAACTGGCCATTCCAGCTGAAGACGCCAAAGAAGTCCTTACCCACTAATCCATTTCCTTCGGAAACAATAGAATAATTCGTTCCAAAGCTACGGATCGCGACACTAGAATCCTGAGAGTAATCACGACCTCTCAACCCTCGCTGACTAGGGATTGCTCCTGTCGTTGAAAGCAAAATAAAATAAAATAAGAAAAATAATCAGTTACAGGGTACTAATAAGTACAACTGAAGAGTTCTCTCGTCGTTGAAACCAAAATAAAATAAGGCAAATAGTCGAATTTACAGAGTAAAAATAAATAAAACTGGGCAGTTCTCCCGTCGTTGAATAATATAAAATAAGTATACACGGTTTCACTTAGGATCACAGGAGGAATTTGGATTTCTGGTTAGGATCTCTCAAGAAGAATAATTCATCTTTTCTGGGTAAAAATTGGGGTTTTATACTCTGGTGGGAGGATAGGCTAAAGTGTGAATCTTTGAAGAAAGCGGCTCCGGCGCGGACATCCAGCAAGTCTGTCTCACTTGTAGCGCCACTTGCGCTTCTTCGGGGCATACAACAAAATAATTCTGGACATATATTGTAGTTGTGATCACCACGGTAACTAGTGACAATGTGGTGATAAGAAGGTCCTAAGCTGCGGACTTCCCATGTTCTCACACACGTACTCCGTCGAACTATCCCACCCAAACCAACCTTAACTTATCTAATGTTCCCGCTGCCTTTGGTTTGACCATGCTGCCGCCGCCCGACTGCCAGCAGAAGAAACCGACCTGCGAGATTTGGGAAGCTAACCATACCATTGCAAGCCTGTGGTAGACGCCAAGTGTAGAGACTGCGAGGAGGCCACGTGGGTTTTTCTGTGCGGTACCCCACATGGTCCAAGGACACTCCTGCCTCAAAACCACAAAAACACCGGGCAAGAATTATTTTGTTGTTTTGACTCCCTGAAGAAGCGCAGGTGGCGCTATAAGTGGAAACAGACTCGATAAAATGTCCGAGCCAAGGCCGTCTTATTCAAAGAATCTCACTTCGACCGATCGTCACACCACATTTCTTCAGTATAAAACCCGAAATTTTACCCAAAAAAAATTATTATGCTTTTTGAGAAATGTTGACAAGAAATCCGAATTCCTCTTGATATCCCCAGTAGAAATCTATATACTCGTTTTATTTTAATTCAAAGACGAAATAAGCCCAATTGTATTTATTATTACCCTGTTAAAATTATTCTCCTTCTTTTATGTTGGTTTCACCGATAAGAGAACTCTGCAGTTGCAGCGACGGGGAAACTTCCGAGTTGTGTTTATTAAATTTTAACGCAGAAAAAATTAATTATTCGTCTTGAAAGATCCTGACCAGAAATCCAAATTCCTCGTGAAATCCCGAGTAACACCATATAGACGCATTTTATTTTAATACAACGACGGGAGAACTCCCCAGTTGTATTTATTATTACCCTGTAAATCGGTTATTTTCCTTATTTAATTTTGATTTCAACGAGGAGACAACTCTCCAGTTGTACTCATTAGTACCCTGAAACTGATTATTTTATTTTATTTTGGTCCAGCGACGGGGAAACTTCCGAGTTGTGTTTATTAAATTTTAACCCCAAAAAAATTAATTATTCGTCTTGAGAGATCCTGACCAGAAATCCAAATTCCTCTTGAAATCCCGAGTAACACCATATAGACGCATTTTATTTTAATACAACGACGGGAGAACTCCCCAGTTGTATTTATTATTACCCTGTAAATCGGTTATTTTCCTTATTTAATTTTGATTTCAACGAGGAAACAACTCTCCAGTTGTACTCATTAGTACCCTGAAACTGATTATTTTATTTTATTTTGGTTACAACGACGGGTGAAATCCCTAGTTGTGCATATTAGTAAGTCGATTATTAATCTCAATTTATTTTATTTTGCTTCAACGACGGACAAAATCCCGAATTGTGCTTATTAGGTCCCACAATTAAAAAGCTTTATTCCATAGCATTCTGGAATTTTATTTTTTACCCGTTGACTCGTTACCACATTCATTATCCTATTCCAACAACACGAATTTACTATACCAATAGATGTAACTTCCGCCTTTTTTTCAGAATATCCCACTTATCTCCTACGCTGGCAACAAGATCTACATCACCTTTTAGGAAATCAAACCCAAAACAACATAATGAAGAGGAGGATTCTTGTTCCAATTTGGTAGGTTAGGAGTCATTAACGATTGTTTTAAATTTCCACAGCGAGGAAACTTATATCAACCAAATTTAAACACAATTTTTTTTAATTTTACCCTTTCTATCAAAAATGAAATTACGCCTAGAATTTATCCGGATCCACTGAAACGAAAAGGCCTTGAATAAATTTATGTATTGATTGATCAATCACATATTTGCAACTTTTCTGTTAAACAGGCGGTTTGAATATTTCAAGGTTTCGTTTACATTCTCATTTACTAATTAAAAATTGGTACTAACCTCGATAGGTCTTTCTTCCATTACGTGATTTCATAAATTCCCTAGCATATTCCCTTTCAAGTTGTTCAAGATAGGAAAACGTTTCTTACCTGAAATAAAAAAAAACATGTTAGAAATTAGAAAAACATACATAAACAAGCTAAATTAATATCATTTAATGTCATTAGGCTTTTTAAGTAAACAACAATTGTAGATTAAATGCGAGTACAACTTTCAAATGTGAATCTCCAGTTTGAGTCGAGTTTTTGCCCTATTTCAGTTCCTCAGTTGGAACCTTTCTAACGTTTTTGTAAAAAGAAAGTGAAAACTTATTAATTTTTATTCGTATCTTTACAATAATGAAAGGCAGTTATGTTTAATTGAATGCTGACATTTAGCAGATGATTTTTATTAATGATGCAAAGTTGTTTTTAAGATAATTTTATACAATGTAGGTACATAATACATTCGACCAGTGGCGTACCGAAAGGCTGTACTGTGAAAAATTATATAATTTGTTGTTTCATTTAAATCCTTGAGTGTACAAAACTTTATTTATATTTTGCTGCAAGCTTAGGAAGTTTATCACAAAAAATAGCTATAACTGTCTTAGACAATTACATGGTTATTAAATTGAACAATGGTAAAACCAGCGGCAAGGCACGTCCAGTGGAAGTCTATAGAAGGAGTTTATAATTTGATAGACAATAATTAATTTTCAATTCAAAATCAATTTAATTTTTAATACGTTAATCTCACATTAATTTGTTGGCGCCCAACCATAAGGTAAAGATAAATATGTTGAAAATTAATCTCTAACCCCCCCCCCCCCTCTCTCACAAATACGTTGCCCGCATGTCAAAGTAAAATGTTGCTATTGTCCGGAGCTTGGCTCGTCTAGAAAAGGGTTAATTCTTTATTTCATCTCGCTAAAATTGCCACCCTCGTCTTTACTTTTTAGGAAAAGAAAAACAATTCTCGTATAGTATACGCAGGGTGCGAAGATTTAAATCAGCTTGATTTAAATCAAAATTTAAATCGTTGCGATTTTTTTATTATAATCAATGATTTAAATCAAAAATGTCAATTCTTCGAATGTTTATTGTAGAAAAACAAAAAAATGTGAAAAGTAAATACAAGTTTAGTATCAAACGCAAATGTATGATTTTTTATTAAACATAAAGCAAATTAAATATAAAATAAATGGTCAATACTAAGGATTACATCGCGCATGCTCATAGCATAAAATTAGTCGTCAAATACAACATTACACTTATTGTTAAAATAGAAAAATATAATTAAAAACATTTTTATGTGAGTAGTTTCTTAAAAGGCAGTCTAAATCTAATTTTTGTAACGTACAGATGTGCAAAATCAATTCCCGCTTGTGTTTCACTTTTTCTTTGTTCAGATATATTTAAACATATTAGTCTTACACGTATTACAAATGCACAGATGTGGACGGAAAACTTAAAAACAAGTACTGTTTTATAAACATAAACGCAGGTTTCAAGGCACCAGAAAAATTGATTTAAATCAAAAAAAATTTGATTTAAATCAAAAATTCGATTCATTTGATTTTTTTATAAAAATAGTTATTTTTTGCACCCTGTATATACGTATCGTCACGAGTTTCGTCTTGAACTTAAAATCCTCGTTACCTCTCCAAAAATATATGTAAGAGAAAATGGTAGTCTCATATCGAACTTACAAGACTAGAGAAAACTCTACGACTCTCGTCGCAAGCATTCGAGATAAGCGATTTTCATACTCTCGTCTCGAATTTTCCTGATTAAACAAAATCCAGTTCCGGCCGTGGTTCTGCCACGAGCATTAGTGACGAGAGATTTTCATACTCTTGCCTGTAATTTTTCAGAATAAAGATAATCGTCGCGACAGTAGTATTGCCAAAAGTTTCGTTACAAAATTTCTACCTTTCGTCTCGTTTCGAGAAATCTAGACGAAACAAACTGGTAATCTCGTGTCAAGACTAAACGAAATTAAAATAATCTCGTCCAGACAGTAGTAATGCCACAAGTCTCGACTCAAAAGAAATTTTGATATTCTCGTCTCTAACTTTAGAGATTAAACGAAATCGGAAAATCGTCCCTATAGTAGTATTGCCACAAGTCTCGTCACGAAAGAGATCTTGATACTCTCATATCCATAATTATCGAAATTAAACAAGATCGGACAATTTTTTGGCCCTATATTGGTATTGCCACAAGTCTCTTCTCAAAAGGGATTTTGATACCTTCATAATTTTCTAAAATAAACAAGATCAAGAAAATTCTCGTCCCAGCAGTAGTATTGCCACAAGTCTCGACTCGAAAGTGATTTTGATATTCTCGTCTCTAATTTTAGAGATTAAACGAAACCGGAAAAATTATCGTCCCTATAGTAGTATTGCCGCAAGTCTCGTCACGAAAGTGATTTTGAATGGCTCGTCTCAAATTTTAGAGATTAAACAAGATCGGGAAACTTCTTGTCCCTACAGTAGTATTGCCACAAATCTCTTCTCAAAAGAGATTTTGGCATTCTCGTATCGAATTTTAGAGATTAAACAGAATCGGGAAAATTATCGTCTCTATCGTAGTGTAGAAGAGCGGCCGTAGCTCAAAGAGCGGCCATAGCTCAAAGAGCGGCCGTAGTTCAGTGGTAAGCGCGCGCGCTATCAATGCAGCGGATCCGGGTTCGATCCCCGGCCCGGTCGTATTCCCTACCAAGGCAACGGGAAACCAGCGAGATGGATTTTTCCCCAGGAAAACCTCTCTGGAGAAGTGCATGCACTTCCTGTGGTTCGGAGCCCACGTTAAACTGTAGGTCCCCTATGTATGTCTGTGCAAAATATCTATCGCCACGCACCAAACACAGGCATGAATAGGGTATGGCACTATAAGAAAAAGATAGTAGTATTGCCACAAATCTCGTCTCGAAAGAAATTTTGACACTCTCGTCTCTATAATTTTCAAACCTAAACAAGATCAAAAAAATTGTCGTCCCTGCAGTAGTAATGCCACAAGTCTCGTCTTGAAAGAGATTTTGGTATTCTCGTCTCTAATTTTAGAGAATAAACGAAATCGGAAAATCGTCCCTATAGTAGTATTGCCACAAGTCTCTCATATACTGATACTCTCATATCCATAATTATCGAAATTAAACAAGATCGGAAAAATTCTAGTTCCTATATTGGTATTGCCACAACTCTCTTCTCGAAAGAAATTTTGAAACCTTTATAATTTTCTAAAATAAACAAGATAGAAAAAAATCTCGTCACGGCAAGTAGTACTGCCAGAAGTCTCGTCTGAAAAGTGATTTTGATACTCCCATCTCAAATGTTCGAGATTAAAAGAGATCGGGAAACTTCTTGTCCCTACAGTAGTCTCGTTTAGACAGAAATTTGAATACTCTCGTCTCTATAATTATCGAAATTAAACAAGATAGGGAAAATTCTCGTTCCTACAGTGGTATTGCCACAAGTCTCTTCTGGAAAGAGATCTCGATACTCTCGTCTCTAATATTAGAGAATAAACGAGATCGGAAATTTTTTCATCTCGCCAATATTTCTGCCACGAATCTCGTCTCGAACATTCGAAACAAAATATTTTAACACTCGAGTCTCAAGTTTTCGAGAAATTATCGTCCCTATAGTAGTATTTCCATAAATATCGGCGAGACTATTGGAGTCTCAAAAATTAGAGATTACACGAGTTCGGGCAAATAACCGTCCCTATAGTTGTATTGCCAAAAGTCTCATCGCGAGCATTCGAGATAAGTTGAGAACTTGATGCTCTCGTCTCGAATGTTCCCGATTTAACGAAATAGGGGACATTCTCGGCAGTGGTATTGCCATAAGTCTCGTGACGAAATGACGACCTATATCCTCCCGTCTCATCTCGTCTCAATTAATCTAAATGAAAAATATGTGAGACTAAACAAAATCGAAAAATTCTCGTCCAGACAAGTCTTTTTTTGAATATTCAAAAGGAGAGAAACCAGTACCTTCGAAATAATTTCCTTTAGGCAGTAGTGATATTGTGCATTTGTATATTAAATATGTATCACATCCGCCTGTCTCAATTTTTCAAGCAAAGGTTTGCCGGATGTTATGTAAAAGTCACTTAACGTGACTTAATCGGAGCAATCGAACCAGCGAATACCGGCAGGTTGACCAGGGACGCTGCACTTCATTTCAAAAGCTTGCGTAGCACACGGGCTTACCTCTACTTATTTTATTAACGACACATTATTACGTAATTAATTGTTTTGAGTTAGTTAGAACGGGCTAAGGTAACGGTAAAGAAAGTGAGTGCTTTCCTATGTTAGACAACATAACAGCAGAATTTTGTCATGTTTAGTTTCTGTTAATTACCTATTCATAATTAAACTTTTAATACCAATCATTTTTTCTCGCCAGTAGACATTAACAAGGTGAGATATCACATTTATCCCGATTAAATTTTGAATTTCGTTGTTAATTTAGACGCTCGAACGATTCCCTTTTCACTCCATTTTCTTTTGAATTTGGATAGCAATTACTTAAAAGCTTTTCCAGCATTTTTAAAGTATATAAATTAGATCAATAAAGAATCAAGAATCAAGATAAAGTCAGAAAGGTAGACCCACTGCTCTTTTTTCCGCTTCATATTTGTTAGATGTAATTGTTGATGCTCTCTTGTAGGATATACAAAACGATCAAAGAAAACTTAATCGCAGTCGCCTATGAAGCAAGACCGATACGTCGATGATTGGTTTGCAAATCGTGGAGTTATTATCATAGTTGCACAGTTTATTATTTTACCGCAATTGCTCGTATTTTTGGTATTTATTATTTTTATTTCACAAACGTGCATAATAAATGTCAGTTGGCAAACTTCACCCATTTATCTCACATAATGGATTGAAAGTTTGAACAGTGGTAGCGACTTAGTTTAGGGGTAGGCTTCACTTAAAAAATCGGGGCGACCTTTATGTTTCTTTTTGTTTTTTTCGCAATCTTTTAGGAATGAACATTTACTGTGAGGTTTAATTTTATTGTTTTGTTGCTTATGTCGTTTAGTGGGTATTTCCAGTTACCTCTTTTTTAAATAAACCAAGGAACAAGATGGGATAGCAATAAAAAAAATTTGAGCAACCGCCACAAGACCTCCCTCGCAAATACTGAAATTTTTAAAGCATTTTTAAAGTATTTCAAGAAATATGAATTTTTTTGAAATCTTACGTTTTAGAATTTTTGGTTATTAACAATGTAATGAAAATTTCGAAAATTTTTACAATATCAAAAAATGTTACAAACGTTTTGGAACTTGAAAAGTTTTAGAAATTAAATTTGAGAATTTTTGACAACTGTAGAAAATACGAAAATTTCAAAATTTTTTGCTATTGAGAAAATTTAGAAAATAATTAAAAATTTGATGCATTTTTAAAATAAACTGTTTTCTAGTTTTTCAATTTTTTGAAATATTCTAAATCTGCAATATTAAAAAATTTTAAAAAGTTAAAATATTTTTTTTAAATATAGAACTGAAAATGTTTAGAAAATTGTTGAAACATTTAAAATAGTTGAAAATTTTTAAAATTTTTAAAACTCAAAAATTTAAATAGATTTTTAAAAAACAAACATTTTTGTAACCGTGTTAAGTTTCTGAAAACTTCAAAAAAATTTTGAAAATTTTCAATTTCAAAATTATGCAGTTAATCTGTTTAGGTAGATGGGCAAAAAATATTCACAGGGCTGTTTTCTTAATGGAAAATTGTTCCAAATTCATAAATTTTTGAAAACAAAATCAAAGGGGGTGCTAGAAACATCTTGCATACGCAGCTAGGCTATTTGATATGCGTAGAATACGAATCTGAATATTTTAAGCGGGTCTTTGTTAAAGTACAGCACCACTCCCTTCCGTTCTTTTTTTAGCGGACCAATCTCGTTTTGTTGCGTTTCTCTAGGTGTGACTACCAATCTATTAAACATAGATTGGGTATTCTGCATTAAGTCGTCTGTAAAGTGTATACAGACACACACAAACTTCCGAGATTTTGATAAATACAATACCTGCCCTAGCTATACTCCGTATAGCGAGGAAAGTAAAAATACAATAAAAATAAATACAGGTATTAAAAGTGGGGTCGCTGAATTACTCACGCCTTTACCCCTTAAAATCCTCGTTTAATTAATTTTCCTTTATGTGCGTGCGTTAATTATGTCATGTTTGCCAACAGACATTTATCATGTAAAATACAAATAATTTACCATGCCCACTTTTGGTAAAATAATAAGCCGCGTAATGTTAATAGCTCCACGATTTGCAAACTAGTCATCGACATGCCGGTCTTGTTTCATAGGCGACTGCGATTAGATTTTTATTTTGATCGCTTTGTATTAATGTAGCCAAGCACTACGAAAATTTAAAAAACTTGTGTGTCAAAATCATTACAGGAAATGTATTTAAAAATATTTCGCTTTAACCCCAACATTTTTCAACTCTCTCAATGGCATGAGGGCGGTATTGTGAAAATTTGAAAAAGTTATTTATAGAAATTCATCTTGCGTTCCACTCCAAGCAAATTCATTCTCTGGTTTTAGTTAAACTTGAGTAAGGCGTCAGACATAAAACAAAGTTATTTTTAGAATACAATAGTTTCTATTTTTGGCACAGCATTTAGGTCAAGCGAAAATGCAAAAGGTAATCTGACTTCCGCCATAAATTAAAAAAATTTATACAGATTATCACTATTTTTTGGAAAGATAGGCAACTAATGAGTGCGACAGAAAGGAGAAAAATGGGCGAGCCATGTGGGGATTCACGTATCCATACATGCTCTTGAATTTAATTTAAGAAAATTCACATATCCATTCAATTTTAATGTTTCCATCGATACATGAATCTTTACATTAGACCGCCCATTATCTCTCTTCCTTGTCGCACTCATAAGTTGCTTATTTATTTTTTGTCGCACTCATTAATAATAGCCCATTTCTTTCATTACAAAAATGACAATCTGTACGATTTTTTGTAACTTTTGGAAATCCAAAATCCAAGTAAAAATAGGCAAGGTGAGCTTGTTCTCTCATATAGAAACGGTTCAACATTTTTGTTGAAATTTCGACTACCATTTTTTGAGAAGCTGATACAAAACAGATTTGTTTGCTATATTTTTCTGTTTGGCATTCTTTGATTGTTTTATTCTGTTACTAAAGTGAACAGCTATAAAGCCTTAAAAGAACCAATCATTTTTTTACGATTCGAAACGGTTTTCTCGTACAAAGTGTGACTTCCAATAACGGTACGACCAGCAAAAAGCGTACGTCATTAAAACTTACACAGGTATTTGATAAAATAGAAAATCCAGTACGAGCCATCATCAGCATTCCTCCATAAAATTAAATCCGGTGATACCGCGAACTTAAACGGCTCATAAGAACACATGGGTAGAATTTGTTATGTCGCATAACTACTTTTTATCGAGTGCGGCGGAGGTTACTGACCATCATGGCCAATAACAGGTTAATAAACAAAAAAAAACCTACACGACGAGTCACTTATCTCTTGGTATAGTAGTGTGACCTTTCCGTGAGAACCTGTTATGCAATCACAAAACTCGGCCCGCCTTACCGCAACTTCGCATTTATGGTTCGTTTGTCAGTTGTACTTTTTGTGCATTGCAATAATTGGATTGGTTTTTTATTTCAAATAGCCTAATAGTACCTATTAGGTGTTGCGTGACAAACGTAAAGAAACTTGCTCATCAAGATAAATCATGTGTGTTTGTATTGAACTTTTAAAACAAGGCCATCAGATACATTCGTAAAATGATAAAAAGTTCTCGGAGTTAAGAGCGCTCCACCACTATTCAATTATGACCTTTAATTTAAGTTGCTGAAAATGTGTTTTTTGTCTTATTAAGTTTTGCTTCCGTAAAATGTTGAATAAAGGTTTATTTATTGATATGGGTGACTTAGATTTTAAAATTTCAAGTTCTATATTCCTCGTCAATATTAAATAAAGTAAATAAATGAGCAACTATGAAAAATGATTCACAAAGCAAAACTAAAACCCTTTCATTCTCACACAAACTTTTTTGTACTCTAAATGTACATTTCGACTGCTAAGAAGTCTAAGGCAAGACAGACAAGGGCCCTCACTTAGGTGAGAGGCGTGAACAAAAACACCTTTTGCGGGGTCGGCGTTGTAACGGTCACTCCGGTGACTTCAACTTGGTGCGTCCACCTCTCTTCAGAGAAGTTCAAGGTTTACCTTCATTGGGACCATGGAGAACTGGGTGAGCGATTTCACGAGGGGAGGTGTTGCTAGCCCTCACTATGAGTACCCTAACACCTCTGTAAATTTGCCTGCGTCCCAGTCACTACATCGGGGTGACCTTACGGGTTATAAATTTGCCCAAGCAATATACTGGGTGGCTGGAGGACGACGATTTAGGCAGGTGAAGGTGAGCTCCACAAAGGAGTGGTGTGGCTGCTGTTATTAGAGAGTTGGGCTTTAGGGGTGAGATGCACTTTGCCTGCTCACGCCCACTACAAAGTGTCCCAAGGGGTTCGTGCATTTGCACACCCGACGCTGTAAGGTACCGGTCACTAACACCAGACCGGTTACCGACTAATCTGGGCGGTGCGTAGTCGACCAGTACTAAGCAACTGCGAGTAGCCCAACTGATAGGGGCATTCGGCTATTCCAAAAAGTCCAACCAGTAAATTTATTGTTCGATACCACGGGGACCAAGTCCGAGCTGCGGAAATAGCAAGCCTAGCATTAGCCTCTAATTCAAGGCGGGGCCTGCTATTTCTCCGCGGCTCGGACTTGGTCCCCGTGGTAAATTAGTGGCAGATGCGACCACCTTGATTTTAGTAGCAGATGTGACCACGTCTGGAAGACGTGTTATGCATTTCTTTGAATTTCAAGGCACACATGCGGAAAAAAGTATCACTATCTGCCCCACTACCCCCGACTTAGTCACGGACTCATTGTGGCAGTGGTAAGCTTATGCAGGCTAAAGCCGTCTTGATGCGGTTCGTCGGGTGAGATGCGTTTCAGCTCGGGCACTGAGCTGCAGAATCAGTACAGATTTAGGTAATTACCCCCGATCAGTGGGGACTGAGGGCTGACAGCCTGTGACTGATACCTTGTTCTCGTTGAACCATTCTTAACTTGAGCAGGCGCGCTGATAAAACTTAACTCAATCGGGCCCGAAGACAAACGTGGTGGATAAGGCTCACGCTAGGTGCCGCCACGTTAAGCTGAATAGGTTGGCTGTAATGGCCGCCTCACTTTAGATCTGCTAAACAGTCATCATTAGCAGAAAAAGACAAAAACCACAACGTTTCTTGAGCCTGGTGAACAGGAAATCACTAATTTCCGATATGTGGATCCAAATTTATGTTGTATTCAATATTCCTCCCCTTCCGTCGTACATTAAATTTAAGTAACGAAGAATTTGAAATCAACCCGAGTCTTGATTTGGAATGTTGAATTGTAATTTGTAAATAAATCTACTTTCCCATGCGTCGCGTTCTCTGCCTTTTTTTACATATTTTAGGAGTTTTAAATAAGCCAATAGAATAGAATGTTCTGATCAGTTACATTGTTTTTTTTTTTTCTTTATACAAGGTTTTCGGAAATTTCTGTCTTCTAACAAAAGGGCATGTTGTACGTTTAAAAATAAGGCAAAAAGGGTCTGATAAACATGTTTCCAAAAACGCTTCCCTGAAGTCTTACGGGTTGCTACTTTACTGCTACTCTTTCGTTTCTCACTTTTTTGAACAGTCACGTGACCTTGAAATAACTAATGAAGAGGTAAATGAAAAATTGATATTTTAATTTTTCTTAAGCACCTTACACAAAAACTTATATCTAATAAAACAACTTCCTTGGAAAACTTAATTAAAAATTCCGAAATTAATAATTAATTACACTTATTTGCATGACATACACGAAGTATTTTTAGTTGATTGAATTTTTGATAAAATCATTTTATGCGCAAAAAAAACGCGGGGGGAGAAAGAGGGGGAGAGAAAGAGGAAGAGGGACAGACGGAGAGGAAGAGGAGAGAAAGGGAGACAAAAAGGGGGAGAAGAAGAAGGGAAGAGGAAGAAGAGGGGGAGAGGAAGAAGAGGGGGAGAGGAAGAAGGGGAGAGGAAGAAGGGGAGGAGAAGAGGGAGATAAAGAGGAGGAAGGAGATAAAAAGGAAGAGAGGGAGAGAAACCCCAAAAACGAGGTTGATCCGCCAAAAAAAGCTATCGGGCAAATTTTGAAAATTTATTACATTTTATGAAAAATTTAAAGAAATGTTTTAAAATTTGTGAAATAAATTCAAATTTCATATTTATGCTTTCTTACAAATGTGTGTAGAGCGCGCCTAGGTAAGTTAAAGGGGGAGGAAAGTCCAGTAAATCTTGAAAATTATTTAAATTTTGAAAATTTATGATTAAAAAGTTTTGAAATATTGAAAAACTGAAAATTGGACTAATTTGCATAATTTTGAATATATAATTTTTGAAGATTTTTGGAAATGATGAAAACTTGAAATTTGCGGATATTGTTTAAATTTTTTAACTTGAAATTTTTTGAAAATTTCTAGTAATTTTAAAAATTTAGCAATTATTGAAAATCTTCGACATATTTGGAAATTTTGACAATTTTGAAAATTTTAAAGTACCTACAAAAAATATTGAAAATTATTAGTAATATTAATAACCAAAATTTAATTATGGAAATTTTACAATTTAAAAAAATTATGAAAATTTTTGAAAATGCTTAGAAAGTTTCTCTTCCTCTTTCCTTCTTCGTTCCAGAATTTTAACCTGAGTCTTTTTAGGAAGCTTGGGGCTAAAATAACGTTGTAATCCAGAAATCTGCACTAAATTAAAGAATTAGGGGATGCACAAGAAGTTCACCTAAAGCGCCATCTGAATAGCGGGGCAGAATAATTACACCCAATCTAATTAAAACTCAAGGACTCAATGTAAGATTCAATAACACAAAATTCGCATAACGAAACTGATTGGGCGTTTATTTTCGAAGATCAAATCGTTAAATTACCAAGAAAACAAAACCGAGTCATAACCTCAATACCTCCATTCACCAAACCGTAGGTAACATCATCGAATTAGCAGCACTCCCATATAAAAATTCCTAATAACTAACAGCTTTCGAATAACGATCCTCGACAGCGCTTCTTAAGTAAAATGTGCCAGGTCTCATTTTCACATCGCCTTACGTAATAGCTAGTCATTAGCCCGGAAGCCTGCATATGCCCTCCATTGATAACTATATCTGACATAATATTAACTTATCGGCCGGAGAAGCAACTCTATATTGCCAGGAGCTTCGTGTTCCTTGGTGATAATACCTCTAAAAATAAATCTCGTCGGTGCGAAGCACACAGAAGCGAGCTTGGCCTTACAAATGCTGAACAAAATGAAGCTGAGGATGAAAAATGAATACAAAAATCTAGTACAACAGCAACCTCAAACGAATATTTTAAGGGATTGAGTAAAATATGAATAATATCGAAACACTAATTAATATTTTATATACCACTTAATTAAAATAAATTCTAAATATATTTAATTTTTCTACCTCACCTTCAAAATGTACCTTTATTTTTTCCGCAACGAAGCGGGTTTGCAATGTTATCTTCTGAGAGGTGAATTGCAAGCGGCTTTCGGTGGAGGTACAGGCGAGGCTAAACGCAGACACATATTTTCTAATTTCGTATTTTAATAAAGCTGTAAAGTCGACGCTTTCTTCTTTTATTCCGGGGCACAAAAAGCAACGAGATAAAAACGCGAGAAAATCACTTTCCTGGCGCATGAAAATGATGAAGAGGCATTTTCCTACTTGTTCAGGGGTTCATTTAAAATTCAAAACAAACAAATAGCTTCTCGTAAAAAGGTATTAGTGTGGAGTGTACGAGTTGCGCAAAAGTAATTAAAATTTTAGCTTTGAAAATTAAAACTACATTTTAATGGTTATTAACTTTATCCGCTGTTTTTTAATTGAGATTACCAAAGAGCGTGGCACGAACAACCAGCCCCTAGTGTATTTCCGCAGCAATGAATATTAAGCTTCATAAAATTTTATAGCGCGCAATTTTAAAATAAAATTGCGGCGTCGACTTAAACCGACCCATTGTTATTAATATTGATCGGGGGGTAGCTTAAATTTAAAGCAAAAGTAAATGTACAACCCTTCACACAAATAGCACTTTTAGTACTGAATTTATAGCATTTATTTAACCACTTTAAAAAAAAATTGCTTTTTGAATTTTATACTACCTCTTATGGACCGTTAACATATTTTAAGGCACATAATCCATAAAACACTCCCAACATTGAATAAAACGTTTCTATTTAAAAAAAATTACAATAATGCTATAATATCGTGTTCGTGGTTTAGCAAATTCAAATTTAGAAGATGATTTTTATTTATTTCTACGTCATACCGTTATACGTAAATGTAATATTAACAGCCACGTAAGTTCGATTATATTACGTAAGACGGCAACACGCAATTATTGTCATTAAACTTTCTTGCCAATCAGTGGCCAATCTGCGTTACATACAATTGTTCTACAATGCAGATTCCATTTAAATGACAGCAACGTCCTTGAAAATGCTTATTTTACACGTACTTTTTGTTCCAATACCTTCCCATTGCAACATCATCTCAAGATTTCATGAAAATTTAGCACCAACAAGATTTCTAATGAAATAAAGCAGTTAACTTGAGAAAAAATTTTAGGTCTATACTAAAAAAAACAAAATTACGTTACAGCATTTTCTTCAATTATTTTTCTGTGATAATGCGTAATGATTTTTGGAAGGTATTTCCTATAAAAATATTATTTTATGCCCTCGATTATGCTGACATTGTACGATGTCCTAATAAAATTATTTATTATAACATTGACAGCAAATTATGCAGATTTAATTATAATGTGCGTTGCTAGGCAACGACGACTTCCTCCTAAATATTAAATTCACCCCGATGTTATACATTGATAGGGAACGACGACTTCCGTGTTGAAAATATGAAATTTAGTCTGTAAATGTTTGTTGATATTGTAGAGGCATAACAAAGCAACTTCAATTTTTATAATAAAAATTTACCGCTTCACCCCCCTCTTCTTGATGTTTGTTTATATTGCTAGGCTACGTCACTTAGAAAAAGGTATTTTTCCCGTTTCACATGCAACTGATGGTCAGTAATCGTCTTATAACGTAATTTTTTTGTAAAATTGTTATTTCAGTTACTTATGTCAATGATAAGTGGCGTAACTACCATGGGGCAGAGGGGGCAACGGCCTCCGGGCCCGAGGCCTTAGGGGGCCCTGCCACGAGCACAAGTTTTTATTTTTTTTTATTTCTCTATTACGAAGTATTTTTCAATAAAAATTTTAGATTTTCGACAGTCTTATTTTTTATATTCAAGAAAAAACATTCCATGTAAGGTAAGTATGTACTTATACAATGAAAAATACTGAAGTGAGATTATATTTAGCAATAACACAACACCCACACTGTTTGGTACCGACCCAGACAACATATTAACTTCAGAAAATTTAAGATTTGCCGATCTTAATCAGACGCGACTTTAATATATTTATTTTCATTTACTAGACTGCAAATAAATTTTTTCCTGTTGAAGAAATTGTTCTTATTATCAATTATTTTATTGTTGGAGTATTTTTGAGAATGGGACCAGGGTCCGTTAGGTATCATGCCCCCGGGCCCAAAACCTGAAGTTACGCCACTGTCAATGATTCACTAAATTGTACCTGTTGTTATTTAGTTTCACCTCACGCCGTTAAATTAGACCAGCCCATTTTTTAAAAACAAAATCGCCTGCTCCGCATTTTTTGCCTAACGGTGCCAAATGGCCCAGCGACAACCCTGGCAGGAAGTCATCGATTCACATGAAAGTGCTAAATCGTACACTAAATATCAAGGAAATCGGATCATTTGTTACCTTCATCGCCCAAGAGAAGCTATTGTATTCGGTTGTGCGTACGCGTGAAGGCGAATACATATATACAGGGTGTTTCTTAAGTACGTACAGTTATTTCATGAAGAAAAATTGATACGAACAAATGTCCGAAAATGCTTCCGTTTTTTGTCGTTAACTTTCACAGTAGTTGCACTATAATTGTGCAATTTTATATGTGGGCACTACTGATTTAGCTTAGTATTTCTACTAATTTTTGTTTGAATACTTGCGCTAGGGGTGTCTCATATGGCGCGGTCACGTAATAATGTAATATTTGCTTGTAAATATTTTAATTTTTAAAGATTTGTCGAGAAAATTTTATTCTCAATACACAAATACACGAAAAAAGTACACTTGTTGAAAGTCGCTATATCTAACAGTTTTCGAGACAATTCAAGTTTTATCAAAAATCAAGTTGCCATGAAGATCCGTGTTTCGCTAAGATGCGAGAACAGTTAGTACAAACTTTAAGGATAAGTTTTACACGTCGAAACAATAAGTTCCTATAAATGTTGGTGCGGAAACTTTTTATTACGGAGTTACAGCCTGCTAAAGAGGCAATAGTTTATCGAAATGTCCCGAGGGAGTACCTCCGTAACGAAGCGTTTCCGGATACATGTTTATAAAACTTTTACTCTCAAAGACAAAGTGTGTGGAAACTATTTGGACATGTTAAGAAAACACTTAGATCTTCATGGTAGCTCGATTTTAGAAAAACGTTGAATTATGTTGAAAACTGTAGTATATAGTAGCAACTTTCAACAAGAGCACCTTTTTTGCATATTTTTGTATAAACAATAAGCAAAGCTTTAAAAATTCTAAAGATGTAATATATTTCACAGGAAATATTACGTGACCCCCCCCCCTCCAGCCCATATGTGATAAAACTCGGGTGCACTTGAACTAGGAACACTCGAACTGTGGAATAACAACACTTGAAAAATACAGCACCCTTCCACACAAGTAACTAAATACCAGTTACGTATTTCGACAGCAAAGCTATCATCATCAGTGGTAAGTTGACACAAAAATTGGTAGAAATACTAGCATAAATCAGTTATGGTCACATACAAAATGTGTATTTATAAATACCAAAAAATGTTAAAACTGTAATTTTTGAAAATTTCATAGACATTTTAGAAATGTCTGAAAATTTTGTAGATCTTTAAATTGTTTTTAAATTTTTCGAAACCCCGTTTTCTTTTCTATTTTCCGATTTAATATTTTTAAAATATGTTCAAAATATTCACACGTTTCAAAATTTGAAAATTTTGATTTTTTTTTGGGAACTGAATATTTCAAGTTTCCAAAATTTCAAAAGCTTTATTTTTGTTTTTAAAAAATTTTGCAAATTATTGACATATTTCAAAATTTTTAACTTTTAAAAGATTTATAAATATCCAAACTGCTTTTCTAGAATATTTTGAAAATGTCTGAACATTTTGCAGTTTACAAAATACCTTTTAATTTTTCAAAAAGCCGGTTTTCTTTTCTATTCTCGGATTTAACATTTTTAAAACATGTTCAAAATTTGAAAATTTGGATAATTTTTGAAACCAAAAACAATAAATTTCCGAGTATTTGGAACATATCAAAAATTGTGAAAATATTGAAAAAGGTGCGAGTTTGAAAATTTTTAGTTTTAAATAATTCTGGAAATTTCAGAACGTTTTTGGAAAATATTGAATCTGAAAAACCTTTATTTTCGATACTCTTTCTACGCAAATTTTCAAAATATCATTTTAATTAAATATTTTAATAATTTTGAATAATGTGAAAAACTGAAAATTTTGAATAATTTAAAAAATTGAAAATATTGAAAATTTTGAATATTTGAAAATTTTGTAAAAATAAAGCGATTTTTATAAATTTTTGAAAATTATATGAAATCTTTTATTTTTAGTATTTTATATCAACAATATTTATCCGTGGAAATACTAAAATCGATTTTATAATTCGGCGGTGGCAGTTTTTTAAGAAAAATATTGCATAACTGTAAGGGAGCATTTTCGTACATATGAACTATTCTTCATAAAATAAACGGAATCGCTTCCTAAATTTACTACGGAAACACCCTGTACATAGGTACCCTTGGCACCCAAATACTGTACCACAGGAAAATCAGTTTAGGCTAGATAAACGAGGTTGGTTCGTCAAAAATAAGCGCTCTACTTGAATATTACCGCAACTTTTAGAAAAATCCGAAAATTATTTCCTGAATTTTTCCAATATTTGTATTGTTGAGAAAACAAACGGTATAAGGCAACTATCAACAATGTCTATCAAATATGAGGCCCTAAACACATGACGTTTTGTTTCACTTTTTCATGCCACAAAGACGCTCGTTCGAAGCGCGCTATCTGAAATACAATCACACTTCATGTCTCGTATCTCCGACCTACTAACATTAGCTGTGGTATTTTCGAGTTACTGTGTAGTTTCCTCTTTATAGATATCTGGAATTTGTCCATTAAATATAACAGACCCTTAAATTGTACAGATAACAAAATGTCTTGTCAAGTAGTTTAATATTAATTTATTGTAAACAAAACAATTTTTTATTTGTTTTGTTTATAATTTTGGCAATTTTTTTCTGATTAATGGCAAAAATTGTAAAAAAAACAAATAAACGGAAAATAACATTTAACACAATAAAAAACATTTTAAACACTTTGTTTAATGCTAAAGAAAAAACAGACAATTTACTAAAATCAGGCATCTACAAATTAAACTGCTCGCACTGTAATTCGGTTTATATAGGACAAACAATTAGAAATTTTGATATTAGGTACAAGGAACACGTACGTTGTTACAAGTATAAACACCCCCATAAATCCAATTACGCTAGACACTTACTAGAACAAAATCATTCAATGACATCTAATAACACTATAAAATTTGTACACTTTTGTGATGACAAACGCAAGTTGGATGTACTAGAAGCATTTGAAATTCATAAACATTTAAAATCTGTACCTTTAATAAATGAGCAAATTGATCTCTTAAATTCACCGTTATTAGACGTTTTGGAATGAGAAATCAAGTCATCTGGACGCAGATATAGAAAACCAAGATCAAGTTATGAAGATTTATTGTTCCTATAGCAACACCAACTGTTTACTTTTAATCTTGCCTTTGATAATGACGTGTAAACACGTTGAAATACGTATAAAGCTAAAATGCAAAACCCGTTGAAGTTAAGAATTGTTTTATTTACAATAAATTAAAATGAACTTCAACGAAGTAAAGCTCGAACTTATAAATATAGTTAAATGTTGATTGCCCACTAAAACTTTAAACTATTCAAATGTTGCAATCTAAATTTAAAAATTAGATTTGGGTGAAGTGAAATGGAAAGAGTTAAAAACATACGATTTTCCTTTTTTTTCTTCTCTTCCAAAGCTTGTGTTAGCAACACCCCTGTTAGTTCTCTTAATTAAATTGAATTTTTTTGCAAAGGTCAATAAAACAGCTCTTAACTGGAGCACATTGATTGAAAAGTGGAGACGTTAAACTGCTAAACCGTTTCCAGTACACAAACAAGACAAACTTTTATTAAGTTGCTTTGCTGATTTCTCGCAGCTCAAGTTTTGTAAAGGAGTAAAAGCGCAGTCGGGTAAAGAGAGCGAGTTAACTCGGATAAAACTAACGTAAAGTTCAAGTTGAACAGCTCCTGATCGATCTATTATAAATAGTTAAGCGTGTTGAAAACGACAAGTCTTTCCTTAAACTTTGTTTCCCCTTCAAACGAAACAATTAAATTTTAAGAGAAGTTTCGACTTCTTTCCCTTTATTGATTAAGATGGGTGACAAACGCAGAGCTTGTAATTTATTAGTGACTTGTGTAGGCTTAAATTAAAGCCAGAAACCGAAAGTAGATGAGAAATTGTGGAACATTATTTCTGCATTGCTTTTTGATTAAAAAAATTAATTAATGAAATTAAAAACAAATAACGAAAGAAATTTTACTTTTCAATTTTACTGCTTTTGTATGGTGCAACCCCTCTACGTGCTGCGTCGCGAAATACTTTTTGTCGAAAATTACAGTTTTCTTACACAACAGTACCATTCCATCACTTTTACTGCCAAATTCTTTTACTAATTTTTGTAATTTGGTGTTTAGCGCAACACGTACTTTCGGTTATATAAAGCGATGTAAACAGGAATAAGTTCAAAATAAAACAAAATATTACTCTAAGTTATAATTCGAATATCTAAATTTTTGTTATCTACCTGCAAGGAAGTAAAAGATTTGGGAATTCCTAAAAACAGTCCTATTAAAATGACCGGTGTCCTAAACCAATAAACAAATTTCGTTTCCGCCAAGCAAACTTCGACTATGTTTTAAATAATTTACAAAATCTTCTCTCCGTACAGATAACAAATAAAACCAACGTCGAAAAAACTCTCAAAAAACGCACCAAATAGGCATTTAAATCAGTGAGTGGTTGCTAGATTCCCCATCACGCGCCTCACAAGGTGGCGGGTAGGGCAACGCTCTCCAGACATGGACAGCACCAAGGAAATAAAATACCCTTGGCGGACCAAAACTAGCAGCAGCATCTGATCCAGTATAAGCGGCTGCACACAGCGTCTGTACTCCGTGATAGGATCGGCTGCTCTAATAGAGGACACTCTTCTGTCCTAGGAAAACGCGTCCCCTAAAGGCGGATGAACCACATTTCAAGGTCAACGGTAAGGATCAGGCAGACACGGGGAAACAACCTGATTGCCTTCCCAGAGAACAGCCTAAATAAATATAAACATCAATTTGAGCATGCCATGCGATCCGGGTAGGTACCGGCGGCAAGTTGGGTCTGAGCCAACAGGCATGTGAATGCAGGCGACCAGGCAGAAGAAATAAAGCTCCCGAAGAAAGTAACAATGGCAACGTGTAATGGCTACAAGTAGGAAAAGTAAGGATGGTGGAAAAAAAACTAACGCGAGAAAATATCCATATATGCGGCACAGCAGAAACCCATGGCAATGGGTATTATATATTAATGGATAATGGAGATTTCAAAACAATAGATCATGTAGAATACACACCCAAATCAAATAGAGTTGCAATAATGATACACAGCAGCATAAAGAAATATGTAGAGGGATGCTTACCTATTAACGATCAGATGCATATGCAGCAGTTAAAGAAACCATATCCAACATACCGCAAAAAGACCTACTGATCATAATGGGCGACTTTCCCGCCAAAGTAGGTGATACGGGAGAAGATCAATATATGCAACATATAGTAGGAAAATAGGCTTCGGAAAGAGAAATAGCAGAGAACGACTCATCAAGTTTGCAATAAATTTTAACCTCACTATTGCAAACCCTCGTCAAACACCACGCGCGGAGACTATCCAAAATGGAATATACAAATCAAAAATAGCAAAGTTTAGCCTGGAGCGACATGTGGATCAAACCACAAAATACAACAGGCTAATCTAACTATACAACTGCGCAAACCGACACTACTTCAACAACCTAAAAAATAAACACTCCAGACATGAAGAAGTTACAAGATACTCTGAGAAGCTGTGAATAACCATCACAGAGAATACAGATAAATCGTGGAATATAAAAAAAAATGGATATATCAATGTGCAGACAAGTCTATAACAAAGACAGAACAAATAAAGCGTAAGCACTGGATGACAAAAAAATGATGACACAGCTCTATTAGCGGAAACTCTTGAAGACCTGCAAACCTTACTAAATAAAGTAGTAGAAATTAGTGAGGAATATGGACTATCAATGAATATAAAGAAAACAAAGTTCATGATAATAACAAAATCATTGTCAAACAACGGAAACTTATATATCCACGATCAAGTAGTAGAAAGAGTGCAAAAATATAATTATCTGGGAACGTGCGCAAACGAGAACGATAGCTCTATCGAAATAAGAATAAGAATAGAGAAGGCTAGAAGTACATTCATGAAAATGAAAAAAGCGCTCTGTGGCCGAGACTTAAGTCTAGAGATGAAAGTCAGAATAATGAGATGTTACGTACCACCAGTACTCTATTACGGAACGGAAACATGGACGATGAAGAAAATATACATTAAGAGGATTGAGAGCTTCGAATTATGGATGTATCGACGGATCTTGAAAATATCATGGGTAGAAAGAATAACAAACATCACGGTACTAGCACGTATGAAAAAAGAAAAAGAGGTTATGCTAACTATCAAAAAGAAAAAGATTCAGTACCTGGGACACATAATGAGGGGAGAAAGATATCACTTACTACAGCTCATTATAGAGGGAAAGATTAAGGGAAAAAGAAGTATAGAAAGAAGAAAACACTCGTGGCTAAAAAATCTCAGAGATTGGTATAACTGCTCCAACAACCAACTCTTCAGATCAGCGGCCTCAAAAATTCAAATTGCTTTGATGATGGCCAACCTTCAGAACGAAGATGGCACTTGAAGAAGAAGAAGACAAAAAAACCTAGGAGACAATAGAGGAAAGGCGAAAGGCTAAGCTATCAAATAAGACACGAAGAAAAGAACAGAAGAAGACAACAACTGAACAAAAACAATAAGAAAACATGTAAACGCGATAAAAACAAACATATTCATCACATATGCATATATCTGGAACGACACTCGCATCGATGGGAATCGAAGCACGTATTTAAAACAGTTCAATACCTCTCACAAAATTTAAACCTCGCACGCTAATTTTATCGATGAAGAAAATGACATTTGCTTAATACAGAAACATTGGTCTTAGGAGGGCCATGTTAAGAGCTTGCTATCTAAAGAAGACGCCATTTTCTATTGTGCCTTCAATGAAAATCCTACAGCGTATATCTATGTTTCTAATAGTGTAGACATCTTTTTGCTTCAGACACCTGGTGCGGTCACTGTAAGATGCGACGATGATACGGATAATACAGAGTGGGAAACCATAGTCATCTGCTCTGCTTATCTACCATACGACTCACCGTTGCCTCCCCCTAGTAGAGAACTACAGGATTGCACATTGTAGAAACAACCGGATGGCCCTTTTATGGCCATCGCCCTGTGGTGTGCCAACTCGCACCACGTTTGTGGGACAGTACTAGCGTCCGCGCAACAGGAGGGGCTCTTCTGGAGTTCCTACAAACAACCAATCTCCTACCTTCATCGCCGCAAGAAGGCAAGAAGTAATAGACATAACTCTTGAATCCTTTTCCATATCCCAAGCGATAGCAGACTGGTACGTATCGCCGGAGCCCTTACTCTCTGACCACAGGTCTTAGATTCAACCTACCTACCGTAGAGACGTACAGAAACCCCAAGTTTACCAACTCCTCCTATAGCAAGGCCCTATCGAGTAGACTACATGGAGTTTTACAACAGCCCAAGTGAGCGGGTGAAATGTAACTATTTGTAGACTCAACATACAAAGAGCTATTATAACGTCATATAAGGAAAACTTCCCTCTACGTGTCGTTAAATCGATATATAAAAACCCCTGATAAAGCTCGACTTTAAACAAGCTTCGCAAAGAAACTCGCAAACTATTTAATGTAGCTAAGCGTACTGCAAAACCTGTAGACTGGGAACGTCATAAGAAATTCTAACAAAGGTGCAAGAACGTTATTAGACATGCCAAACAACCTGGAAGGCCTACTGGAAGGGGTTTAGAATATGCTACAAACAGCAAGGTTTTGCAAGGTTCTCGCAATAAGTACACGGCTAGGAACCCTACAGACTCCCAAAGCTAAATTTACCACCACGTAAGAGAAGGCACTAAAACTCTTATTGAAAACTCACTTTCCCAACTTTAGGAAGATACTTAAAGGCAATACGCCGACCGCCGTCAGACCGTGTTCTGTTGACTGGAAGGTTGCCTCAAAAATCGTAACGGTTGACAGCACAAAATTTGCGATCATAACGTTTGCCTCTTTTAAAACAGCAGGCCCTGTTGGCATTTTCCCGGCTCTCCTACAAGAAGGCTTAGACATGTTAATCAATCTCTGTATCACACATTACGGTGCTGCCTAGCCACGGATTACATTCCTGTAGCATGGAGGGGGGGTAAAGGCCATACTTCTTCCTAAATCTGGACGAGATTCGTACTCCCAGGCCAGGTCATTTTGACCTATCAGTCTTACCTCCTTTTTACTAGAGATGCAAGAAACACTGGTAGACCGCTACATTAGAGACAGATCATTGGCACTGTCTCCACTGCATCCGAATCAACTCGCTTACCAAAGAAGGAAATCCATTGACACGGCCCTTCATCAAATCGCCCACAAGGTCGAGAAGACGCTAAGTCGGGAAGAATACGCATTTGGAACCTTCCTAGATATCGAAAGAGCATTTATCAAAAAAACAACGGCCAAAATAGGCATAATTATCTAAGCATTTTAGGCATTTTGGCTATATATTCAAAAGTATCTTACTATTCATGTGTTACACCCCAACATTAACTACAATTTCATCTCTCTACTCTTACCACTGTACCAAGAGCATAGCTGATTAACACAGTAATATTATAAGAACATACTACATGATACTGTCGCGAGTCGACTTAGTCTTATTTAGAATATTTAATATTAATTATTCAAGTAATTAAAATATTACCTATTTGTCACATATGGTGGGTGCAATACAGACAACTTGGTCACCTGACACACCTCAGGTTATTTTAAGATTATCAAGGGATTGTATGCACCCCTTCTTTGTCACACAATTACATACATATTGATTGACCTATTTACAAGCCAATCCGATCTCAGATGTATCTGCACTGCATCATATTAATTATTAATAAAACCACCCCTACTCTGCATCACAGAGTATAAAAGGGTTCCAGCTTACTGGTACAAGAACAGTTAACGACCAAACTCAGCTTAGAATCGACATGAGTCCCTACCATCTACAATAGCTACGACTCAAATACCTCTCGCATATTGGGGGCCTTGAGCCCCAGATTAACAAACTGTATTGTAACGCATGTAAGTAATTTTAACTTAGTATTAAATAATATTGTAAATCATTAACTAAATATATCTCTGTTGAATTTTGGTTGTTCTTATAATATACCTAGACATTATGTCACACGCTACTACCCCCTAACGTGACAATACTAAAGGCGTCATATAAAGATAATAGTATAATCTTAGTAAAAATCTTTTCATTTATTTAACTACTGACTACAAAGAGAGAATAGTGAAGCAAAGGTCAACAGGTAGCTGTGTGTGTACTTCGGTTACGCAGCAAAAGACTTCGGTCAACGCATGGGAGTCAGGCAGAGAAAGAGCAAATGATATTGTAAAGTAAACTCAAGTAAATAGTACGCTGATTTTATTCCAAATTATTCATAAAGAAGATGAATTTTTTGCTTTTCTAGAAAAATATTCCTTAGAATTAAAAAAGCCCAAAAAAGGGAAGGACAAATTCGGCCACCAATAATTAGGTGGGAGGAAGAAAATTACGCACCCCCCACCCCCACCCCCAAATATTGCCGTATGTAAAAATTTAGTTAAGAACTTTATTCTACTATCACTCATGAGCAATTTAGCATAAACAGAATTTTTTATTAAAATAATCGTGTGGCCAGTTTTTAAGCAGTATGTTTTTGAAGAAGTCAAAATTTTGATATTTTTCATTTTCCAGTTTTAGTAGTTACACAAATTCTAGTAGCTTGAAATCAGGGTGTACTCTTAGGGGATTTCCCATATGAATTTTCATTCTAATCTGGTAACTCGTTTTTGAGTAAATGGGCGTCAATCTCAAACTTTCAAAAATTCATAGAAGGCGTCAGAAAGAAATTTGCGAGCTCGAAACCATCTAAATTGTAGCTCATCCTTAGCTCTATCAGCTTAAAAAATCGTGTGGCCAGTTTTGAGCAATGTTTTTTGAAAATTTCCGAAATTTTGGAAATTTTTTCACTTTATTAACTTTTAACCTTTCGAAAATTTTTGTGCATAGTAACATTGTGCCTCTGTAGGTTATTGCAATTTAATATTTAAACGCGATCTGTCAGCCTGTTTTTGAGTAACAAGGCGCTAAAGTCAAAATTAAAAAATTCGTAGCGGCCGCCATTTTAAAGCTAGAAAGTTCAGCAAAAAGGCGTTGGATTTGCCCTAAGGTCTGCTATCAGATTTCGTTTTCAAATTCATAAAATTTTGTTTCCGAGGAAAATGCTACCATAACGACATGTGTAAACTTCCAGTTCCGGTTTCGCATTTTTTTAAAACTTATTTTGTCCGTGAATTTAAATGTACCCCAGATTTCCGACCATCCGTTATGAATGTTATGATGCACCATACACACATACCCACCCACCAACCCACAGACAGACATTTTTGAAAAACCACTTTTTGGGTTTCTATACCTCCAAAACATTTGATTTCGTCTTAATTTCGATTCGAAAATTATCATGGAAAACAATAGATTACTGAGACGGAAAAAAAGTCACTAGAAATTTGCAAACACAAAATATCCCTTTTTTAAATTAAAATTTTTTGGCCCAAGGTAATTATAAAAAAAATTACTCGCTTTTCCAAAATCCATTATTGCCAACAAAAACCTGCAAATCTCATACATTTATCAAAAGATATTTCCCAATTTTAAACCATGTCAGATGAAAATTCCAATTTTGATGCCCAAAGGGGCTAAACAAGCACGATAGAGCGAAATGTTTGGAGCTGCGGCGACCCGCACATACAAACTGACCCCAAGTCTCCAGAGGCTAACAGGGCGATCGAACTAGTAGAGGTCCTGACCTGGCAAAAGCTAACAAAACGATTATCGTTAATGAAATCGGTAACCAGATGTCTTCGGGCATCGTTCTCCAGACTGCAAAGCAGTTTCTTGAATTTACTAAAGTGCAAGAGGTCGTAGACTGACCAAATTAAAAGTCTTTTGTTGGCCTACTGGGATTGTAAGTACTTGATGGATATGGTAATGGTGGTGATCAAAGGTAATTAACCGGTGGAGTAAGTGCTGTCATTAAAACTTTAGCAAGCTTTTGAAATTATTACATGGTCGAGTAACTTTGCGGTAAGAAAATCCTGGGGTGTATGACAACACGCGACAGACGTTGCAAATTTACTAAAAATTAATTATAATTATAAGTTTAAAAATACTTGTAAGAAAGCATTAATTTGCTGTAACTCAACTACTTGCCGGCAGATTAAATATTTCAAAGAGCGACTTATTCCCATAACACGAGATACCGTTTTTGATTTTTGTGAACTCAGAAAGCGGTTGTACAGCTGCAATCAAAAGGAATTGACCAACCCTAAGCAAGGTTAGTGGCTACATGGCAGGCGGTAAGAGTGGTAGCAGCACGTTACCTCCAGAAAAGATATTTAAGCAACCAAAATATGGGATCGAGGCATATTCAACTTCATTCGATACAATTAAATATGCCTCGATCCCATATTTTGGTGACAAATCAGAAAAACTTGCTAAAATTACAAACAAAACAAATAAATATAAAGTAAGTTTTAAAACAACTAGAAACATCTTAAACACTTTGTTTAATGCAAAATGAAAAACAGATGATTTGCTAAAATCAGGCATTTATAAATTAAATTGTTCGCATTGTAATTCGGTTTATATAGGCCAGACTATTAGAAATTGTGATATTAAGTATAAAGATCACGTACGTTGTTACAAATACAAACACCCACATAAATCCAATTACGCTAAACACTTACTAGAACACAATCATTCAATGACATCTAATAACATTATAAAATGTTTACACTTTTGTGATGATAAACGCAAATTACATATACTAGAAGCTTTCGAAATTCACAAACATTTAAAAACTGTACCGTTAATGAATGAGCAAATTGATCTGTTAAATTCTCCTCTTTTGGACATTTTGGAATAAGCAATCAAGTCATCTGCAGACGATTACCGAGATCAAGTCACCAAGTTCTACTGCTATAACAACACTAAACGTTTACTTTCTAATATAACCTTCGAAAATGGCATATAAACAGGCCGAAATACGTTTAAGGTTAAAATAAATAAATACTGTTAAAGTAATTAAGTATTTTATATACAGATAATCATTTTAAAGTATTTATTTATTATTGTGATGCAAATTTTGGTGTTATGAGCGCGGGAACCGTTTATCTACCTAGAACTTGCACGTCAGTTGTGTGGAGTAAAGTTGCCAATCCAAATTTGTACCCCAGTTCTACTTATACTGGTACTTCTGTTTGGGACTGCTTATAAATGTCGGCTGTTGTACAGGTTACGCAGGTAACTGATGACCTTTATAGAAACGCCGTGTGTTATCACTAATTTGTACGAAATATTCTCAGCCTGATTAGGTCTCATCCTAACAGCGCCTTGGCCGGTACGCCTAATTCCCGAAGGACAATAGCGCCGCTTGCTAATAGGCCTGAGAACTGAATCCAATAACAGCGATCGATGACGTAATGTGTAACAATAAGACGCGAAAAGAGCATCTTGCCGCCACCTGTAACGAATCGTTACTAATTTTGATTTAATTTATAAGAACTGTAAGTTTTACATTTAGTTTATATGCCGTTTTCCGTTTACAGTATTATGTTACCGTTAGGGGTTTATGTTATATTTAAAATCAGTAGGATTCCGTTGGTTTATGCTTTATAGTCATTGTGTGCAAGTTTCAGTAATTTAGCAACCGTTTTGGTATTTTAATATTGTAATTTTAAAATGTATATTTGATTTCAAACATTTCATTTACGGCCGGAAATCAGATAACCGCGTCTCCGCGGATCGAGTCGCAGAGATGCTATGTCAACCCCGCCCTCGTAGAGTGGGGATGCGCTTCGATTTCGGGCGCATACCGACCGGCTATAAATTCAAAATTTTGAATTTTGAAAGTCAGTTCGCCGATGTTCCAGCCGAGTACCAGTCCTGCCACTACTACAAGTCACCAGTGCTCCGACCGAGGTAACCGACCACCGCATCCAGGACATTGGGGTAAGCAGGCTATGTTTTGACACCATTGTTAGTAACGTCAGATACTGCTCTCTCTCTCTTTTATTTTTGTAAACTGTGTTTTCCGGAGTGCACCTCACGCGAAATAATTCCTGAGGTTGCACTTCTCTAACTCGCCCACGCGAAATAATTCCTGGGCAAAGTTTCCTCTTCTCTCTCTCTCTGACTCTTTTATTTTCCGGAGTGCACCTCACGCGAAATACTTCCTGAGGTTGCATTTCTCTAACTCGACCACGCGAAATAATTCCTAGGCAACGTTTACTCTTCTCTTTTCTATTTGTTTGAGAGCTTTGTTGTGTGATTCATAGTGGCGAATTTGTCCGGCTGGTGTCAAGATAACAGTATTTGCTACTGTATTGCTACCTTATTTGCTACTGTTTTGCTACCGTATTTGTTACTGTTTTGCTGCCGTATTTGCTACTGTTTTGCTACCGTATTTGCTACTGTTTTGCTACCGTATTTGCTACTGTTTTGCTACCGTATTTTCTACTATTTTGCTACCGTATTTGCTACTGTTTTGCTACCGTATTTGCTACCGTATTTGCTACCGTATTTGCTACTGTATTTGCTTCCGTATTTGCTTATTATAATCCGCTTTGCTTGTATATTATTAATTTAGGATTGGATATTATTTAATAGACGTATTTAAACCATTCTACGTTGTTTTACTTAATTTGTTGAGTATATCCGAGTTAAATAGAGCTGCTTCAAGAACCTGCAGGCTGTCATTCCATCAAACAGACCCCTGGAGACTGACATCTTCAACTGCAGTTACCCAGGTCTTCGCTAAGCCTTTCTGTTACAGCGAAGCCGTTCTGGAGAGTGAACTCTATATAAAATCTGGCGCCCGAGAACTTCCCAGCGATTATACGAATAAGCAGCCGTATAATCCCGCCCACAACAAAATACAAGTTAACTACCGGACTACAGAGTTGCCAAATAGGCAACTGGGGAAAAGAGCGTCGCACACCAAAGTGGAAATAGCACCTCAATTGTTACGCCTAATTCCCGAAGGACAATAGGACCACGCTGGATACGCTTAAATAGGTACACCGACAGGAACAAGCATCTACGCCTAAGCCTCTTTGGTTTGGCAAAGTACTCGTAGCGCAAAACCCACTATTATGATATATTTTATTTTAAAGTTTCAAGTCCCAGACTTGTAATACTATGATAGAATGTTAACAATAATGCTTCCAAACTGACGTTAAGATTCCAGCAAACTGAGAAATCTTTGAGAATCAGAAAGATTGGCCTCTTTAGTAAAACATACTCTTTTATTCAAATTCATGTTCACTCTAAAGGGTTAGACATGGTTCCGATAAAAAATTACATCTCTTTTAATTTTTGATTAAACAGAAGCATCAATAAAATTTTGTCTCGCACTCCCAAGCTTTCTTGAACACTTGTGCTAATTAAAGCTGTCAAGTTTTCCCAATTTATGTTATTAACTACAACCCAATATTTACCCTAATCCCTAAAATCTGAAAGCTTTAAATTTTAAATATTAGATTGGCTCCAATAATCCACACAACAAGCGGCAAACTCATTGATACATGGCAACATGTGTTCTACACTCATGGTTTATTTACATTTATATACAAAAATGTGTGCAGCTGCCCTGAGACGACCACCTGCTTAAAGATTAACGAAAACTAAATCACAGCTATTTAGCTAAGTCAAGTAATCACAGTTAATTAAAGTCTGTATTTGCTGATTGAAATATAATATTGTCGTAATTAAATCAAAGCTATTAGACAGGAAGCTCACATTTTAAAGTATAAAACAATACAATTAAATCAAAATCAGATGCAAGTTATTTATTCTCGGCAGCGCACCTTTACATAAGACAATTTTTACACAAATTTCGAATCAAATATTTAAATTTTTTAGGTCGTTAAATTTTCAAAATACTGATATTAACTTCGCTTTTTAAATATGCGTCAAAGGCGACGATGTCATCATTGGATAGGTTTATTTCCACAAATAACGGAGTTATAAGCAAAAAACTGTTTTATCATAGTAGGCTGTTACTACAAAAAACTGCATTTGTTTTAGGGATTAAAACTATTAATGGAAACAAATGCAATCCTTCGTTTTTTGTTTTTTATTAAATTTCAACCTGCTACAAGAAAAGTTTCTCGCGGCCTACTATGAGAAAACGGTGTTTCGCTTATAACTCCGTTATTTCTGAAAATAAACCCTTCAAACCTTATATCAGAGAAAGGGGGGGGGGGGGGAAGAGTTCTATTCAACGATGACATCGACGCCTTTTACGCATATTTAAAAAAGCGAAGTTATTGCCATTAATGTCATTGAAAATTTAACGACCTTTAAAAATTTTCCTTTCGGATTCTAAACCTGTGTAAAAAAAGTGTCCCAATAATATAAAAACCGCTTTGATAATAACCAAATTGTACACAAACATCGAAAACTGAAAATTTTTGTTTTTTTTTAGTCTGTACTGAAATTTGCATGGACCCCTTGTCTTAGACACCCTGTATAGGTAACACACTTTTCAAGCAGCGACAATGAAATTAATTTGAATATTTTCACAAAATTTTAAAATATTAGGCATTGTGAAAATTAAGAAGTTTCAAAATTTTCAAACTTAAAAAATTAGAAAATACTGGAAATAAAATTTTAATATTTTCAAAATTTTTAATAATTCTACAAATTTTTCGAAATATAAAGTTTTTGAAAAGGTTTGAATCTGAAAATTTTTAAAATTTTAAGTTTTTAGCAATTTTGAGTTTTTATTCAATTTTTTAAACATTAAAATATTGAATTTTTCAATATTTGAAAATTTTTTAAAATTCTAAACATTTATAAATTTTTATAAACTGTGAACATTGTTTAAACTTAAAAATTTTGAAAACAATTTGATCCACATGAAAACACTTAAAATTAAGAAACAATTGTAATTAAAAATTTTATTTTAATTTGATGTGTTTGAAAACATTTTGAAAACAACAAAACATTTTGTTTTGGATAAAAATTCTGAATATATTGAAACTCGAAAATTTTAATATTTCGAACATATCGATAATTTATAAACGGTAACTTTTCACAATTTTTCAGAAGTTTTGGAAATGCTAAATACGAAAAACTTTCAATATTTTCAATATTAAAAATTTTATAAATGTTAATTTCTTTTTTCTAACAATTTTAAATTATTTAGATTTTATTTAAATCATTAAAATTTAGAAATTTTTGTTCAACTTTGAAAATTTTTGAAACTTAATAATTTTGAAAACAATTTGATCTATTTGTAAATATTTAAAATTTCAAAAACTATCAGGATAAAAAAATTCAACTCAAAACTGTTTCAATTTTTATAAATTTTAAAAATCTTGAAAATTATATCAAAACTTCAAAATTTTTCAAAATTTTAAAAAATGTTAATTTTACAATATTTCATAATTTATAAAATTTGTCATTTTCAAGTTTTAAAAATATTCCGCAATTTTCGAATTTAAAAGTTTCAAAATTATTCAACATTTTCAGAAATTTATAAATTTTCAAAATTTTTCAAAATTTTCAAATTTTCAATACGTCTAATAATAAACAAAACTGTCATAAATTTTCAAAATCCAAAATATTTTACATTTTCAAAAATTAATATCCGAAAACTTTTTAAAATATTTTCAATATTATAATTTAAAAAATTTGTTTCAAAATTAAAAAAAAAATTCTTTTAAAACATCGGGTATAAAATACAATCGAAATTTGTTCGAGAATTTTAATAATATTCTAAATTTCACTAAAATTGACAAAATTTTCGATATAATTATAAAAAAATTTAAACAAATTTCATAAATGCGAGGAAGGCCCCATGGCGGTCTCCCGACAGCTTGTTCTTTTATTATTGTGGCTTTTTTATTTCTATTTTCTTGATGTTCTACTTCCTTGTTATACGTTCGTCTTTCAAAGTCTATATTACATGCATGTACCAAAGGCATCATTAAAGATATAGTTTGGCAAGGAAAGAGAAGCCACCCTGCGATATTACAAATATCTAGTTCAAAGAATCCCTCAACTGTGTAATACATCAAAAACTTCTCATACCTTCTAGCATGTTTGCTGTCTTATTTCCTCAAACACATTCTATTTAATTGGCACGTTCCCAACAACTTCTAAGCGTTTTTAATAGCCTCCAGGATGTCAAGGAACATCAAAAAGGAACAGGATACGGCTAATTGTGAATCCCTATCAGGTTGCAGGTTTTTTTTGTCAGTTTTGATACCAAATCTATTTTGACGGAATTTTTCACAATTTTCTCATTTTCCGTCTCTCCCCAATTTCAAACATGCAACAAAACGTAACGTGAGCTACCCTTTAAAACAATCCCAAAAGCATCATTAACCTTTCCTTGTTCTCGGCGTCTTTTATAATAGCAGGATGCGTCCGGGGGTAGGTAGGCGAGAACTGCACACTCGTGGTTATCCACCTCGAAATTGGTTGCCTCGACAACCCTTAGCTCGGCAAAACAAAGAAATAATCACCCCTGGGCTTGTTGAAATATAGGTGTCAGATGTAACGTTTGAAACGACGACGCACGAATCGCGAACGTCTGTGTGAGAGATATTCGAGGCGTTTTCAGCCCCGGGACAATTTCGGGACACGCACTAATTGGACCAGTAAAAATTGATGTCGTAATCCGGGAGATGTTATTATCCTTAAGAAGGTTCATTCGTCAGGATGGAGGCGCTACGTGCACCTGATCCCTCGACGAGATATTTACGGATTAGGTTCTGGCAAAGACGATCAAAGAATTTTCTCGATTTATATTAGTTTTTGCGTACACGTAAATGCGACCCGAATCTTTCGGATTCGGGATAATGGAAAAGGATAATATATCAAGGGGGTGATATGAAGCTGAGTTATTATAGGATCAGGTCTTATTCCTCCAGGAAATTTCTATAAATAAAGCGATTATCGGGGCTTCATCCCATATTTCTCGATACGAAGGGATTATTTACAGTAATTTGATGAAAACGTTTTGTTTCTGTTGTTTCTTGGTGCTGGAAAATACTCAAAACACCAGTTCGCAGTAAAATTATATTTGTCATAGTCTAATACCGTCTGTCTATAAAGTAACTCCCCCGCCCAACTAACTTTTGAACGACTTGATATTTTACCACAACATTTAGTGTGCTTTAATGGGAAATTAACTACTATTTTTTAGCCAAAAATTAAATTTTGTATCATTCAAAATGGCGGCTGGGTGCCATTTTGAATTTTTTATATATAGAAAAGAGATCGAGTAACACCTCATTTGAAAGGTCTTTTAGTTCTGCGTCTGATCCTAGAGTTTCAAAGAAAAATATTCAGCCATAACGAAATGGCGGATTTTAAACAAACATGGACTCACTCGATTCAAAATTGTTTTGATATTTTTATCCAGTACTCCACTTTTTCATTTGCAGTACAAAATTTTCCCAGAAATAACTCTGGTGGCTGGAAATAATATTGAAAACGTTATGTTCCAACAAGACGGTGCGCCGCCTCATTATTATAGGCCTGTTTCTGACTTTCTCAACGGACATTTTCTTGGAAGATGGATTGATAAGCGGGGGCCTGTAGAATAGCCGGCTCGCTCCCAGATTTAACCCCCTTAGATTTTTTTTATGAAGATATCTAAAATCGAAAGTGTACAGAACCCTCCAGAAACAATTGAAGAACGGCAGCAACGCATTACTGAGTTTGCAGAAATATCACTCCAGAAACTTATGAAAATGTAAGGCAGGAATTTCATAACCGACTTTTTATGTGTCAAGAAGTCAATCGTGAACATTTCAAACACTTAATTAAATTTCTTTTTGCTTTAGTTCTTAGTTTTTTAAATAGACTTCTTTATCTTCAATATATTTAATTATTAACTAAAAAATAGTATTTAATTTCCCATTAAAGCACACCAAATTTTGTGGTAAAATATCAAATCGTTCAAAAGTTAGTTGTTATATGTATTTTCCCATTACGCCGCCACTGGAGTTTTTCAGTGCGCATGCATCACGTCTCCAGGCGCATTCTCGATTCATTTTCACCCGACGCTCAAGTTAAGCCCGCATCAAGCAGTTGCACGCTGTGGTTGTGTTTCCACACGTTCGTTTACGAGCTACCGAAGATGTAAAATTTAACACCTTCTTCTGGGGAAAGCCTAGTTGGAGGCTTTGGCAGTGGTATATCCCGACACTTTTGATACCCCACATACCGTACCGTTTATCGTCTAATATTTCGCTCGACTTAGTCGGATCAAAGCAAATAGTGGTGTGTAATCAATAAGGGTTTATTTGGTTCCGTTTGCCGTGTTGCACGGATACCATTTCGCCAAGGGACGGATGTCAACGTCACTGCCGGGTCATCTCCGAAGCCATACCTGGATCTCTCGATCTACTTCTTACCGTCAACGATTACGCTGCTCTTTGGTCTCAAATATCTCGCTAGAAGCTCCTGTACCGTTCCTGAAGTATTAGCACCCCGTTACCAGTTCCCCATCTACACCTCGACCTGCTGGTGAGGTGTGCAACAAGTTACCCATAGGCTGAAGTCAAGTAGAGTAAATCCCGAACTTGTAAGGACATTTGTGCCCTTACTTTTAACTCAGTGAAAGTGCTATAAAAGCCGTCAAACATTTGTATGTATTCCGGTCCTGTATATTACGTTGGCCATAATTATATTCTTACTATATCTGCATGCGTTCATGACAATTATATTTTAGGTATGTATATTTGCATGTGTTTATTATTACTGTCTTTCTTGTCCGAAATCCGTGTCGGAGTGGTTATACCTTGTAATTAAGGGAACCCTCTCCGAGGTGGGAATTTCGCATATCGCAACGTTGCTTAGAATTGCTTGTATGCATTTAAATATATATTCTTTATTCATACTACTACTCGTTTATAGCCGCATTCTGCGGCCAATTATATTTTAGTCAATATACTTGTGTTTAAATTAAACATTGTGACTTATTTGACATCAGTATTTAGGCTTCACCAAATTATAAGCAAACATTGCAAACTCCATCTAGGTGGAAGCCGAAGGTAAGTCAAACTCCAAAAAAGCTGTCTACAAGGGAGGTTCCTGTTTCTCCCCTTTGAACGTCGGCCTGCTCTTCCTGCTTTAACAACCCTTAATAAGACAATCAAAAAAAGGTGGCGTCCTCTCTAATCACCCCCAATTTTACAACCCCCCAAGTTATCTGCAAAGAGCCCTTTCGTTTTATAGATAGAACCCCTCCCTCCTTCGACTTTGAGCTGGCTTGAGTGCACTCCTTTTGTTACGGTGTCTCTAACAACTTTAACGCCCAACTTTTGGGCCCCCTTTTGCCGTTTTGCCCTAACATAGTTGGGGGGGGGGGGTTACTTTATAGACACAGTGTATATTCCCGCTGGGACGTTACTTTTTTTAATTCTTTGTTCTTTGTTTAAATTTTGTTAAAACAGTTTTATTCAGTCATTTATTGGCGCGTGAATATAACGTAAAAAGTAGGGAAAGTACCAGACGCATTAACGCAGAAAAAACAAATTTGGCTCAAAGATTGCTAATTGCAATAGGAATACATCGCAAGAAAATGTGGTTGATCCGCCAAAAAAAGGGAGAAGGGAAGGGGTGCTTTATGCAAAATAGACGTGCTCGAAGAAGAACCTTAAATTCGTATTCTACGCATGTCGAATAACCGATCTGCGCAAACGCGATCTCTCTGTCACCCTTCATCGCCCCCAACCATCGATTCTTAATTTTTTCAAACATTTATGAATTTCGGTTTCAAATTCGGTATGAGCATGTTAAATGACAATAGGAACAACTTTCCGTTTAGAGAACATCACTGAGACGTTTCCTTTTGATCGTTTAATCGAGTGATTGCAAAAATACTACTAGTGTATTTCCGGAAAATTTAAAAATTGCAAAAGTCATACCGATGCTAAAAGGGGGGAAGGGGTATTTAGGATGTAAGTAGCTACCGTCCAATCGCAATACCACCGGTAATAACAAAAATATCGATGATAGCCTTCTCCAACACACTAGTTACTTCTTCTTCTTTCTCAGTGAAACTCCATGCCCTATGGCGTTAGATCCGCGACCCACTTTCAGTACCCCCTCCTGTCGACTGCCATTCTTCTGAGCTCTCTGGTGTTTTGCCCCGTTCCTCTGCTATTCTTCCTCCCACTGCTTCCTCTTCTATGGTTGTTATTAGTGGAGGGACTTGTAGTTCCTCCCTTATCGTGCTATTCCTAATTCTATATCGTCTTGTTTTCCCAACCATGCTCCTCAAGTACTTCATTTCCATTGTTGTTATTTTGCTTTTGTGTTTGTCTTCCATAGTCCTGCATAGGTTAGCGTTGGTACATACACACTTTTATACACCTGTAGTTTTGCTTTTGTACTTATTTCCCTTTTTCTTATCACTGTCTTTTGCAACTGATAGTACACCTTACTTGCTTTTCCTACTCTGCTTAGTATTTCTTGGTCAATTGTGCCGTATTTATTTATCACGGTTCGTAGGTATTCATAGCTATTTACAGCCTCCAATTCTCTTCTGTTCTTGTGATGCATAATACTTTACATTTATCTACGTTGAGCTCCATTTTCTTTTTTTTTCTATTTCTGCTGTCCATTCATTTATCGAACGCTGCATGTCTCTCGGTTTGTCGATTACTATTACTATGTCGTCTGCAAATGCTAAGCTTTGCAAGTAAACGGCATTGACATTCCAGTTTCCTATGTGGGCTTTGGGTGTTTTCTGTGCTACTTGTGATAGACAGATGACTCGATAATTAGCACGTTGTTGTCTTTCCTTTCTTGTGTAAGAGAATTATTATATTGCTCTCCACTCCTTTGGTATACTTTTAGAATCCCATGCCATTTGGTAACTTTTTCTTAGGTGATTTATTAATTTTGGCCCTCCATACTTTAATAGTTCTGGGCTTATTTCGTCACTGCCTGCCGCTTTACCTATTTTCATTTTATCTATTGCTTCTTTTATTTCTTCTTCGTTTATTTCTCCTCCTTGTTCTTCTTCCTCTTCTTCTTCTTCCTCTTCCTCATTATCTTCATCAGCGTTCATTAGCCTATTACCGTCCTGTTGTTCAGGTATTGGGATTTGTTCCATCTTAAATTTTTCTTCGTAACGACTTTTCCAGGTTTTTAGAATTTCTTTTTCTTCTGATACTAAGGTATTCTCTTTATTTCTCATGCTTCTTGCTTTCTTCCCATACTTTCCTCTCAATTTTCTTATTATTTCCCAGAAAAGTCTTCTATTACCCTGGAACTTGTTTTCAACTTCAGTTCCAAATTCTTCCCATGTTGCTGCTTTTGCTTCCTGGACAGCTCGTTTTGCCTCGTTTCTCTTTTGATAGTATACCTGTCTATCATCTTCACTATTTTATTTCCTATTTGTTTTCAGGCTTGCTTTTTATTTCCTACCTTTCCTGTTACTCTTTCGTTCCACCATCTTGTCATTTTCTTCTTGTTTTCGTTGACCTTTGTTTCTTATTCCATCTTTCGTTTAAGATCAGTTGTTCTCTTTGTATTTCGTCTATAGTTTCTAATTCTGCTAGTTTTTCTGTTAATTCGTTGACATACTCATCTCGTTTCTGTTCGTTGTCTAGTTTTCTAATTTGTATTCTCTCATATGGTTTTTGTTTTGATTTTTTTTGAGTAAACCTTTGTTTACCCTATCAGTAATCTATGGTCAGTGTTTAATTCCGAACCTTTTATCACCTTTACATATAGTATTGCATATTTTGCTTCTCTTGTGTGTGTAATATAGTCTATGGTACTGTTTGCTCTTCGTTCTTCCGCTTCGTACGTTGTTTTCTAATTGTTTTTGTGGTTAAAGTAGGTGTTTCCTATTAGCATTTGATTCTGTATACAGAATTCAAGCATGCATTCTCCATTTTCGTTTCTTGTTTCTTCTTTGTGCAATTTTCCCATAACGTCGTGTCCTCTTCGGCGATCTTTACCTATTCTGGCATTCCAATCTCCTATTATTAGTGTATGCCTGCTGGTGTTTCTTGATTTTTCTAGGGTTGCTGTAGAAATGTACCGTGTGTAGAATGATTCTTTTTCTATTATGTCTGCATCCTCAGTGGGCCCATAGATTTGGAGTACTGTTAATTGTTCCTTCAACTCTAACTCGATTTTAATTATTCGAGGACTAATTGCTTTCCAGCTGCTCATTCTTTCATCTAGTTCTTGTGTTACTAATATTCCTCCATTTTGCTCTTTCTCCCACTCCTGTTCCTGGGTGTCTTAGGACATACCCTGCATTTAAAGTCACTCCTCCGTTTCTTTTCTTTTTGGTCTCACTAATTCCTAGTAATTGCACCCTATACTTCCTCATTTCCTCTACTTCACTTTTCAGTGAGAGTTCGTACACTCCAAGTCCCTATTCTCATTTTCCCTTTCGTCTTCGTAGGTTCCATCCGGTTCCGAGACTCGTTTCATTTTGAATCTTCTTACAATGCGCGGGTGATTACCCCAGCCGCAAAAGCCCCGTTACCTCGGGACAACTGGTATAGGGTTATACCCCCTGATGCTGGGTCACCAGAGCCCCGTTCTGGGTGTACCGGGCGGTTTTGTTCCGCTTCTCGTTACTCGTGCAGGTAGGGTTGACATTTGGGTGCTTGGATGACGGACCTCTATCACCCCGCTAATTACTAATTACCAAAATATTCAAAATGCGAATTTTGCGTTAAAACTCTGTACATGGGGTCAGAATTGGATTCTGAACAACGTTTTGTAATAACTTTTTTCGATATCGCCAACGCGAAGCAAAATTTCGAGAATTGGCCCTATTCGCGAGATCGCAGTAGGCTGGATTTACAAGCTACATTTGAGTTGAGTACCTCGAAAAATACACCTCATGAAGTTCTACGACTGTGCAAAAATTCAAATCTCTACTCCTAAAAATAACAAAAATATTAGGCTGTCTTCATCTTAATTGCGACACACTGTGTAAAATTTTAAAAACCAAAACCAAGGAAATAATAACCAACGCATGTTTAAATTACTTTTAAATTGTTTGACTATTATTCACCCAAATTTTAAAATTATTACACTTTGCAAATGTGTTATTTCTTAGAATATATGGACATAATTCCCTCTAACATTCCTTAAGAAAATTCTTAAAATACTACAAAACTTTAAGAAAAGCATTTTTGCACATTTTGCCGATATTTTACACAGAAAAATTTATAAATCATACATTAAAAAAAAGATTTGTAATTCTCAATAATTTCTGAAATGCTCTCCTAAGGACCTAAGATGCTGAAACGCACGGTTTTTGTTTCTTGTTCCTGAAAATATCATCAAACTTGCAAGATCAAACATAGAATGCAGGAAAATCGAAATTGTTCTAGTCCTTACATTTTTCTAACCGACAGAACGTCGTTAAGCGATTGTTTTCTTTGAAACAAATAAGAAAGTAAAATTATTCCGAGAAAATTTTTATGTATTCAGCTAAAAAACGCGGAATTGCAGGTTTCTTCGGGAGCGAAAAGTGCTTAGACAAGGCCTGCAAGGATCAAAGAAAAGTCGTCAGCGCAACCCTCTTCGATCGTGAATGCTATCATTTCCATATTACAGGGAGACATGCAAAATAGAGGTAAACATCATTTTATATTCTTACTGTCACAGAAGTGAGGTTGAAGGTTTCTCAAGTGCGAGAGACTTTATATTAATAACAAAATTATCATTTACAATGAGGACAAAGAAATTGAAATTATGTGCTTGGTTGCAAAGAAAAATAAATATTTTGCACTTTTAAACATTTAAGAGTTGTTGAAAATTTTTAATATTATGTAAACAATTCCAAAACTTAATTTATTGCAGGATCATCCTGAATTTTTGATACAATTATTGAATGTATCAAACGACTTGGAGGAGTTAAAAGTTTCGAAAACATTTTTAAAACTTGTTATTTCTTGAGACGTTATCCATAATTCTTTAATATCATGAGAATTTAATTTAACTTTTTTCAAACTGATTTCAGAGTTAAAATAGGCAAATTACACGTAACTTACCAAATTTCCCGTCTAAAATGAATGCATTGCTACGTCCTACATACCTGAAACAAGAAAATACGATTAATACATATAATCTATATATTAAAGGCGTTGAGTGTTAGCTTTAAGAAGCGGAAGGGCGCCATTTTCCTATTAACGTTCGTATTAATTTTGCGACGCAGACACAGAGATAAGAAAGAGCACGTGGCCGGCGCGCAAGCAGCATAAAAGTGTGTTACAAGTGCCATACAATGCCACTAAAACATTGAGATATTACTCAAATCAGTTATTCGACAAATATATATTGAATAATTACTATCACTTGTACATTTGTAAAACCCAAAGAAGTAATAGAGGTTAGGAAGGAGCTTATGCACATTTGCCAGTAAACCTTAAAGGTGTCTGAACATGGGTGCCAAACTGTGACGTAGCGGAAGTGTCACCAGTGGCGGCGTCAGAAAATTATATTTAGGGCATAACGAACAAATTATAAAACATGAGTATGCTGTTTTAGTTGCCAATTTATTATAGAAGGTTAGAGAAATATTGACCTCTCCGCCACTGTCTTAACCTCAAACGTCAAATTGAAATTTATTATTTACATTTGGTAAAATACTTACCTATGGAAAGTTATTCCTTTCTGCTTGTTAATTTTTGTACTCGAGCAACCACAGCAAATACAACTAACCATATTTAATAACAAAATTTGTAAACATCACCGGCACATATGAATCACCAAAAGTGTCTGAATATGGCGGCGATGACGTCACATCCGTCACAGTGCTTTAAGTGCAACTAACTCGAAACCGTCCTTCCTAACCTCTATTACTTCTTTGGTAAAACCTCATGTTTACGGCCAGCTCTGAGATACAACAAACCGGTTACTTTGTTTACATAGACAACAATACTGCAGGCTGGATTTAGAATAACAAATAAAAAAAATTCTGCGTGTACAGTGCGATAGTACTTCCTCGCATTTCAGTGCATCCGTACGCTTTTTTACTTTCTCATACTTCAAAAGTGGTAATGTATTGTGATCTCGGAAATTTTTGATTTTGAGATTTCCACGGAAATAAATACATGGTTTGCTCGGGGAACACAAGAACGTGGTTTTTAAAATTTGTTACTCTGTACGTATGTGTGTGTGCGTCCAACAAATGAGATTTAATATACCTGGGTACAACGAAAAGTTGCGAGCAATTTAGTTGTATTTTACGAACCGAAACCGGAAACAGAAGTTAGGCATGTTTCTTTTGGTAGCTTTGTTTCACAAACGGAATTTCACAAACGTAAAAAGAATATGATAGAGAAAACAAATCGAAAGTTTTTTTTTCGAGCACTTTTGCTTTAAAATGGTGACCGCTACGATTTTTGCATAATTTACGCTTTGACGTACATTTACTCATAAACGAGTTGACCTATCGGAATTAAATTTGGTATTACAATAGCCCTAGAAGAACACAATGTTACTATATCGTCTGTCTATAAGGTAACCCCCCCCCCCCCCCGCTAACTTTTGAACCACTTGATATTTCGGCACAAAATTTGGTGTGCTTTAATGGGAGGTTAAACACTAAATTTTGTATCTTCCAAAATCGCGACTGGGCGCTATTTAAAAATAAATTGCAAAAGGAGTCGAGTGACACCTCATTTAAAAGGTCTTTTAATTCCACGTCTGATTCTCGAGTTTCAAAAAGAAATATAGCTGAAAACACTTTTGAAAACGTTATGTTTCAACAGGACGGGGCACCGCTTAATTTTTATAGGCCAGTTACTGACTTTCTTAATGGTAGAAAAAGTCCCGTTGAATGGCCGGCACGCTCCCCGCATTTAATCCCCTTAGATTTTTTCCTTTGGCGATATCTTAAATCTCGAGTGTACAAAATCTCCCAGAAACAATTGAAGAACTGTAGCAGCGCATTACAGAAGTTTGCAGAAATATCACTCCAGAAACTTACGACTTTTCATGTGACAAAAAGTCCCAACACTTGATTTAATTTTTTTTGTCACAATTCTTAGTTTTTAAATAAACTCGTTTATTTTCAATTACTTGTCATTTTGTTCTGGATGAATATTTTTTTCTGAAACAGGATCGAACGCAAAATTAAAAGACCTTTTAAATGAGATGTCACTCGACCCCCTTGCTAAATAATTGTTTTTTTAAAATGGCGCCCAGACGCCATTTTGCAAGATACAAAATTTAAATATATGCTAAAAAGTAGTATTAACCTCTCATTTAAAACACAAAATTTTATGTCGAAATATAAAATCGATTAAAAGTTAACAGAGGGGGGGGGGTACTTTATAGACAGACTGTATACGGGAACAAATAAAAATAGTGCAGTAAAAATATTTTCAACGTTGGGACATTGCCAAAACACTATTGCTCAGACTAGCCACACGATTTTCGTAATCTTTCTAAGCTTATAGAGCTCGGGATGGGCTACTGTTTGTTTCGTTTCCCAGTTCACTTCTCTGTGACGCCTTCTCTGAATTTTTGAAAATTCATGTCTTTGCCTTTAATAAACAGAAGGCGATGGACAATTTCTGTTTACGCTGCAGTGCTTATGACTAATAGTAGAATAAGATTTAGAACTCAGTGCAGTAATATTTTGGAGGGTTAATTTTTCTTTAAATCCGAAGAAATTACATTTTATGTTTACAAAAGTATTTATGCACAACGCGAATCCAGGATGTAAATTATAAAATTCAAGATGACAGTTTTAATCTGACGGAAATATTTCATAAAGTTAACCGAATTTCATAAAAATTGGTATTTGAGGGGATTAGGAGCTGCTAATTACTCATCATGTATTTAAATTAGAAATTCAAGATGGCGGATTCAATATGACGGAATAATTTCATAAAGTTACCTGATTATCATAAAAATTGGTATTCGATAGGTTTTGGGGCTGTTAATTACGAATCCTAGAATAAAACATTTCTTTCTAAACTAAATTACTTATGAGTGATAGTGGAATAAGATTCATAATTTAATTTTTAGATGCAGCAGTATTTACGAGGGTTAATTTCCCTCCTCTTGCCCAATTTTTGGCTGATGAAGTCGTCTCTTGTTTTCTTTAACACCGAGGAAACTTTTTGCAAAAAACTATGAAGTAAAAATTATTTTCAAACTTTTGGGAATTTTCAAAAGAGTATTGCCAAATAACTATTTTTTAAAAAACTAGTTATCACAACAGGTTGATATTTAATATTGGAAATGCCCTACTATAAGAATTTTCGGAAATACTAAAACCGTGAAAAAAACTATTAATTTTGGTATTTTCAAAAAAAATTTGCTCAGAAACTAGCGACACATATTTTTTTAAGTTTGTTATGCTCTTAAAGCTAGAGATGAGCTTCAATTTAGTTCGTATCCTAGTCCGCTAATTGTTTTGTGAGGCCTTCCATAATCTTTTGAAATTGGAAAATTATTTAATAAACAGGGAACGATAAAAAATTTCAGTTTAAGCTAAATTAATTGTGTGGTAGTAGAATATGATTCGCAGCTTAATTGTTAAGTGCAGTAAAAATTATGAGTTAATTGTCCCCCTTCTACACAAACTTTGGCCGAAATATTTGTGCTTCAGTTTATAGTTTTCCTTCATCCCAAGCAATCTTTTTCTAAACAATCAAAAAATCGATTTTTTTTTCTCATAAAAAGCTTAGAAAAATGAGAGATTCTAAATACAATAAGACATGCCCATAAGCAGCTCGCGCTAACTGAGCAGGCGTCTTTAAGTAATGCGAACCGGACCAACGATATTACGCTGAAGCAGCCGCCAGCCGTGGTTATGGCTTAGCTCGTTGTGACTGCACGTCATATTATGTCTTTTTCGTTGCACGACCGGTAATTATACAACGTGTTGCAATTGCCTTTAGTGAAATAATATCAATATGGGTTTGTTTTGTACCACCACTGCTGTGGGACTACAACGTTGTGCGTAAATGCTTTTTTTTGAACGTAGAAAAAGTAAAGTAAAGTAACATTTAAGAATTATCTAGACATTCTAAACACTTTATTTTAGATAACTGGACAATGCTTTTTGATAACCTGAAACAATTTTAGAATTCTTCGCTAATTTTTTCAGTTTAAAAAAAAATTAAAATTACTGAAGCATTTTCTGTATACATTCAGATTTTATATAATATCTAGACTCCAGTATATATTCCACGTATTTTTTTTTCTAATTCGCCGAGATTTGGAATTTTCTTCGCTCAAATATAACAATGTAAAAGTATCAAAGTTTAAGCCTATTTTTTCTGCTCTGATTGGTTTATAAAAAAAATCACTTCATCAAATAAAAACCTGCATTAAAAGTATGGAAAAATAAACTTTTTGGAAAAAGTAAGAAGATTAGCTGTCAGGAGCATCTTAAAAAGCTTATTCGCAACACCTCAAACTCGTCATCGCCCGAAACTTTTTCCAACCAGGGATTTGTGTGAAAAGGGAGCTTTAACGACGGGGTCCAACATGTTTCACTCTAATGATCGGTCTAATTACAGAACAAGTTGTTGGTACAAATAACATTATTAGGAAGGTGCGTGAGAGGGCCATTTGAAACCCAATAAGAAATGTCGTTTAGAGGGAGGAAGTTGTTAGCTTGTGTAAAACCCCGGAACCCTAAGGGCGGCGTAAGCCTAGCTTATGGTGCTAACATTTAGGCTTATCACTCCCCAAGGCAGACGAATGAATACCTTGCGTATTGCTCTGATTCTAAAGCCTTTTATATGATCCAGCGGGGGTTATCCTTCTTTACATCACGTGTCTGATATTAAATTTCGAGGCTTAGCAAAGAATGTATGTCTTATTTTTTGTTGCGACTTGGGAGCTACGAGTTTCAGAAAATGTTCTGTGAAATATATTTTTGGTAGTAAAATTGTCAGATCTATATTAAATGACAAACGGCGACAACACCCGTTATAAACCCGAACAAAATATGACGTCGTTGCTTTGATATGCACCAAAAAAAAATTAAAGTCTAGAGTTTTTAAGCCTGGAGTTAATTTGCATTTACTTTAAAACTAGCAAAACCCGTGGTCTACGTCCCACGCATTTTTGGTAACTTCTTTTAAAAAATAATACATATAAGCTGTGTCGAGACAGCAAATACTTAGTCATAAAAATGCATCAAAATTGTAATTATATTATTAAATTATATACAATACTGAAGCTGTAGAAAATGCTGCGTTGCAAATGAATTCCTAGTCTATGAACCGTCTGTCCTTGATCCATATTCGGAAATATTTCTCTTTAAGTTTAATTGGTAATGCAGTCGTTGCCTGCCTTTACGTCCCACTGCTGGACTCCGGTATGCTTCTCTGCCACGTACTCTCCTTAGCGTTAAGGTAGAGTACGGGGGACCTACAGTTTAACATCGAATCAGAACGACCAAAGAAAGTTTCAGGCATTAAGACACCACGGCTACCTACACCACATTGGGGAATGTGAGTGGCGGGTTGCGGCATAAATATTTATTGCTGCGTGGCTGCGGCGGGGAACCCCAGACCTTTAGCGTTAGGGGCCAAGCGCCCAACCTCTAAACTACCGCCAGCCACTCTGGTAATGCAGTACCTCAGCGAAATTAGTACAATGTTCCTATTGAACTTACGCAAAACTTAAGAATTGCAACTGTAATTGTAACCAACAGGATAAAGAAGCAGTCGCTCCCGTGACTTCCTCCGTTGCTGTGGTCTGTAGTACAGCTGCCGCAAGTCATGCTTAATATTTATGTAGCGCCGATGTGCATTCTAATAAATAGTTGTAACTGTTGTACTAAGGTGTATGGAACCCTCGAAATTAATATTCGAAGACAATATTGAAGAACTACTTTACGCAAACTGTTTCAGCCCCGCGCCCGTGAGAGGTCTGCCAAAAACGTAACCTCTAAATAAACATCGGCGCGGCCGTTCCTTTTGCGTGCTTAATAGTCGAACGACAGCTATCGGCAGATTATGTCCACTTAATACAAAGAAATATAAACCCAAAATTGTTCTCTGCATTGAATACTTTAATGGTCCACTGTACACAGGAATTTGCACCTTACATAGTTGACGAGTGAATATGCGGGATCTAAATTTGCCGGAAAAAATGTGGCTGAAAAAGTGCCGCGGAAAAAGGGTTCCGGAGAAAGTGCCGCGGAAAAAAGTGCCGAAAAAGTGTCGGCGGAAATAAGTGCCGAGGAAAAAAGTGCCGAGGAAAAAAGTGCCGCCTAAAAAAATGTCACTGGAAAAAAGTCCAACAGAACAAATGTGCCGCCGGAAAAAGATGCCGTCAGAAACAAGTGCCGCGGCAAATAGTGCCGCGGCAAGCAGTGCCGCGGAAAAAAGTGACGCGGAGAATAGTACTGCCGGAAAAGTGTCGGCGGAAATAAGTGCAGCGGCACAAAGCGCGGCGGAAAAAATGCCGCCGGAAAAACAATGCTACAGACAAAAGTGCTGCAGGAAAAAAGTACCGCCAAATAAAAATCCACAGAAAAAAGTTCTGCTAGAAAAAAGTTCCGCCGGAAGCAAGTGCCACGGAAAAAGGTGTCACAGAAAGAAGTGCCTCCGGAAAAAAGTGCCGCGGAGGAAAGTGCTGCTGAAAAAAAATGGCGTCGGAAAAATGTGCCGCCGGAAAAAGATGCCGTCAGAAACAAGTGCCCCGGCAAACAGTGCCGCGGAAAAAAGTGACGCGGAGAATAGTACTGCCGGAAAAGTGTCGGCGGAAATAAGTACAGCGGCACAAAGCGCGGCGGAAAAAATGCCGCCGGAAAAACAATGCTACAAACAAAAGTGCTGCAGGAAAAAAGTGCCGCCAAATAAAAATCCACAGAAAAAAGTTCTGCTAGAAAAAAGTTCCGCCGGAAGCAAGTGCCACGGAAAAAGGTGTCACAGAAAGAAGTGCCTCCGGAAAAAAGTGCCGCGGAGGAAAGTGCTGCTGGAAAAATATTCCGTCGGAAAAAAATGCCGCCGGAAAAAAGTGTCGCCGGATAAAATTTCCGCGGAAAACGGTGCATCGCAGAAAAGTGCTGCCGGAAAAAAGTACCACTTGAAAAAAGTGCCACAGAAAAATGTGCCGTGTGAAGAAATTTTCAACAGTGTGTTCTTTTTTCGTGAATACCTTAAATAACTATTTTCTTGAAATTATGCTTACTTTTATTTGTTATTATTGTTATAATTTTAACGTTTATTTAATCTAAAACCACTTCTGTTAGAAATCTAATTAGGCGATTTGGTGTTTATAATCTTACACCTTGAAATTTACTTCAACTAGAGATCTAATAGAGTTAATTCCCTTACAGGTTTTTAAGTACGTCGAATAAGTGCACTAGTGATAATGTTGTAGTAGACTCAAAGGGTAAATTGCTACACGCTATAAGTGATTTCCACGAGAGAAATACCTTCCCCGTAAGTAATATGTTTAAATTACGCTTTGCTACCGCAGTATTGTATATCTGATTGCTGTTTATGCTAACACCAGTACTGTTCTGGATGCTAAATGTCTGACAGCAACATATTTACGAAAAGGGCATAACGTAAGTACGGTGTTTTTCTAGAATGCATAGGACGAACTGTTAAAGACTTTAGGTAAGTGAAGATTAATATAATAAATACCTCACCATCACAAGGCGACTAAAACTGGCATCTCGGAAAGATTTATCACTATTACACATCGGCGCGGCAAGCCCTTGCATATCGGCTCACTTTATTGATTGTTTTCAGCGAAATTTTATGTTGCTGTCACTACTGTTGGTATAATTTAGTTATGTGTATTTATCGCGCTGACAACAAACAAATACAAATCAGACATATTCCACCATTTGTTGTGCTACAAATTGGGAGCTCGACTATGGTCCGTTTATTATTAAAAAGTATAGGCATTCAGTAACATGTCTTGCATCGCGAGACAGCTTAGATATGTATTATGTTTGCGGGTTTCGATACTGCGGGAGAATTTAATTTCAAAATTATGTGAAAAATTCTAACAATAGTTTTTAGTGCCTATATTTTTATTAATTCCAAAAACATTTTGCAAATCTCCGTTAAGGCACTTACCTGGAAATGAGGACAAGTGATACAATCGACCAATTTTTTGCCTGTTTTTTTTAAGGAATAGTTCTGGGGCTATTTCTATACTCTTCGGGTAGATATTTTCTGAAGAATTTACGGTGAGTTTTACTTTCTTTAAATTTTTTACGGGGTTGTTTTTCCGGGCTTTTCGTTTGCTATTTTCTGGGGGTGTCTTTCCGGGCTTCCTTTATGAAGTTATCGGGGGGCGCAGCCCACAGGTTTTGCTAGATAATTTTTATATTTACGTTATTCGTTCGCTATATTTTAAAACATCGGTTTTTACCCCCCTACGCACGTTTTCTATTAGGTTTGACAATTTTTAGAATTTTTTCAACGCTAACAATACCGCCTAGACATTCTAAGAAGGTTAGTGCAAAAGTCAATTTTTTGGACGATATGTGAAGACGATTCAACATTTTTTAAAATACTTTTTTAACAACTTTTTGATAGTTTTAAAATTATTAGAAATATTTCCTATCGTTGTATATTTTCAGTATTATTACTGCCTATCACCACATTTATTTATTTTTCTACAAATTTTTCTAGTTTTTACAAACACAATTTAATTATGCTCCTTTTGGAATTTTGTGAACTGAATCAAAAGAAGCCGCTTTGATACAGTTCATAATTGGTTCCTACGTTATTCTTGAAATTTCTTGCAAAGTGGTCCAAATTTTATGGCCGATTCTTAGAAAACAAGTAACATAATAACCCTAGCATGGTTGAGTGAATTTTACTTTGCCGGCTTTAATGAACGGAAGTATAAAAAGAAATAAATGTCAACTTTTGATCTTGATATACTTCTGATATTCCAGTTAATAAGGTTCACATACCGAGTCTCATAAAAAATTTTAGTTTCATTAAATTGTGACGGTCTGGCAACAGAACGAGGTGAAAATATTTGTATGTTACAATATCAAAGGGTTCATGTATTAATTACTTTACCTACGCCACTGACAAAGTGTCAATTATGCATCTACAGGGTGAGTAAAAAGTAACACATAAGGTAAATGTGAATTATACATATAAAAAAAAACTGTATAAACGTTTGTTAAATTTCAGCGTATACTTCATCGACGTTCAATTTTTTTTTCAGTTAAGTTATTTGGTTGCTATAGCAACCAGCCATTGGTTTTAAATAGCGGCATCTTTTTTTTTTCACTTTTATTGGATTCAGCAATTCACTTTACTTATGCGCAATAGTTTTTTCATGAAATTACGCAACAAATCTATATAAATAAAAATCAATTGCCGCATGTTTGGGTTTGTATGAAAGAAAATTTTGGGAAAATGCACCGGAAAAGTCGGAAAATTCGGAAAATCCAAAAGATGTATTTGTATGGTATTTTTGTATGAGATTTCGTATGTTTTCGTTTTTGAATGGCTTTTCGAATAGAAAAATTGAAAAATCGAAGTGGAAAACTCAAAATTAGGAAAAATCGAAATTTTTTTCTTTTTTTTTTATGGAAAAACCGGAATGGAACAATGCAAAAGTCATGTTCCCACTTGAACTCAGCCAATTCTCCGTATTGAAAATTGATATTTTGCGAAAAATAATTGAATTCAAAGCGATAGTTTCTTTATTATTAACCTTTGACAATGGCATGTAAACAATCAATACAAATTGTCATATTATTTGATAGTATAATCAAGTGATGTAAAAATATTTTTGGAAATATGAAAATTGTAACAGGTATACTATCTTCTAAAAATTTTGGACATTTTTTTAAACTTTTTGAGCCGATAGAGCTTGCAATGAACTTCAAATTTATTTTTTACTGATCTAGGAATTTTTGAAAATTTTCAAATTGATTAATTATTTATTCTAAAACGCAAACCCGAATTATTAGAAACTTTAAACAGTTTGACTGCCCATTTAAAGTAGATTATTAGGATTAGCAAGAATTTTCAACCATATTAAAAATTAGGGGAAAAACGATGGTTTTTAATTTCAACAACGCATTTTCAGGAAGTTACATGATTTTAACTACGGCTATCAATTCATCTCATCTCATTAACCATTTTCGGTCCATTTCTGAATATAGGCCTCCCTCATTCTATGCCATCTTTCTCTATTTTGTGCGTCTCTAATCCAGGTAAGTCCAGCCGATCTCTTTAAGTCGTCTGTCCACCGCATGGGAGGGCGTCCTCTAGCTCTTTTTCCCATGTATGGTCGCCATTTTAAAATCATGTTGATCCATCTTTCGTCCCTGTATATTGCCACATGACCCGCGTAGTTCCATTTCAGCTCTGCAACTGCCTCGGCAACGTCCTTCATTTTTGTTTTCTTCCGGATCCAGGTATTTGTTTTATGATCCTTTAACGTTATACCCAACATTTGGCGCTCCATCGCCCTTTGTATCACTTTCAGTTTATTCATTGACTGTTTTGTAGAGTCCACGTCTGTGCCCCATATGTTAGAACGGGCAAGACGCATTGATCGAATACACGAGATCGGAGATACATGGGTATCTTCTTGTTTTTTAACGTCTAACTCTACTTTCCGAAAGCAGCCCATGCCAACCTTCTTCTCCTTTGCCTAGGGTTATGGTATGTCCCAAATACACATAACTGTTCACTTCTTCCAATTCTTGTTCTCTTACTTTTATTTTTTGTTCCAAAATTCTTCTACACAATACTTTTGTCTTTGTTAAATTCATGTTCTATCCGATTTCAGAGGAAGCTTTGTCCAATTCCGTTACTATAGTCTGAAATTGTTCAGGGGTTTCTGCTATAATGACCATATCGTCTGCATACCTGAGATTATTTAATCTTTTCCCATTTATTAAGATCCCCTTGTCTTCTTGCCACTGTAGTTGCTTGAAAACATCCTCTAGACAAGCCGTAAATAATTTCGGCGATAGGGTATCACCCTGTCAATGTTCTACTGTGTCGAACGCTTTTTGATAGTCTACAAAAGCTAAATTTTGTTGAAAGTTATACTCAACAGATTTTTCGATTAGTATTCTCATGGATAACACGTGTTCGCTAGTGTTGTAATCTTTTCTAAAGCCGGCTTGTTCGGTTGGTTGATAGTCATCTAACTTCGTTGCCGATTTGTGATGATTCTTGTGAACAACTTGTATATTTGGGATAGCAGGCTTATCGGTCTATAATTCTCTAAGTTAGCTTGGTCACCCTTCTTATATAATAATATCACTACTGCTATATTCCAGTTCTCCGGGATTTCTCCTGTTTCCAAGCATTTATTGAAAGGGTCGCCCAGTTTTGTTAGTATTCCTTCTCCTCCTTCTTTTACCATTTCGATGAGTAGTGTATCCTCTCCCGGTGCTTTATTATTCTTCATATGTTTTAAGGCATGGCTTATTTCTTCAAGTGTGATATCTGGCATTTCTTCAGAACCAACGTGGAGTACTTTATTACTCTTGTTTGAATTATTATTTGGTTGTTGTATTTTGTTGTCATATAGATTAGTATAGAATCTTTCAGTTTCTTCTATCATTTTATCCAAATTTCTTATCTCTCTCCCAGTTCTATCTTTTAGTATTGTAATATGCCGTTTTCCACTTCGTTGGAGACATTTTATTCCTTTGTTTTCTATTAGTTTTTCTACTTCAGATTCGTAATACGTTTGTAGGTCTTCTGGTTTCCTTTGCCATTTGTCTAAATTCTTTATACTTGCCTTCCTTAAATAATTGTCTTTTTTCTTATATCTTCCGTTTAGTGTTCTTGCTTAATTTTTCTATCTTAGTTTTCCCCATTTTGGCAATCAATTAGCTCTAGATAAATAACATATTCTTCATTTTTCGCATATTTATTAAAAATTTTTAAATAATATGCGGCTAACCGAAGTTAGCACGGGACACGATATCGTATTGCACGGGCTGTCGCAAGTTCAAATCATCGCTGGGGCGTTACTACTTTTTTTTATTTTTTTATTTAATTTTAATAAAATAATAATGTTATATTCATACTTAAAAGGTAAAAAGTGTGGGAAAGTACCTGCGACCTGTTTCGTCCATTTTTGGTTAGTGCTTCCAGTAGCATGTTTCAATTATTTGTTACACCGCTACGACAAAATATAACAAACATTATTAGGTATAAAGAACACGTACGTTGTTACAAATACAAACACCCACATAAATCCAATTACGCTAAACACTTATTAGACAACAATCATTGAATTACATCTAATAACACTATAAAATGTTTACACTTTTGTGATGATAAACGTAAATTAGATATACTAGGAGCTTTTGAAATTTATAAACATTTAAAAACTGTACCGTTAATGAATGAGCAAACTGATCTTTTAAATTCTCCTCTTCTATTGCTATAACAACACTAACTGTTTATTTTCTAATACAACCTTTGACAATGACGTGAAAATATGTCGAAATACGTATAAGGTTAAAACAAATAAATATTGTCGAAGTAATTAAATATTTCATATACCTAAAATCCGCATTCTTTAAGAATTTGTAGTTTCTATTTTACATTTGTCAAGTTAATTCTGCTTTTTAGTATGTTCAATGTGTCGTATAAGCATGACGATTTAAGGCCCACAACCACTCAACAAACGCAAATTCTGCATACATCTACATATTCCTCGGAATATCTCCTCATTAAGACTCTTCACTGAATTTCATTTTAATAAATCTACCATTGAGATTTGTTTAGCACTGCGCTTTTTTTAAACCTAAAAGTGTTTTAATCAAGGTCGCGTTCGCAGCAACATCTGCACAGGTGTGGCTTTACATATGTTATAAGTTATAATTATAATTATGAAGGTAAACGTTTTTTTTTTTATAATTTTGGTTTTTCAGTTGTTGTTTTGGCCTCCTGAACCAATTTACTTTACTATTTTTGCTTTTGAATCATAAATGTTATGCAACAAAAGACGAAAAAATTAATGGCTAATTCTTATAGCATTAGTAAACAAGTTATAGGTGTTATAGGGTATAAAGTCTGCTATACCGTGATTAATTGGGTTTCCACTGATTCTATCGCATTTTAAATTATTCTAACCGACCTGCAGTTAGTTATCTTTGAAGATACTAGCGTCTAGCCCCTTGGCCTCATACAGCCGATCCTGAATTGCGCAATATCATCTAATATTGGCTCGCACATGTGTAAGTGTGGTATTTACATCGAGATTTGCATTGTTAAAGCCGATTTTTTCATTGCTAATAAATTGCATTCAATAGAAAACAACAAATCCTTTTTTTTTATTTATTACCAGACTTGCGTGTTGGTATGCCGTCAATCAGTGAGTGAATGCAAATTTGTCTTCGTATTTTTTCTTTAAAAATATAACTGCTCTTAACAAATAACCTCGAGTAAACAGCAAAACGCAACAACAGTAAAAAATTTTGGTCCCAACCAAGATTCGACCCCGCAACAACTTATGCAGTAAAAAAGTAGTACGACCGAACACACCCGCATATCCATCTGTGCCTCTACGAACTTGTGGTTTACACACATTTCAGCTGCATGCAGAGGAGGTGCGGCGCAAGTCATGTGAGGTAGGATCGGCTGGAGCCCAACAGGCTAGACGCTAATTTTGAAGATCGCACCTGCAGATTTATTATAGAGATTATTTCCAGAACAATTTTTTGACCAATGCCTTGATTCTTTACTTTCAACCAATCAGATTCAACCATTCGCCCACTGGAAATTATCAAGAATTTCCCTCCCGTAAGCGAATTGTCGATAACGTTTAATAATTATTCCTATGGGCCAATTGTCGATATGTTTTAATACTGGTGTTTTAACTTTATTATTATTTCAAATAACGTTCAAAACAGAATTTTAAGGAAATTTAAAAAAAATATTGAAAAATTTCCTCGGAATGATATTTGGTTAAAATTTCACTCGAGATATATTACCTATGATTATTTTATTTATACATTCGAGAAACAATCAGAATGTAGTATTGGGCAACCTACATGGTATTTCTCCAGCAATTCTCTGCATAGCTTCCTTGACAACCGATAATTAAGCGTTTAGGAATGTCTTCGCAACGCCCTAGTTATGTAAATAAACAAAAAATTTCTAGAGTTATAATTTATTCATTAAAATTAAATTAAAAACTTTTTATTTATTGTTGTATTTTGTATTCATAAAATAATCTTGTCAATTACTATTCGAGCGTTGAAATTTTTACTTTTTACATTTCCATACCTTCGGTATTAATTTCATGAAAATTTTCGAAATCTAGATTTTAACGGAAATACACCTTTTAAGCCGCAAGAAACCCAAAAATGTGTTTTTTGAAAAATGTCTGTCTGTGGGTGTGGGTGTGTGTGTGTGAGTGGGTGGATGTGTGACGCCTCTAAAAGCGAAAATACTGGACAATGATAAATTTAAAATCAAGAAGTATATTAAAAATTGTAGTTCTGGTTAAGCTTTTCAAAAAAATCCGAAACCGGGAACAAGTGAGATATGTTTTTTGGTAGTTTTTTTTCCAAAGCTAAATTTTGGAAATTTGGGTACTGAATCTGAGAGAAAAACTTAAGGCAAATCGAAAACTTTTTTACCGAACTCTCTAGCTTCAAAATGGCGGCCGCTACAACTTCTTGAAAATTTCGACTTTGACGCCCATTTACTCAACAATAAATTGTCTGATCGGGATCAGCTACAATTTGTTTGAGAGCCCTTTATGGGTGGTATACAATGAAACAAAATTAATTTGGAAAATCAGTACACGATCGCAATGACGCTGCTTCAAAATTTTGAAAATTTTCAAAAAAATATTTTTCAAAAACTGCTCTCACGATTTTTTTTTAACTTTCTGAGCCAATAGGACTTGCAGTGAACTACAGATTTGTTTTTTATTAATCTCCCAAATTTTGACTGACGCCTTGCAATAATTTTTGAAAAATTTGAAATTTATTAATTATTTATTAAAAAACGCAAACGCCGCGCCGATCTTTATAAACTTTTATTAGTTCGATAAACTATTTAAAGTACTTAATTAGAGTCAGCAAGAATTTTCAACTATTAAAAAAATTAAGGAAAAAAACGATATTTTTTAATATCAACAGCGCATTTTCCAGCAGTTACCTGATTTTAACTAAGCCTATCAATTAGCGCTAGTTTGAAATATATTTTTTATTCTTTGCATATTTTTGATCTCTTTAAATAAACCATTTAAATTGATTTTTAGTCCGAAATCCGAAGCGCATCTAATCAGCTGTAGGGTGGGCGGCTCCGTTCTTACTATTCTTATGCGGTATGCGACATCGTGAGGTACGGCAAGTATTAATATCTAGTATGGGAAGTCGACTCGAAGTCCACTCTTCAGCTTTTTAATATAAACAACGCGTTTCCTGACAGTTACATGATTTTAACTACGCTTATTAACTCTTTAAATAAACTATTTATATCGATTTTTAGTCCGAAATCCGAAGCGCTTCAGCACTTCAGCTTTTTTATATTTTCGGTAGAAAAACAATTTTTTTAAATTTGAAATCGGAATCGAATAGAAGTCTTAAAGAGAAATGCAATGCTTCTTTTTCGGAACTTTCTAGTTTCAAAATGGCCGCCCCTACGCCATTTTGAAAATTGTGCCTTTAACGCGTTATTATCAAAAACCAATTTAAATATGGTATGGTATTGAAATAACTCTACGGGGACACAATGTTACCGTGCACAAAAAATTTCGAACATTTGCAGATGGGGGGGGGGGGGGGATTTAATGTCAATCACCCCTGTACAATACAAACAGATATTTATAGACGCAAACCTAGAAAGAGAATAGACTAAGGATGCAAAAAATGTTCGTTTGTATTGTGCAGGGGTGTTTTACATTACCCCCCCCCCCCCCCCGTCTGTAAATGTTCCGTTAAATTTATATATATTTATATATGATGCTCTTTTGTTACGTGGTCGGGGTTGCTGGTAAAATTGCACGTTGGCTTATGCGTACAACTTCGGTGAAATCCTCGGGCGCCGGATTTTATAATAGAGTTTAATCCGAACGAACTTCGTCAGGCGAGGGTTTTCTCTAGTAGAATTGCACTTTTGAGGAAGGTTTATCTCCAGTTTGACTGCACTTTTGAGGAAGGCTTTTCCCCAGTCGGTCGTCACGGTTGCCTCGTACCTAGTTGAAGACACATGACACATGACGGCCTCTCAAAACTATTTGTGCTCACACATTGTTAAAATACAAACTCTAGCATTAAACCATATATTGTAGAATAAAGCAAAATGTTGAATACAAGAACTATTTACAAAAATAATTGTTACACTAAAACGCAAGGCATTACAAGCCAAGCAATGAAAAATATAAACAAAAACAAAATACGGAAGCAATACGGGCCAAGTAAAATACGGTACGGTAGTAATATAGTAGAAAATAAGATATGGTAGCAGATAACTAGCCAAGTAAGGACGAGACGTTCTGATGCAAACGTTAGTTTAAAATCAACGGGTAAGACAGGTAGAGCGGACAAACGGGATAGTGACTGATATAAGAGAGAGAAAAATACTGTCTCGCGTCTAACGTACGCGACAGTCACTAACCAAGAGAGAAAAAATCTGCCTCGTGACAAACGGCCGCGACAGACTGCCGTAAACAAAGAGAAAAGGAAGATCTGACTCGTGACAAGCGGCCGCCAGAGATCAGAAAGAAAAGAAAAAAAGAGAGACCTCAGCTGGTTGTCCCAGTGTTCGACGGTAGACCTGGAGTTGAGACTTGAATTGGAGAAAATGAACTGTGTGTCTGCTACGGCATGCGTTTTTGCTTTTATAGACCAACGCGCATAGCGGTGATTAAAATATTCCAAAATCAACTCTAAATCAATGCGCGTTTTAACCTCATTTTTGAGCGAGGAACTCGTTCCGCTTGACGGCGGCGACTCGAGGTCACGCGTAAAATTGAACTCAATGCCCAGGTAAAATACATTTCAATATTAAAAATAAAACATATTTTCGAAAAATAAATCCTAGAAAAAACAATACATAATTAAATTAAATGCTGCGGTAAAATTCATTTAAAAATAACATACAGTGTAGGGGAAAAAACTAAAACAAATAATGCATCATTACATTACGTAACGGCACGTGTAAAAAGGGTGTACAAACAAGCAGATCTGCACGAGAAAAGCAGTTTAGTATCAAATGGTCGAACAGTCTCCAAAGAATAAAACGTAGCAACCCTGCAGCTCCTCCAAGACCTGCCACTTGCTACTAGATCAAACAAACAACCCCACGAGCGAAGCAGCGGCTACACCAGGTTTCGGCAAAGTCCCCCCTCAACGCTTGAGCTTGAACTTACGCCTCTTGTTTTTTGTTCTTTGAAATAATTTATGTAAACCTTGTTCTTTGTTCATGTATTCATTGTTGGTGCGAGTTTTACGTTAAATATAGTTTAAATATAAATTTGTCGAGAAAATAAAATACTTTCATAGTTTTAAAGGTGTCTACTCTATATGCTACAATAAAGCTTTTTGCGGAATCGGGTCGAATTACAACATTTCCCATTCCCACCCTATAAAAATAATGTTATGGTGCTTTTGCACATGGGTTGCCTATATTTCAAGGTATAATATATGGCCGTAATTGGCTCCCCGAAAGTCAAAGCGTTAACGCCGCTGTTAATTAATTTCCTATAATCGAAACCGTCTCAAAAATGCACAACGACAAACCCTTAATTATTCTATTATATTTGGATAACTTAACCTGCTCGCGCTTTCAGCTACGCTCCAGGCGCAGCCATTGCATTAAAAACATCCCAGGGAGCACAACCAGTAGTATTCCACCATGTACACAATAACAAAATTAATAAAATACCATGCAAACCATTTAAAAAAGCAGTAAAATTAGAATCTTAATTTAAAAAAAAAGGTTAACTCTATTGGGGTTCGATCCCGCGACTATGCTACAATAAGAAATATAAACATAGGCTGTCCCTATTATAGCAGTTTTAAACCTTGCAATAATTATCATTATCGCCAAGGGCTAAGGGCAGGAGGCTTAATCCTTTCAAAACAGGACTAACAACGTTAACATGGGTAGCAATCTTGAAACATAAACAAAAGATTAAATTAAGTATCTCATTACGAAGCGTTGTCTCTTGCAATCTACACCATAAAGGAAAATCTTGGATTTCGATGACTCCCTAATGAAGCAGGGACAACTTAATAAAGACAAAAACATCTCTCGTATATTCCATAATCGGATGGTGGTGTGAAAGACGTGGGCAAACAAATACCACCCCCCAAAATAACAAAACGTTTTCCGATAATCCTGAAAGTTATCAGGCGAGGAAATGAAGTCGGTTGACTTCATAATTAGAACCATTAGGGTCCTTTGTCTCGTAGATTGGCTCCCATTTTGTCTCATGGCAGGTCTTCTACGACGTATTTGCTTGTCGGATGTAATCATTCTCTCGCGCTCGTCTATAATCACGTTCGGTTCTTTTGTTAAAAACCGCTTAATGAAATTACGGCATACAAGTTGTGTAATTAGGAATTGTAACTAAATTAAAAGCTCACTTTATTATGGTAAAAGCCAAAACAAGGAGTTCGCAAAGGAAGAGGTGTGTGAACATGTGCATGTTTTTTACCCCAAAAATTTAAGACGTTGAAATAATTATTTTTGTAACTCACCAAAAGATGTTGGTTAAACGGCAAATTCAGAAAACAAATTGTTGGATTTAGAAATTTTTAATTACATAATTGGTGGATTGTTTTACAGATATTTTTAAATAGAATTTTTTAATATTTTCCATGCCTATTTTTTATTACTGCACTGTCTATCGGGCTAGGGTACCAGGGTTCGATATCCAACGAGGTTGCACGTTGGAAATTAAAACTGTTCAAGTGCAGTAAACCTCCTTCTGGCATCGCCAACCGGCGGGCGGGCAACAGCCTTGGAACATTTTTGAAATTTATTGAAAATGTTTAAAATACGTCTTTGAAACATATTTTGAAAATAAATTTTTTAAAATTTATTTACCATTTTTTCAAGTTTTGTAAATTTAGAACCAATTGGATCTTATTAAAAAGTTTAAAGTTTTTGAAATTTTTAAAATTATGAATTGTTTGAATTTTATGGAAATTTTCAATTTTTATTTAATTTTATTAAATTATAATAAATTTTTAAAAATTTAAAAATGTGGAACATATTTTGATAATGTTGAATATATGACAATTTTTGAAAATTTTTCATTTGGTTAATAATTTTGAAACTAATTTATGGGTTAACAATTCAGAAAATTTTAAAAATTTTAAAAATTGTTAAGAATTTGGAAATTTATAAAATTTTTCAAAAATTTTAGTTTTGTAAATTTCTGAATTATAAACCTAATTTAGAGAACAATTTCAAATTTTAATAAAATGTCATTTTTACAACTTTTTTAAATATTTCAAAGCATTTTTGAAATTTTCATAAAATTTCATAATTTTTAAAAATTTCTAAAAATTCCGTGCCTAATTTTTTAAAATTATCAATTATTCGAAGTCGAGGGGTAAATCGCGAGTGGAAGGGAATGGAAGTACGGTTGAAGTACGTGGAATTACGTGGAATTACGTAAAAGTATGTGGAAGTAAGCGGAAGTATGTGAGAGGAGTATCTGAAAGGATCTGGAAGTAAAAGTAAAAATATGTGGAAGTAAGTTGTAGTGGAAGTATGTGAAAGTACGTGGAGTTGGGTACGATGGAAGTACCTGGAAGTACGTGGAAGTATGTGAAAGTAAGTGAAATTCTTTAAAATTTTTACAATCTTCCAAATTTGTAAAATTTGTATAAAAGTTTGAAAATACCTGAAATTTAATTTTTTTTTAATTCTGAAACTTTTGAATTTCTATAAATGTTATAAATTATAATTTCGAAATTTTTTTAAATTTTAAAAGTATTGTGAATATTAAATACATAATGTTGAATGTGTGGAAATCGTTGAAATTTTTCTTTTAAAAAATTTTAAAAATATTTCTAAATTTAAAAACTTTTGAAACTTCTTGATAGGCCACAACATTTTGCAAATATTTAAAATTGTCGAAAACTTGAAAATTGTTAAATTTTTCAAGTTTCATAATTTGCTGGATTATAAAAAATTATATAAAAAATATGTATAAAATTATATAATTATATAAATTATATAACTTTAAAAAATAATTTAGAAAACAATTTCAAAATTAATATAAATTTAAAAAACTTTCTGAATTTTTACCAATTATTTAGTTTTAAAATATTTTAAACATTATTAAAAATTTCAAAAACTGTTTAAAATTTTCCATTAATTATCAAAACATAATTTTCAAAAATTATCAATTACTATACAGTTTTCAAAATATTATCAACATTTTTTAAGGTTTTCAATTGTTTCTTGTGCAAATAAAATGTATTTTCCTCTAGAAATTTTAAATTTTAAAGATTGTTAAATTATGCGTTTAATTTTTGGTCATTCCATGCATACAAAGAACCTCGAATTTTTCTTCAGCCTTACATTGTCATGCTTACAAAATTATTTCCCTTCTCCTTTTTGCTTAGCTGCGTTTTCTTGTGGACTCGCGGAACCTTCCGCTGGGACATTTTTCATTTATAGAGCAACTGCAATTTTCCTCGCATCCTTAGAACGTTTCTTTGATACATTATTTGCTTACAAAACGACGTTTGAGATTCCTGCAGCTTTTATCACGAATTTTTTATCTTGCAGAACTGTTTGGCGTTCTTTTGCATCATTGTAATTTTTTGAACGTTATTAAAAGGTTAATTTTTTTTTCTGGTTTCCATAAATTTTCACTCTGGACTTCCTGTCTGGAAAAATGCTTATCAAAACGTTTTTAGCTCGTAACGGTATGTAGCAAAATTGATTTATGGAAAGCTTTTTGTTAAAAAAATTGATCTAAATTTTTTATAAATGTGCAGAACATAAAAAGCCAGCGCTGATGAGCTTCCATTAAGAGCGAAACCAAACAAAACCGATTTAAGCAGATTGGTGATAATAATGATGAAGAAGTATTTTGTTGATTTAAATTCAACGTTTTTGACCTCACAAATAAACATCAAAAATTAGTTTTCCATGAAAATCTATTATCTTTTCCAATGAAACGTAAATAAACGCTAACATCGGACTCAAATATATTTTGACATTTAAGTCAAAAACGAAAACGATCGCAATATATCATAGGTTTCCGAATATTTGATACACGCACTGTATCGTAAAAATCGTCCTTGGGCACAGATGGACAGTAACGGCTTCTGTTTATTGATTACCAGAGGCACATCTTTACACAAGCTACATTTTTGAGCAAAACGTGATCGAAATACAGGGAAAGCTTTAGGCGTCAATCCGGAAACACACACAACGGTATTTCTTGAGCCACTTCCTCAACACGGACTTCGAATTTACAACAATTCCATTCAAAACTGATTTTTCTTTTTAATTTTTATTTAACGAATAAATTCTTGCAAGATAATTACAACAAAATAGCAAGAAATTTACAGTTTGCTCGTAAACAAAACAATGCAAAAATTTTTATGCTTAAAAAACCTAAACAAGAACGGTGAAAATCAGCGTCGGTGGTCCAGTGGCCTGCACATTTCCCTTCAGGTCACAGGAACAGGGGTTTAGTACCCAAAGAGGTTGGTGAAGTAATTTAGGTTATAAATCTTTACTCTGTAAAAGACAAAGGTTCGGATCTAATTATAATCCCACCTCTGGTGTTGGTGTTAAGCCGTAGCACCACAATTACACAATAAATAAAATTTAAAAAAAATTCTCATAACTGACGTAAAAAGCCGTATTGTTTAAGCATGAATATTAAATATTTCTTATTTACCCCAAATTATATTATCAAACAAATTATGCAAAAACTTGAAAAACAATTAAGTATTATTAAATACAAGAATAGGAAGTTTTGTTGTTTTCTTCCCCTGGAGAAAATTTCCCAGTCCATCCCTTCAATAAACTTCCTAAAGTAAAATTAATGGATAAATCAATATCTGCCGATACCAAAAATAAACCCCAGAAAATCTTTATTATAAACTTTCCGGTTATTTTTATCCAGGTTCGACAATGAATAAATTGTGAAAATCTCTCGCTCCTTGGAAAACATCCGCAGCTGACTTTACCAGAGTGCCCGAAATTCCCGCCGGTTATAACATTTTATGCAGAGGCTTTTGTCAATGAAGGGATGGCTGAAAGCACTCACACCAGCAGTATGTGGTGAGTGATGCTATCAAACATACAAAATTCCGGGTACCCGTCGACCCCTTGATGTGGTGTCGATAGACAAAATGATACGCCGAAGCACGTCCCAAGTTTTCCATGTAGTTTGTGTTTATTCTACGTCGATAACTCTCATGCCCTTCTGGCCCTGAGCTTTCAGAAAGCCGATGAAGTGAGCTACTGCTTGTTATTATAGGTTTGTATTCTGAAATGCACATGTGATGTAGTTTCGTGTGTCAGCAGACCCACCAAGCCATTTATTAAACAAGGGTTTGCTTTTAGTAATTTAATTATGGATGAGGCAAATAAAATTAGCAATTTTCAGTAGTTGTCGATTACCTTTAGTTCTGAATAAATCAAGTTTAGTCCAGTTGCAAGCGATGATAGTCGATTTCGTTCGTAAAATTTAAATAGTTGAATTTAAAACGAGAAAAATACATCAAAAAACATTAAAGCTTGGGAAAATGTCCAAAAAATATTTCAAGGGCATCATCAGATCAGAGGTTATCAGCGTAATTTACAAAATTTACAAGAAAATGTTTAAAAGTTGATGTTGAATTTGTCAAAAACCGGTCAACCGGTCATGACCGGTTATTAAAAACAAAAGGTTTGCACCAGCTTGTCAAGGATTATCGATTGTGACCAATTACCGGTCATAATTCATGACCGATTATCGGTTGGCGATCGTGATCGATTATCGAATATCTTCCGATCATAAATTAAAAGCTGATTATGAGTAAGACCCGCCATGTTAATTGATAACAGGTTAGCAGTCATTGCTGTTGTCGCCCAAACCAATCATATTGGTAAAAATCGATTATTTTACTTAAAAACAGTATGATTGGGAATTTCTTAACAATTTCACATTAACTTGTAGTGGTAAAGCCCCAAGCGTCCAACAAAAATGATAAAAAAACATCAATTGTTTCATATTTAAACTATTGGTATGGTAGTCCAACTCCAGAATCCGTAACAATAATAAAAAAATTTGTGGCACAGCAGCATTAATATTAAATTATTAACCATTAATTTCACATCAGATAGGAGAAGCATGAACAATCAGAATGAGCGCATGGCCTATAACAGATTTCATCCATCGGCGGTTATAATCGAACAATAATTATAACACACAACCAGTCATACACTATAACCGGTCAAACTGTAACCCGCCAATAACGATAAACGGTCATAAACGATTAATTGTAATAAACAATAAATGGTCAAATACGACAACAGGTCATAAACGATTGCCGGTCTTAAACAATAACCGGTCATAACAATAACAGTATCAAAAACTATAACCGGCCATCAACGACAACCTGTCATAAACGTTGAGAGAACATAAACGATAACCGGTCATGACGATAACCGGTCATAAATTATAACCGGTCACAAACGACAACCGATTAAAAACAATAACCGATCATAAACGATAACTGATCATATACGACAACTTATCATAAACGGTAACCGGTCATGACGTAAAACCAGTTATAACCGAAAAACTGTCATAATCAGATAACCAGTTTTTATCTATCACCGATTATAATCGAAAACTAGTCAAACAGATAAACGGACATATACCATAACCGGTCATCAGGAACAATTGATCCCAGTCGAAAATCGGTCATGACGCATTGTCGGTCGTAACCGAAAAAGGACCATAATCATATTAGCATTATATATCCATTACCACTGATAATCGAGTCTAGTCATAACATATAACCGGTTACACACGATAACTGGTCATAACCTATACAATCATAAACGATAACCTGTCATAAACGATAAACGACCAAAAACTATAACCTGTCATAAATGATAACCGGTCATAAACTAAAGCCGGTCATAAACTATAAACGACAACCGGTCATAAAATCAAAACGGTAAAAATCAAATATTTATATTTTACATATCACCGGTTATACTCGAAAACAACAGGTCATAAAAACAATAACCGGTCATGACGTATAACCGGTCGTAACCGAAAAACGGCCATAATCAAATAAACAGATTTTACCCATGACTGGATATAATCGACACTTAAACATAACAGACAACCGGTCATAAATATAACCGGTAATATTCGATACACGGTCAAAAACGATAAACTTCCAAAAACAAAAACAGGTCAACGATAACCGGTCATAAATGATAACCCGTCATAAACGATAACCTGTCATAAACGTTAACCTGTCATAAACGTTAACCTGTCATAAACGATAAACGACCAAAAACTATAACCTGTCATAAATGATAACCGGTCATAAACTAAAGCCGGTCATAAACTATAAACGACAACCGGTCATAAAATCAAAACGGTAAAAATCAAATATTTATATTTTACATATCACCGGTTATACTCGAAAACAACCGGTCATAAAAACAATAACCGGTCGTAACCGAAAAACGGCCATAATCAAATAAACAGATTTTACCCATGACTGGATATAATCGACACTTAAACATAACAGACAACCGGTCATAAATATAACTGGTAATATTCGATACACGGTCAAAAACGATAAACTTCCAAAAACAAAAACAGGTCAACGATAACCGGTCATAAATGATAACCCGTCATAAACGATAACCCGTCATAAATGATAGCCGCCAACGACAACCGCTCATGACGTACAACCGGTAATAATCGAAAATTAGTCAAACACACAACCGGCAACTCGTTTATGAGTAAATAAGCATAAATTTTGAAAAGAAACGTAGCAGCTGCCATTTTGAATCAGGTAAATTGATTCAATTCAAACCAGCCGTCTATCACACTCTATCCTTAAATTACCAAAATTTTGTTAAAAACACAAACGATACCGAAAAAATAAGTGTAGCTTCCGTTTCCGGTTCCGGATAAGAAACTTTCGCAAGCCATGAATTTTTGTTGTATCCAAATTTCATTAAAACCGGTGCAGTTGTTCCACACGAGCGTTACTACACATACAAACGGGCATTGTTTAAACCAAAACCATTTTTTTGAGTTTCTGGAGGTCCCCAAAACCGAAATCTCGAATCCAATAAAATTAACCAAAATGCCCAAAAACATCTCGATTCCAAATAACGATTTATTTTTTAATGAAAGTTATTAATGGGGCTCGAATTCTCAAAATTAAAAAATCCAAACTGAAATTTTAAAAAAAGTGTGAAAGTATTCCACACTTAAAATTTTTTGAACTGAAAGAAATACTGAAAAACGGAAGGTAAAATAATAAAAAGAAAAGTTGTTTAAGATTCAAGCATCGTACATAAATTTAAATTTAAAGTAAGTCAGAAATTAAAATTGCTAGAAGTTTCAGAATTCTGACAAGTTGATCACAATTCCTCCTAAAGTTTTCTAGCACCTGCAATTTACATCAAAGATTTTCGCCTTTGTTCCTGTGTTAACATCGTCCTCACCTCACTATATATTTAGATTAGATCTGTTTCCGCTTTGGCAGAAATAATAGTAACCTAATGCGTATGGATGAGGCAGACTTGGACTTAATTCTAAAGGGTCTCATTAAATTGTAGAGAAAGACATGTATCCATTTGTATATTTAAGCTGCGTGGAGGGTTTGCCCCACATCGCGGGGTATCTATCGCACCCTATCCCCACAAATCGGTTCGTTGGGCGGCGAGAAGGATGCACTGTTTGCAGAGTTTTAGCTCTCTGCGGTTAATGGAAACGATGGAAGTTGCGTTCAAATTGCTAAAGTTTGATGGCCAAACCAGTTACTGTCGAGTGGGATAATAAAATGAATATAAACATACCTCTTCTTAAATAACTTCCGCTTCACAGCTCAATTCCATCGGTTCCCTTTTAATGCTGGATTATTTTGGCTTACATTTTAGAAAAATTTTCAAATTTATTGCGTTCTTTGTTATTCACAGTTAAATGTGCTTTAATTAAAATAACTCTTCAAAAACAAAACCTTGCACTAGAAATTCTATATGTATTTCTGTTACCAAGGTTATCGCGTTACCAATAACTATATTGAAAACCTTCGATTAATATTTCAATGAGTATTTCCTCAAATTTTTATTTAATGCATTTAAAATATAAAAAATACACTAAACTCCTGTAACTGTTTGTTTTTGCATCGCCCCGAATGCCTTTACTTCATTAAACGAACGCGGTTCGTTAAAGCTGGGTAATTTGGCTTTAATATGAGTGTTGGGTTTTAATGTGGACTTTGATTTATGTTTCAATTTTTGCGACACATGTTTACAGAAATTCGTACTAATTATGTCAGTGGTAACTTCCTGATTTAATGAACGCCAGATAATCCAATCGTTTTAATTTTAAGCAGGAATAGTACCCCAAAAGGAAGTTTCTTCCATTAAAAATAATTGTTTCTTTAACGAACCCTTGTACTATTAGCGACAAAGCACGCAGGGTCTTCTCATTTTAAATTAATTACAACTTAATGTAATTAATTCCATAACAATTTCATTAATTTCAAATTCTTGAAACTTATTAAGCTGATTAATTTTAATAATTACGCTAATTTCAAATAATTTACACAAAAATTCAAACTTATTCCAGTAACAACATCAATTCAAAGTAAGAAAATTAAGCAAAAAATTGTTTCAAAAAATTTCACTAATTTCAGAATAATTGCGTTTATTCCTTCACCACTTTTTTGCTCAAGTTGTCCAAACAATTTCTCCAAACCTTGGCAGCGAGTTCTACACGTAAAAAAGATGAAAAAGTTTTTATTAACATTTGCTAGGAAACACTTTCGTTACAGAGGTACGGTCTCAGGAAGTGGGAAACTTCAACAATTCAAACTATTGACTCTTCAGGAAGCTATAACTCCGTAAGGAACCATTTCCGGAACCATGTTTATTATTATTTTATTGTTTCGATGTGTAGAACCTATCTTCAAAGTTGTTACTAACTATTTTCCTATCTTAGAAAATCAACTTGACATGGAGGTCCACCGGTCATAAAATATAGCCGGTCATAAACCATAACCGGTTATCTTTTATGACCGGTTATAGTTTGTGACCAGTTAACGTTTATGACCGGTCTGTCTGTTATGGCTAGTTTTCGATTATATCCGGTCATACATAAAAAAAGTTGATCAGATTGTGATCGTTTTACTGTTACGACCGGTTATACGTCATGACCGATTACAGCTTATGACAGGCTATCGTTTATGACCGGTTATCGTTTATGACCGGTATAGTTTATGACCGGTTGTCTGTTGTGACTAGTTCTCGATTATAACCGGTAATGGATAAACTCTAGTTATCTGATTATGGCCAGTTGTGTACGTCATGACCGGTTACCGTTAATTATTGCTTCTAGTTTATGAGAGGTTATCGTTTATGACCGGTTATCGTCTATGCCCGATTATAGCATTAGACGGGTTATCGTTTATAAGTTTATTGTTTATAACCGGTTATCGTTTATAACCGGTTATAGTTTATGACCGGTTATAGTTTATGACCGGTTATAATTTATGACCAGTTATTATTAATGACCGGTTATCGTTTATGACCGTTTATCGTTCATGACCGGTTATCGTTTATGACCAGTTTTCGTTTATAACAGATTATTGTTTATGACCGGTTATCCTTTATGGCCGGTTATCGTTTATGACCGGTTATAGTTTATGAGCGGTTATAATTTATGACCGGTTATCATTTATGACCGGTTATCATTTATGACCGGTTATCGGTTATGACCGTTATAGGTTTTGACCGGTTATCTTTTTGACCGGTTATCGTTTATAACCGTTTATAGTTTATGACTGGTTGCCTGTTATGGCTAGTTTTCGATTGTAAATGCTGATGGATACAATCTGTTTTAAGCCATGTTCATTGTCTTCTCTTAAAATTTTAATAACGCTTACTAAAAAATTCGATAATTTAAAAAAATTTCTTGTACAGTGATGTAATTCAAATAGCTGCAAACTATAACTTAATTATTTATATTCTTTTAACCTGCTAAAAATGTATTTGTTTATTCCGAACACAAAATAATTTATAAAAAAAGCCGTTATTTTTAAACCACGGTATGTAAAATCCACTTTACGTATTATTACTTCCGGTTACAAACTCTACTATAATTTGATTAATTTTAAAACAAAGCGCTAGTTTCATGAACAATTCACAATGTACTGGAAAGTTCCAGTACAATTACCACAATTTTGTGATTAATTCCTCCATTATTTCCCTCAGAAAAGCTGGTACAAATTGTACTAAACGTTTTACTAATTTCAAAATAATTCAACGTTGTATTTAAATTGTAATTCCACAAATTTCACAAATTTCACGCTAAGTCTACTAACACAAAGTGATGAACAAATTTTAAAGAATTTTCGAAGTCAGACACACATTAAAAGAAGTTTAATCAAAATCCCCAAACGAAAAACGTTTAAGTTAATTTCGGTTAGATTAAATTTCCAAGAGGAGTCTAACGTAGGATTGCCAACTATTGACAGATTATGTCTCAATCATACAAACCATAAACATTAAAATTTTCCTATCTTTATCGACAACTGTAGCGCCCCGGCGCCGAGGCGTATCAACAATTATGCGCTTTATATAATGGACGCGTAAATATGTGCCTTCTAGTAGTGGGGGCCCCACGCCACTAAACGTTGAGTCAGGTGGAATGATTCCCGATTAACGTAAATACCCGTGCACTATGCCCTCCGTAGTTTTTGGTAAAAATACATGAGCGAATAAAGTAGGTAGGTACCAACGAATATGCGCCTTATGTAAAAGAAACGTAAGTATGTGGCTTCTAGTAATAGGGGGCCCTAGCCACTAGGCTTTGAGTCAGGTGGAAAGAATCCCGATTAACATAAAAACCCGTGGGCTATGCCCTCTGCTTTTTTGTTAACAATAAATAAGCGACTACAGTAGATAGCGTAGTGGGCTTATAGTGAATCCGGATCGCTTTCCTCTCTCTCTCTCTCTCTCTCAACGCTTAGTGACGACGTATTCAGTAACATTCTTGACGCACCTTTTTTATTATGTTTACGGGATTCAACGTTTATGTAACAATGAAACAGTGTAATCGGTGCCATAAAGCTGCAATACTGGCGAAATGTATAAATTACATCAATATATCTCCTCCAATAAATTTTCTAGTAATTATTTGTAAACAAAATCGTGTGGCGTAGCCCACGAGTTCTGCTATTTTATTGTTACGTTTAAGCCGCGCTTAACAAGGAAATATCATATCAGCAATAAATCAGCTGCAGTTAGTAATTGTTTGCTCGAAGTGCCTCGAATTACTTCGAAAAATATGTCGAAGTAGATTCGTATTACCTTAACGTACTCGCATGATTTTTTAAAAAAACGTCATATTCGGACAAGTTTACCACCGCTGCAATGGGTGCCTTTAGAGGACCTCAGCTACCGTTTTACTTCAGTCTAGCGCAGCTGTGCGGTAGCATGGTCGCGTTTAAAAATCAGACAATAAGAAATTAGTCCTTTTTGCAAAAACGTCAACAATAAAACGTATGGTATATAAAAATGTTGTGAGCGCAAAAATGTCTATCTTGGACAACAACAAAAAATCAACAAATACATGTTTTGTAATTTTTTAACAAACTAACTCCAAAAACACAAATCTGCCTAGACTGAAAATATTGTTGTAGCAGCATAAATTACAAAAAAGCAAATTCATATCTGCGCTACCGAGAACCTTGCATAATAACGCCAAAACATAAAATGTAAATATAGTTATCACTACTTACGCAGTTACATGATTGGCTTGGCTTTCAAGTCTCCTATTTTTAAAGAAGACGAATAAGCAGAAAGAGTGGCACATGCACCACATTTTACAGCATTGCGCTGCGCCTGCGCTTGATTTAATTATTTACAATACCTAATTGTGCAGTGACCTTATATTACAGTATACTAGCATGTTTACTGATTTCAAAGGCGTTTTTGCAACGACTTTTATTGGTGTAGAGACGTAGATGCCAGCATAAGAGAGGGGGGGTTCTCAGTTCGATTCTCGGCACCGGCATTTTTTTGAATTACTTTTGTCGAATACTTTATTTTTGTTATTGTGTACATAGTGAACTGCTACTGTCTACGCCCTCTGGTATGTTTCTGAGATAATTGCAGCGCCGCTAGGCGCAAGCAAGTGTAGGTAGTCTGAGCTACGAGTCAAGCATAATGCCGTCAAATTAGACGCATGCGCAGGAAGCGCTTTCTGTCTGCTTACTCATGTCTATTTTTACAAATCAGCCGTCATTTTAAAACTGCAGCCGCTTTGAGTTGACGCTCCTTTGATAATAAATAATAAAATATTGGGGTACCTGCCCTACTATATCTAATCGACTATTTGTCATTGCGTAATGATTACGCGCCGATGCCGGCTCTCAACATTTTGCCGGTACGTCATCGGATAACGAGCTGCGTAGTTTACCAGCTATTTATTTAAGTGTGGCCAGCAGATGACGTGTTGTTGTTGTATGTATATGTTCGATATTTAACACCTGTTGTGGTGCTTAGGTTGCTTGAGACCAGTACGGGTTACAATTTTTTTCTACTACTTTTAAAAATGGTGTACATGGGTTACATTTATTATTATTCGAATTACTTCGAAGTACCCCGCAGTGATTTGGAAGTACCTCGAAGTATTGGAACAGAAGTAGCGATGATTGGTGGCCCTGACCCACCGCATTGCAGGACAAACTCCGCAATGGAGTGTAGTGTCTCCAACTTTACTTTACTTTACTGGCAACATTGAAGTAGATGCACAAAATTTTAGGAAGTGAAACTCCCCTCCTCGAAAAATCCATACAGGTAATGAAAACACACCCCTTGCTCTATGCTCATTGAAATTCTATTAAAAATGCAGTAAAGCTATTTAATGCATTAAAGACAAGATATTTCATTCAGATAGGAATAAAAAGTTGCAAATCAATAAATGACAAAGTGTTGGAATTACAGAAAATTACAGGGGTATAATGAGTAGAAAAACATGAATTGCACAAAATTATTTTGAAAAACAAGCCTCTCCAGAATATCACACCGAAAACCCAAAAAATCCCATATGGAACCTTACTTACGATGTTATCCAAATGCCACCCCCACATCCTTACCTATGGGCAGCGTTCTTAACGAACTACAATGACTTGCGCGTGTATTTCTATTTAAAACCCGTCTCATTTACTAGAACTCGCCGCAAACATCCTCCTCCACCTGTCTGTTTATCAATAACATGTACACGCGGATACTCGTAATTGATCTACCTCATACAGAATGTATGAGGACAACCTATGCTGTGACTGTGACGTTACTTTTACGAAGCGTTACCACGGCAACGCTTCTCTCCACCTTGTCACAGTCATATTGATTCACGTGTAGGCTCCTTGCTGTTTTATTCTGGAAGGTTTGCAAATTTAACGGTAAGGACAAAGTGATGAAAACGGTGGTACATTCTGCCGCGAGGGATTACATATAAATGTCGGGAATGATTATATAAATTGGGTAGACACCAAAGCCACGGAAATATGTATTTTGAAGAGCTGATGTGTGAAGAACCTTAACAAGAAATTGGAGATAAAGGATTGGAATATATTGTAAGATATAGCTCGAATGGAAGTGATATGTGAACGACGGCTGCTTGGTTGGAGGCTATGGTACTTGAATTTGCGTGTTTAATAATCTAGAGTGTTAAATTCCGATAAAAGTTAGAGACATTATAGGTCCTGATTAAATGCTCGAAGTCAATGAAAAAACATAAGAAGAAAGACAACTTCGTTTTAATAAGATTCCTTGAAAAAAAATCTCTGCCCCATTATGTATCTCTTGGTAAAAATTAGAGCTTCTTCTTCTACTGCTTCGTCTTCTTCCTCTTCTTCGTCTTTTTCTTCATTTTCTTCTTCGTTTTCTTCTTCGTTTTCTTCTTCGTTTTCTTCTTCGTTTTCTTCTTCGCTTTCTTCTTCGCTTTCTTCTTCGTCTTCTTCTTCGTCTTCTTCTTCGTCTTCTTCTTCTTCTTCGTCTTCTTCTTCGTCTTCTTCTTCGTCGTCTTCTTCGTCGTCCTCTTCTTCGGCTTCTTCTTCGTCTTCTTCTTCGTCTTCTTCTTCGTCTTCTTCTTCATCTTCTTCTTCATCTTCTTCTTCGTCGTCTTCTTCGTCTTCTTCTTCGTCTTCTTTTTCGTCTTCTTTTTCGTCTTCTTTTTCGTCTTCTTTTTCGTCTTCTTTTTCGTCTTCTTTTTCGTCTTCTTCTTCGTCTTCTTCTTCGTCTTCTTCTTCGTCTTCTTCGTCTTCTTCATCTTCTTCGCCTTCTTCTTCTCAGCCCTCCTTTGCCTCCATCGTATTCTGTTTTCCGTCTGTTTTCTCCATGTTAGTCCCGCGATTCGTTCAAGATCGTCTGTCCATCTCATTTGTGTACCAATGAAAAAACATCAGCACAAACACAACTTCTGCTTAGTAAGATAACTGACTCATTCTCTATGTCTTGATACAAAATGCCATGCCTAAATAGAATTTGTTCCGACATTTTCCAACTTCTCCGGTCATTAAAAGAACGTTCGTTAACAAGGGAAGATTTGGTCGTTTTAATACCGCTGTCTGGCAAAACTAATAACCGAACCCTTATCCATCATTGAAACATTTAAATGGCATTTTTTAAGGTTTCATGAGGACAAAAGTGTTTCAGGAGAAGATCATTTTAATATCCTACACGGCTTAGTGAAGAAACATGACTACTGATCCATTTCTGCGCCTTAAATAAACTTGGTTCGGATTTGCCAACTGAAATTAATTGAAAACCGTGGAAGTACAACAATTTGGGGTTGTTACTGAAGACCAACAATCCATCTTTTACTAAAGCTACCTACTTACCTAATAACCAATTAGGATATTCCGGTTGGATAGGTCAATATAATTTAGGCTTCTACAATAATGCCCTCACGCTATACCCCTTTGCGTATTTTTCAGCAGACATGCAAATTCTAAATAGTTTTTGCCAACTTGCTACATCATCCATCATTTGGGCTTCTCTATAATACTTTACAGATAAAATTACTACTGCAAAATACCTGAACGGGTGTTACCACCTTGCCCCGTCTACAGAAGATCATTGTAACAACTACTGAGAGTGACAATAATTTTTAAATTCGGGAAGAATTATTTTGTTATGTTATTTCCAGAAGAGACGCAGGTAGCGCTACAAGTAAAGACCGACTCGCTAAAAGTCTGCGCCAAACCCTCTTCTTTAAAACGAGTCCACTTAAACCTATCCACCCCACCAGATTTCTTAAGTATAAAACTAGAATCCTTATTCAGTAAAGATGAGACTTGCAAAATAATTATTTTTCTTGATAGATCCTAACCAGAAATTCGAATTCTTTTAGAGGTCCTAATTAAAATCGAGAAATTCCATTATTTTATTTTATTGCGGCGAGATAAATCCCCAATTGTACTTAAAACGATAATTTAAAAGAATTTTTGTTTATTTTAGTTCAACGACGCGACGGGAGCAATTCCCATTTATATTTAAAACAATTATTTCTCTGAATTTGTTTAGTTTATTTTAGTTCAACGACGTAAGCCATTTCCAGTTGTACTTAAACCGATTACTTTCCTGAATTTTAATCTATTTTAGTTCAACGACATAAGCAATTTCCAGCTGTACTTAAACCAATTACTTTCCTGAATTTTAGATTATTTTAGTTCAACGACGGGATAAGTCCCGTACTTAAGCTGATTATTTTCCTGAATTTTATTTTATTTTAGTTCAACGACGAGAGCAATCCCCAGCTGTACTCAAACCGATAATTTTCCTGAATTTTAGTTTATATTAATTCAACGATGAGAGCAATCTCCAGCTGTACTTAAAACGATTTTCCTAAATTTTAGTTTATTTTGTTCAACGACGAGAGCCCAGTTGAACTTAAACCAATAATTTTCCTGAATTTTAATTAATTTTAGTGCAACTAGGGGAGCAATCCTTAGTTGTACTTAAACCAATTGTTTTCCTGAATTTTAGTTCATATTAGTTGAACGACAAGATCAATCCCCAGTTGTACTTAAACCGATACTTTTCCAAAACTTTAGTGTATGTTAGTTCAATGACAGGAGCAATCCCAAGTTGTATTAGTATATAGAAACTTTATTTAATCATTTAACATAATATGTGGCATTGCAATAAGAGAGCAATAAAATATTGTTGTATAAATTTAACAGTCTTCTATTTATTCTCAACGAATCCTGGCTTCTGAGCCACCCAGGGTAGTTTAACTTTTCCTGGACCATCAGTACACCTTTAACAGAAAATCGTTTGGGGTTCTCTATTGGTTTACCACTGGTTCCTTGTGGAAAGCCTAATTGGATTTTGCCAACTTGCTCCATCTGCAGACGACCATTAGCATAAAATCTTTAAGACTTCTAAAAATTTCTGTAGAAAAAATCATCACTGGTTACTTCTCTCCATCTATTGGAAAAACTAGACTTCATAAATCAACACAATGTAGGATTCTTCATTTAATAGGTACGTCAAAGGCACTAGCCACATCAAGATTTGACAAGTTTGTACATCAATAGAAGAGTATTAGAACAAGATACTTTGGGCTTCCCATAAAGGTATTGAGAAATAATGACCACTGATAACGGTATCAATCACACCGTTACCCATACCATAATGAACATAAGATACGTGATTAAAATTTACTAACTTCTATAGCCAATAGAAGAGTGTCAACGAAAACAAATACGACCTGCTTCATTTATCTCATGGTAAAACTGGGGTATCATTATTCTATTGCACAACCACAAAGGCTAATTCAATTACACCAAAATTAAAATCAACAATTAGACTAATTAAGAAGGCTTAAAGCCTAAACAGATCAAAGCTTCAAGATAGTTATTTCCAAAAGACAACATAATTACACATAATAAGTACCTACACATGTATGGGTCTAATCCACAAAGAAATTGTGCGATTAGCGCAACAACTGTAAACTCAGGATAATCAACCACGAAGTACATTAATAATCCCTTTCTTCCTCCGATTTGATTAATTAACTTGCTTACTCATTACGAATACATGGAGGCGCGTTAGTGAATGATATTCCGGAAACGTAGCTGTACTTCGAGTATGTGTCACCTTCACTGTTGAGATTTCCAATTTATCGCAGAAGCGGCCACGTGACAAAGAGAACGGAACCTCTGCCTGCTAATATGTCGCACATTACCGTTGTTATTTACACCTCTAGCGAATTAGCCACTAAATGAGCCTGGTTGTTCACCGTGAATCACAAAACAAGTCAAGGAACGCCGCGTGATTACATCCTGAAGAGAGAAAGGAACGGACAAATCTAGTTCGCTTCGCTAAATTGTTTCAATTGGGAAAGGAAGATCCTCAACAAAGTTAAAAGGCAATGGATATTGAAAATTAAAGCGTTTGTTGGAGAACAAATTGATTATGATTGCATGCATTCTCCCAACATAGGCCTAGCACTATTGCTATTAGCTATACCAAGTAGTGACTCGTGAAACGAAGCACTTCGCCTGGACTTTCCTATGCTTTAGATATTGTTACTTATCATATCTTCAAAAGTATCTTATTATTAATGCGTTAAGTCCCAACACTGAATACTAAGCGAGAATAGTGAAGCAAAGGTCGACAAGTAGCTGTGTGTGGCCAGTGTGGGTACTTCGGTCTCGCGTCGAACAACCAGTCAAGAGCGAGTGATATTGTAAAGTAAACGCTTTTGCTTGGAATTAAGGAAACCCAAAAACAAAAAGACAAATTTGTCCACCAAAGATTGGATGTAGGAGGAAATTACCCCCCCCCCCATATTGCCGTATTTAAAAATTAAGTTTTAACATTATTTTACTATCACTGATAAGAAATTTAACAATAACAAAAATTTTTTATCGGCCCCCATTTATTAAATAAGGAGTAGGAATTTAGGATTTTCAAAAATTCTTAGAAGGTGTCACAAAAACCAGACTGTAGCTGATCCATAGCTCGTAAGTCTCGCAATCAGCCTTTACGTCCCACTGATCGGCACCGGCACTCTTCTCTGCCACGTACTCTCCTTAGCGCTAAGGTGGAATACGGGGGCCCTACAGTTTAATGTCAAATCCGAACGACTAAATACCAGAGAAGGTTTCAGGCATTAAGACCTACACCCGATTGGGGAATGTGAGTGGCGGGTTGCGGCATAGATTTTTATTGCTGCATGGCTTCGGCGGGGAATCGAACCCTAGACCTTTAGCATTAGAGGCTAAGCGCCTAACCTCTGAGCTACCACCACTCTTCGCTCGTAAGTCTACAAAATTTAAAAAAAAAATCGCTTTCTTAGTTTTTGAGCAGTATGTTTATGAAAATGTCAAAATTACGATGTTTTTTCATTTCAATTTTAGTAGTTCCAAAAGTTCTAGTAGCTTATAACATTGTGTATCCTTAACGCATTTTCTGTATCAAATTTCATCCGAATCTGACAACTCGTTTTTGGGTAAATAGGCGTTAAACTCAAATTTTCAAAAATTCATAGAAGGCGGCAGAGAGAAATTTGCTGGGACACAAACCAAATTGTAGCTTATCTTTAGCTCTATAAGATTACAAAACTAAAAAATATCGTGTGGTCAGTTTTTGAGCAATATTTTTTTGAAAATTTTCGAAATTTTGGAAACTTTTTTCACTTTATAGCTTTTAAATGTTTTTAAGTAATAAGGCGCTAAAGTCAAAATTGTCAAAAAATCATAGCGGCTGCCATTTGGAAGCTATAGTAAGTTCGGAAAAAAACGTTGGATTTGCCCTAAAGTCTTCTATCGGATTCAGTTTTCAAATTTATAAAATGGTACCAGAAAAACGTCTTACTTCCGCTTCCAATTTTGGATTTTTTTCAAAGCTTATTTCTTCGATGAATGTTTTATACACCGCCACATTCCATCCTCATTGCAATCGGCCCATACGTTTGATAGTTATGGAGCGCACATACCCACCCTTCCACAGACAGACATTTTAATATAAAAGCCCTTTTTTGGATTCTTTGAGATCCAACACATGTATTTCCGTTAAAATCTCGATTTCCAACATTTTCATGACATCAATACTTCCCTATACTGAAAGTATAGAAAGATAAGAACAAAACTGTAACACTCGTCAATGTGCCAGACTAAATTCTTCAAAAAAATGTATCGGAAAATAGAAAATTTACCGCGAAGGTTCTTCCGCCATATATCCAGATTTAAATATTTATGGCAAAAATTGTTAATTGTTGAGCAGGGTTGGGCATGTAGAATATTACATTTGAAATATACTTATTCTACATGGTTATTCTGCATGCCTCCACCTGCACCTAAGTGAAATAAATAATACTAGGAAAACCCGTGGGCTACGTTCCTCGTTTTTTTTCCCGATGACTTCTTTTAAAATACGCAAACTGTTGAAATCAAATGCCGCGTCGCCCTACGCCACTGTTACATAAACATCGGTAACGGCAAAAACATAATAATAAATAAGCTGTGTTAAGATGTAAGAATAGTGAAACAGGGTAAAGGAATCCCGATTTAATATACAGATTGGTTGCCAAAGGCGCAAGTGCTCACTTAAATGTTGTAAGTACTTTGTGAATCTGGAACACTAGAAAAAAAATAATCCAAAAATTCCCGGAACGAAAATCCCGTAAAAGACAGAATAATCCCCGCAAAACAGCACCGGAAAAAAATTTTAAGATAGTGAAACCCCCGTAAAAAAAACTGCAGGAAACAATCCCCCAAACAAATTTTATAATATTACCAGAAAATTTTCTTTGAAAAACGCGTAAATATGTGTCTTCTAGTAGCGGATGCCCTTCACCAGTAAATGTTGAGACAGGTGGAAGGGATCCGGATTTAATATACATGACTAAATTAAAATTTGAAATATCTTGGAATAGTAAAAAACCAAAAAATAAAAATCAAAAAAAAATCGAAGCAGTGCCGGAATTAGGGTGGGGCGAGACTGGGTCTGGAACTTCCGCCCCAGACGTAACGTTTTCAAGGGCGCAATTTTATTGTACAATTTTTTTATGGAACAGACTTTTTCCTCGTTTGATAGTTGCCAAAAAATATGGAAACAAAATTACATTTTTCGCTCCTCGAAAATTAAATTTTAGACGTCACAAATTGAAGTTCAGGCATAAATTTATACATTTATTTGTAAAATCAATTTGTTGAAGTGGAAATAAACAAATTTTGGCCAAAAATCTGGTAAATTCTGTAACCAGATTTTTGACATCGAAAACTCATTTATTGAAGTTAAAAATCCATTTTATGACCTCAACAAATTATTTCTTGATGTCTGAAAATCGTTCAGACATTTAAAAATAAAATAATAAAAAAACGTAAATATTATTAGTAAACTATAAATAAAATATATTCAGACATCCATAAATAAATTTTTTACGCCCAAACATCAATCTTTGACCTCAAAATTTTGATTTTGCTTTACCTCAGAAAGTGCTACCACCTTCAGCAATGCTACTGGTAATAGTGTGACCTAAAGGCATACTGCAATATTGACCAATAGGGGAGGTACCTGCCAAAGAGGAGCGTATTACATAATTTGGTATGCCGATCGACTAAGACTTTGCCACTACGGCATCTGCGCCGTTAGATGACAACATTTTGCAACGTCAATAAATGATTTTTTGCTATTAATAAATATATTTTAGACGTCAAACAATCATTTAACATCTGAACATAATTAATTATAGTTAATTGAATACCATTGTGTAAGCGATGTTCAGACGTCGCCAAATGATTTATATATGTGGCGCTAATACTATACTATTGTATGGGTGCGTGTTATGGGTGTAACAACGTCAAATATTATTAATTAACCTTACAAACAAAATTTCTTATTTCTTAAAGTTTCGAAAATTTTTAAATTTTTTGAAAAGTTTTATTTCTAAAAACAATTTTTTATTTTTGAAATTTTTAAAATACATAATATCGTAAGTTTAGATAAAAAATATTGAAAACGTTGAAAATCTTCCAATGTACAAAAATTTCATTCTTACTTTTTATATTTTAAAATTTAAAAAATTATAAATTATTTTTTATTATCAAATACTTTTAAAAATTTTAATTCTAAAAACCAATTGTCAAAACAGTTCACTAATTTCAATTTAGAAACTATCGTAAATGTTAAAACATAAACATTTAAACATTTCTAAATATTTTGATATTAAAAAATATAAAATCTTTTTACTTTTTTAAAACTATCAAAATATTTCAAAAATTAGTAAATTTAAAAATAATTGAATATGTTAAGAATTCTTGACGATTTGTTCGCTCGGTTTGCCAACTCGGCGTCGATTTTTCCGTCTTCTGTTATTATACTTCCAAGGAATTCAAACGTCGTTACTTTCTCCAGTTTCTTGTTTTTACATTTTATGTCCTTATTGTTTTGGTCTTCTTTTTGTTTCTCATTTACTATCATGGTTTTGGTCTTGTTTATGTTCACTTCCATTTTTATAATTTCTATTTCTGTCGTCCAAGCATTCACCAGCTTCTGCATTTTATTCCTAGTATTTGAGATTAGTACCACGTCGTCTGCATACAGTAGACTGTTTAGTTTTATTGCTTCTAAGTTTTTATATCCAATTACTGTGTCCAGGTGGCTGTATTTTTCTTTTATTCTCTTGGTTATCTTGTCCATAATAATTATGAATAATAGAGGGCTTAAGCTGTCGCCCTGCTTGATGCCTTTCTTCATTTCAAACACCTCCGATCTCTGCCCTTCCAATTGTACCCTCGCCTTAACTGTTCTATACGAACTTCTTATTGCTCCTATCAGATTCTTATCCACTTTCAGTTCCTTTAAGGTCCTCCATATTTCACTTCTGTCTACTGTATCAAACGCAGCCTTCAGATCTACGAAAGTTAGATACAATTCTTCTCCTTCTTCTATTTTCCTTTCGATTATATTTCTGATTATATATATATATATATTGTCTCCTGTTTGTCTATTCTGTCTGAAGGCTGCCTGTTCTTCTTCTAATATTGGTTCTATATGGTTCCTTAATCTTTTCTCTAGGATTTTTGTGTAGATTTTAAAACTAGTTTGGGCTAAACATATTGGCCTGTAGTTTTCGCATTGCGATTGCAATCCTTTCTTGTAAATTGGTACTATTAAGTTGTTTTCCCAATCCTTCGGTATTTTCTGCTCTTCCCATACTTGACTGCAGATTTTCCAAAACCATTCTGTTCCTCTTTGGCCCATCCATTTTAGCATCTCTGGGGATAGGTCGTCCTCCCCGCTGGCTTTACCTATTTTTATTTTTTGGATAGCGTCTTCTACTTCTTCCCTCTTGATTGTTTGTTCCCCATTTGTTTGTTGTATTACGTTTTCTTCCGGATCTACTGTCGTGTTGTACATATTTTCGTAGTAATTTTTCCATGTTTCTAGGATTTCCTTTGTGTCGGTTTGCATTTGTCCCCGGTTATTTTTTATGGCTCTTGTGTCCTTCCTTTTATCTCCTCTTAATCTCTTTATTCTCGTCCAGAACTCTCTAGTATTCATTTTATGTAGTTCTGTTATCTCTTCACCCATCTTCCTCCAGGATTTCCTTTTTTCTGCCTTAATTGTTTCTTTCACTACATTTCTTCTTCTTTTGTATTCTTCCTTATCTGCCATTTCTTTTGTTTGGATGTATCTTTTCCATGCTGTCTTCTTTTCCTTTACCATTCTTCTTATTTCTTCTGTCCACCAGCTTGTCATTTTCGTGTGTTTGTTATGTTTTCTTGTCCCACATGTCTTTTCCGCTGCTTTCTTCAGTGTTTCCTTGAAGGTTGTCCATCTTTCCTCTATTGTCCATGTAGCTTGGAGGTTTTCCTTTCTTTGTAGTTCTTCGTCTATATCTTTCTGGTATTTTTCTCTTCTTTCTGCGTTTTTAAGTTTGTTTATTGCCAGCTTACTATAGTTTCTTCCTTCTTGTTTATTGGTTAGTTTGGTGTGGTATTTTGTTGTTACTAACCTGTGTTGCGTACCGATTTCCGCGTCTTTCTTTGTTTCCGTTATTTGTATTTTTTCTGCTAAGTCTTGTGTGTACGTTATATAGTCTATTATACTTTTGGCTCCACGTTCTTCTGCAACAAAAGTATATTTGTCCTCTAAGGGTTGATTCCATAACGTGTTTCCTATTAAAAGTTCATTTCTTACACAAAAGTCGATCATTTTTAGTCCATTTCTATTTTGGATGTTTTCTCCGTAGCATCCCATACACCCCATTCCTCTATTTTGATCTTTTCCAACCCTACTATTCCAGTCCCCCATTATTATTGTTTTCTGATTCTCTTCTTTCATTTCATCTTGCAGTTGTTGTAGGTTCGAGTAAAAGTTTGCCATTTCCTCCTCAGTTGTTCCTTCTACCGGTGCATAGATCTGGATAATGTTTATTGTTTCTTCAAGTTTTATAGTTATTGCTACTATTCGAGAGTTTATGGTCTTGACCTCACTTATTTATTTTGTTTATTTCCTCAGTTGTTATTATGCCTACGCCTTCCTTCGCTCTTTGTTCCGGTGTCACTCCTGAGTAATGCAGTGTATAGTTATTTGTTAATCGTGTGCTTCCCTTGCCTTTCTTCTTTGTTTCGCTAATCCCAAGTATTTGTATATTGTTTTTGTAAATTTCTTCCGTTAGTTCTATTTCTTTCCCTGATAGTGTTCCAATGTTCCATATTCCTATGCCTATCCATTCATTTTGTGTTTCTTTTGCTTTATTATTTATTGTATTATTTTTATTCGTGTCCTTATTCATGCCTTGTTCCGTTGCCTGTGCCTTTGTAGTAACTTGTGGTCTGGTTAATTTCTTTTTAAGTTTTTTGGAATTGTACCTGTGCCTCTGTTCGTTTAATATGATAACACTTCCAACAATTACCTATGCTAGTGAATCATGGACGCTTAGAAAAAAGGACGAGATTAAAATAAATGCCATGGAGATGAAACACCTTAGGAGAATGGCAGGAAAGACGAAGTGGGACAGAGTGAGAAACGAGGACATTAGAGAAATTATCAAACAGGAACCAATACAGAGAAAAATAAAAAAAGAGGCAGCTGAACTGGTTCGCACACATGACAAGAATGGAACCAAGCAGAATTGCAAGGAGACTAATGGAAGCAGGAAAGCCAACTAAGAAACGAAGAGGCAGACCTAGGAAGAAGTGGCTGGACCAAATTAAAGAAGTAGCAGCAGAAAAAGGTGCGACATTGGAGGAGATTAGAACAATAGCGAGAGACAGGAAGAGGTGGAGGAAATGGATAAAGGACTAGAGACCACCATCCGACGCTCGAAAGGGCACGAAGGATTAGAAGAAGAAGAAGAATATGTTAAGAATCTTGAAAATTAAAAAAAATTTAAATACTTAAGAAAATGAAAAGTTTGAATCTAAAAATAAAATATAATACAGTACAGCTACCACCTTAAATATTTACTACCAGGAACGTTCACCGTAACCGAAACGAAAACCGAAAACCGGAAAAAACCACAAAATTTTGAGAACCGTAAACGAAGACCAAAAACCGAAATTAATAATTTCTCAACCGTAACCGTAATTATTTATATAAGTATATGTATAACGATATACCGGTATTTTTTCGTATCGACAAACGTAGGATCGACATTAGTATTTACCATTTAATCTTCGCATTCCGCATGTTCAACCCTTTCGGTTGACACTTAGAGTTTTGCATTTTTTTGTCGCTACGACGTCATCGTATAACATGACATGAATACTTTACAAGCAGGATACATTTTTCCTTTTTACCCCCAAGTACATAATTTTGGTGTTATTGGCAGTCAGTGAGGCGACAGTGTGCACATTGCTGCGCTTGCAGCGTTGCCACTATCGCTAATAATTCCAGGGAACATAAACAGTAGCATGGCACCATGTACACAACAACTAAAAATATCGATAACCAATTTTTATTTACAATTTTCAAATATAACCCACGCGGAATTTGAACTCTCAACCAACCTATGCCCCACAACGCTGTACACGCATTCTACCACTGAGGCACAGCGTGTGTTGATAGTTGATGCTAGAATATAGAACACATACATAAGCAACACATCCGCCGGCTAAATTTAAATTGCCGGTAAACTACGCTGCATGTTATCTGATGACGGTATAATGTACACCGGCAGAATGTTGCCAGCTGGCACCGGCCGGCTAGTCACTGTAATATATTGAGTGGAGATAGTGTAAGAATAATTTACTTTTCATGACTTTTTTTAAACAATGTTGTCATGTTTCCAGGATTTCTATTTTTCTAGGATATTGTCGAAAGAGCTTTTTTTTTAAATAGTTTGAAATAATCACCTGGGCATTTCGTGAAAAGGCGGATTTGATCAAAAGACTAGGACGTACAGCCGATTCTTTGAAAAGAATCCAAGAACACTATTTTATTTTTAATTTAACTCCTCCCCCCCCCCCCCCCAAGTAGCAGGTTTTCCTACAATTTGACAACAAAAATTTTTTTAATGTCGCAGATTTTTCTTGATGGGTTCAACATTGTTTTTAAATTTCATGGCATAATTTTTTCCATACAATCTGGCCTAGAATTTTCTTTGCTTTTCATTAAGAAAGACCAAAAAATACCGGTAACCAAAAACGAAACCTAAATTTTAAAACATTTGAACGGAAAACCGAAACATTATTTTTTCACGTCCCTGCTAACTACTAATCCTTGTCTAGCTACGCCACTGACTAGACCAGTTTAAATTTTACACCAAATATAATTTCTTCCACATAACAAACTTCTGATAATAAAACTGTTATCAACACCGCCTTCAACATCCCAACTTCAAGTTAGGGTATTTTGGTTTAGGCTTAAGATTTTAAAAATTCCCCAGATGATAATAAATCCTTCTGGCGAAAACAATAAATAACACGTTGTTCTTTTATATTGTTTTATGGCTATACCGACACGGTTTGTGCAGCTGTGTCGAATTAATTCAATTCATCTTACAGAAAGACGGAAAATGTAATTAATAAATATAGATTTGGAAGATATCCAATGAAACGTTTTAATTATTTTATTTTATTTGCAGTTTTGATGATATTACTGAAGATGAGATGTTTGTTGGTGGGCTGTTTTTGGAGAATTTCCAGAATGTTTGCAACGCGAAAATTTTCAATCTGTAGCTTTGAAAAGTCGTTTTTAAAATTGCTGAAAATAATTTTGTCAACATCTTTAAATGTCTCAAGAAGGAGAAAAATACTTTCAAATTTTACCTCTAAAAATCCAATTTATTTAAACAGCACTTCACAAAAATTCAATAAAATATTAAAGTTCACAAAAAACTTCTAAAGTAACTATTTTCTACAAAAAAGTCAACAAGATCAACAAATTTTCATCGATTGCGCCCTGAAAATACATTTTCTTTCTTAAGTTTTTTTTAAGTTATTTTTAAATTACATTTTTACTTGCAAAGCTTTTTTGAACTCGTACTCTGTACGTATATTAATATAATGGAAAGGTACCTAATTCACGGATGAAAAGCAATCCAGACGCTTAAAAGCTTTAGCAACCAGAAGCTTATCGTAGAATCCTCTTTGTAAGACAGATTTAAAGTCTCACTGATTCATCTTTTCATAAAACCTAGCACAGAGCACCCGTGTTTAAATTTCAAACAAAACAATTATGTAAGTAACGATTGAGGAAAAACATTTTTTATGGTAGAATTAAACACGAGCAAGAATTGTTCTGGTTTGTTTATGTTATGCTTAACTTTAAAGCAATGACTGATTTGCTAATAATGGAAATTTATAAACATTACACGAGTTAACGAATTTATTACAGTACCATTTTTATGGTCTACTTAAGCTTTGAATAAGGAAGTTGTACCCAAACTATTGCAGACTAAACATCCGTCTATTTATTATGGTTAAATTCTTTTTTTAATTCGGATACTTAGAGGTATGATGAAAAAGTTCCACTTTAAGTTTTTTACGGAAATACAGTTGTGGGTGTGTCCAAAAACGACCGATACGAGGATCGTTCGAAATGTACGTGGCCTAACACAAGAGATGGCGCTAATTTAGCAGAATTTGCATTACCATTTTTCAGAACCGTCCTTTCTTAGGTTAAATATGACAGTATAGAACGATCTGTCAATTAGTTTGTGTTTGACAGTGCGCCAAAGTGACAGTCTCGAGTGATTTCGTAAATAATGGAAAAAACTGAGTTGCGAGCAGTGATGAAGTACTTTCATTTGAAAGGCTTAACACCAATCGAAATCAAAGCAGAGTTGGATTCGACATTTTTGAAGTCCGCTACTTCGTTTTCAATGGTTAAAAACTGGGTTGCCGAGTTTAAGCGTAGCCGTGTGAGCACAAAGAACGAACCCCGCCGTGGACGCCCAAAAACGGCTACTACCCCGGATATGATTGAAAAAGTCTTCCCTATCGTATTGGATGACCGTCGAGTAAAAGTGCGCGAGATAGAAGACATAGTGGGCATCTCAAATGACAGTGTGCACAGAATTTTAACTGAAGAATTGGAAATGGAAAAACACAGCGCGCGTTGGGTGCCGAAGGACGTTTCATAACCGTCGATGAAACTTGGGTCCACCATTACACTCCCAAAACCAAGGAGCAGTCTAAACAATAGATATACAAAGGTTCTCCGCCACCGAAGAAGGCAAAAACGGTTTTGTCAGCAGGAAAGGTTATAGCAACTGTATTTTGGGATTCTCATGGAATTATCTTCATCGACTAGGGGAAAACAATAAATGGCGAGTATTATACCAATTTGTTGCAGCAATTGAACGACAATATCAAAGAGAAACGGCCTCATTTGGCGAAAAAGAAAGTGATTTTACACATCTGCAATCACCATGGCCAAAATTCATGAACTGGGATTCGAATTGGTGCCTCATTCGCCCTATTCGCCAGATTTGGCTACCAGCGATTTTTATCTATTTCCAAACCTGAAGAAATGGCTCGGCGGTAAAAGAGTTTCATCCAATTCCGAGGTAATCGCTGCTGTAAATAGCTTGGGCTCATTGACCTACAAAGAAGGCATTGCTGCTTTGGAGCATCGTTGGAATAAGTGCGTTGAGCGAGCAGGAAACTATATTAAAAAATAAAATGATTTTGTCAAAAAACTCGTTAGGCTACGTACATTTCGAACGATCCTCGTACCTGTGTAAAGGTTGTGATAAAAAATATGGATGGGAAAATCAATCGCATCCGAATTCGATCCAATGTATTTTATTTCAGATCCGATCCGATATTCCATTGCTCATTACGTCATTAGCATTATCTATCCTATCCGAAAAGATTCGACTCTAAGTTTAAAAATTCGATCCGACCCGAAATTGGATCCGAACCGATACTGCTATTCTATTCGTTGCAATACTTTTCCTAACACATTCTGCTCGTTGATCACATACGATCAATTTCCGACCTCGCTTCGGATTCTGTTTAAATATTATTCTGTTAAATAATGGTTCTGCAATTGTTTACATGACATGGGTGTTTGGTCTACCGGCGAATATACCTGAATATTTTCGTTGATTGCTTTTGATCTACGTTCTATTGCCATGATTGCAAAATTATTTCCGTTATTTGCAAATGATTTGCCGAAAATGTGTACACCTATTCCCATCGGCGAGACACCCCGGGTAAATATGTGGATTTTAGTCGTAAAGGCCAGTCGTCACGTAAAGTTGAGGCAGTTACGGATTTAATATGCAGGGTGGTACAACACTTATTAAGTCCCTATTTAAGTATGAAACAAATCAAGATAGATAAAAATATTGTTAAATAAATTTTTTTGGTAAGATTTCAACTACCTGTCTGCATAACTAAAACAAATTTTTAACCAACGCTGTGCGCTGTGACGAGATCGTCATTTTTTTTAAACGTCAAGCGAACAAATTTTGCGTTCATTCGATACACAATTGTTTTATCTTTCCAATGGCATAAAATGGAAACAAAACGCTAAAACTTCTTCATATTAGCAGGCCCTGAATTCAAGCAACAGCCATTTCATTTGTTATCCCTTAGCAATCAATAACAATTGAAAAAATTAAATGCGACTGTGCGAGGCTGTTGTTTGAATCGCGTTTTCTCAAAAATTTGATTACGTTTGAGTATAAACGAGCATGCGTGGTCAATAAGCAGAATGCGTTCGGAAAAGAACTGCAATGAATAGAACTAAATTATATTTGATTGTCATCAGAATATCCATCACTAGCGCAAATTTTAACCGTTTAGGCAAATTTAAAGTTTCTCGCACTTTCATTTTTTAATTACAAACATTTTTCATGTTCTCAAAAAAAGTGGTTTCAAAAAATACCTATCTGCGTGCGCACCTCATAACTCCCAAATGAAGGCGCCTATTTCGATGCGCTTGGGAATATATTGCTATGATATTAGGCTATGTACTTACCAGAAAAACAATTCTTTAAATGCCTGCAATTTACGCAATAACTAATTATATTTTATATGAGACTCTTTTATACAATTTCTCAGGGTCGTTATTAAGCTTGGGAAGAAATGTTATTCATAAATAAGATTTTTAAAAAAATACACAAACCAATATCAACGTTACAAAAGCTTTTTATTTAAAAGTCAATTTGAGGTTTCATTTGTGAAAAATCAAGAAATTTCTTTTTATTCTACTGTTCTTAAAACTGAACACTTATCTTTGTGTCTTCTTTATAAAGATATCCTTAACTCGACAATCGTTGAATGATAAACTCCCTCTTCTCTGGTTTGCAGTTTCCACAAAAACCACAGCACTCGCCTTTAGTAAAAATCTTCCTCCGCTGTTGTACCAATATGTACTGGACTGCTTTTATGTTTATTAATACTTGGCTTTTTCTACCATGATAACTGTAAACTCGTTCTGGACCGCTTTTATATTATTATTCTTTTGGATATTTCCAAAATTAGTTGAGAAACACTTGTATCCGTTTTGTTATAGCTTCTACTCGATTCAATACCACTATTTATTTCATATTTCGTTTTCTTTCTCTTTTTCTTTCAGAGAATGAAAAATCCTGTGTCTTTGTTTTCAGGACGAGCCGTACTAACCAATAAGTTTTCACTTGCTTTTGTCTTCTCTCTTGATCACCCATTTTTTTTAAAACAAATAAATCTCATGAAACTATGAGTGTTCTTTTTATACATTTGTCAAATTGACATCCACATCCATAACCCCCACAAATGACATTTAACGATGCACAAACAAGTAAGTCTAAAACTTCTTATATATTAAACCTTTTAAGCATTTCTGAACTAATTTTATAATTAAAATAAACATAAACAATAATCGTAACAATTTGATTGTGTTCTTCTTTCTTTCAGTGTAAACAAATCTTCACAAATATGAAAATACAAACGATATATTGGTAACCACATTATTTGAATTTTAAAACAAGAAATTACAGCAATAATACGCAACCCTGAGTTTATAAGTTTGAATACCAAAACCTTACAGTCTTCACAAACCTCCAATCGTAAATTAAATTGTAACAAGATTCCCAAAAACTGCCTTCTAGGAATTACAATACTCCAGTCAAATCATACAACTCCGAATATCATAGCAATATGTATGGAACATATCAAAACTTCATCTACAATATTGCAAAGCTTTCCGACAAATCCGAAACCGGAAGCGGGAGTTAGACGTCTAGAAATGGAATGTAGGGCAAATCGAACGCCTTTTTTGACAATTTTCCCCTTCAAATTGGAAGCCACTACGATTTTTTGAAAATTTTCACTGTATCGCCTTATTAATCAAAAACGAGTTGCCACATCGGCATTTACTTTAATTATTATGTTAGCTCTAAGGAACATGATGTTCATAATTCAAGAGAACGTTTCAATGAATGAAAACTGCGAAACTGCTCACAAACTTCTGACACGATTTTTTTTTGTAAGCTCATTTAGTCGCAAGGAATTTTTTCCAAAAATAAAAAAATCTGATTTTTTATCTCAAAAAATTTAAGTTGTTAACCATAGACGCAAAATTGCCGGATTATTTTACATCTCTCTGTGAAGCTTGTACAAGAAATTCCGTAGACCGAAGTATACTTAGGCCGTTTTCACACACACCGGCAAAACCGGAGCCGGTGACGGCGACGGCGGCGGATGCAATGTAATTCAATTAGAGCTTTCACACATAGTCCGGTCCGGCAGATTTGTCGGTCCGGCAGCCGACACCGAAAAATGCAGCCGGTGTTGAACTCGACAATTCGGATGCCGGGCCGATCTCCGTCTTGTCGGTTCCAATGTTTCCTTGTGCGCAATTGCCCACGCAGGTCTAGACTTGCCGGTGCCGGAGAGGTGTTTATGTTTCGTTTAAATTACTAGTATTGTAGTTGTTCTCATTGCAATCAGAACAATTTCGTATATTTCTATCATTGCGAAAATGAGTAAATTGTTCAAGTACGATGTTGTGATATTGATAGAATTTGTGGAAAGTAAACCTTGTCTGTGGGATAAAACACATATTTCTTTCACCAAAGCTAAAAACCTACTGCACTAATAAACGCGTGAAAGGAGACATTGGCCGGCACCGTCACTAGCACCGGTTTTGCCGGTGTCTGTGAAAATACCCTCACTGGCACCGGTTTTGCCGGTGTGTGTGAAAATACCCTTTGGCCGGCAACGGCAACGGCACGTCACCGGCTCCGGTTTTGCCGGTGTGTGTGAAAACGGCCTTACAGTCTAACGGCGCATGACTGAATTACACAAATCAAAAGAATGCTTTTTATTTTTTTTTAATTGATTTAGTTGATTTAAATAGGGTTTTTTTCATTTAAAAAGCAGTTTTTTAGTTATCTATATTTTTTTAATTTGTGGCGCGGAATTTTAATACTTAACTTAGGCATTTCGGTGCAATTAGTACCAATCTGGCCGTGAAAATGGCGCGGAAATAAATTTGGCAGTTACGCATGGTGCAATTCGGGGAATCTACGACGATCTTGATTCACCAGGCAATAATATTCGCTAAGTAAAGATTTGGTGATCGCCGGCTTAAACCTTGCCATAGCTGGCTAGGCCTATGGTTCGCCTACCTCACTTTACTCACAATTATAAGGCCATAGGTGTACACAATTCTTCCTAATGAGACACCCATCGTTTACGAGATAGCAAATGAACTTTAAAGCACACTGCTGCGATTGTAGTAGGTTGTTTAATTAAGGACCTGCTAATATGAAGAAGTTTTTTGCGTTTTTCTCAAAAATTTTATTATCTGAGGGTATATAAGTTTTATATTGTTGAAAAGAGAAAAAAAATTTTATCGAATAAGCGCGCAAAATTGCTAGGATGTGTTTAATAAAGTTGACGATCGCGCTACAGCGCTTACAGCATCGGTAAAAATGTTTTTCAAGTATGCAGAAAGGTAGGCGAAACATTGCCAAAAAACTTTTATCAACAATTTTTTTTTCTATCTTGATTCGTTTTAGAATTAAATAGGGGCGTAATAAGAGTTGGACCACCCTGTATACACGATGTATCAAATTGCGTGTTAATTATGGCGATCTAGTGTGGAATTTTATGCCCACTAATAATCTGAAAAGAAATTGAACCTGTCTTGCTTAGTCTATGAATAATCTAAAAAAAACTACAATTTTGGATTTTTTGTTTTCGGCTATAACTGATTTGTCATTTATATTACATATTTCTAGTTAACGCATTATTGGGACACTTTTTTATACTAAATTTCAATTTTTATCAGATTTGGTATAACTGCTACCATTGCATTTTAAAATATTTTCATATTTAAATAAATTTGCATTTTGTTTAAGTTTTGAGCATATTATTACAGTAAATAAAAATTTCATAAGTGTGCCGTGGAAAGACCACGTCATTTAATTTATTTTGATAAAATTCTAGTAGGCCATGAACTGATGGAAGTAAAACAAAACACTACTTTTATTTACTTTTACCTTTAGATACATTAGGTACCACGCGAAAATTTCAGGAAACTTTGTTTTGAGCGTAGGCAGCAGGTTGAGTTATCTTTTACAAAAACAAATGAATGACGCAGTTACTAACCGACAGATTAGAGAGTTTATTTTAAACGAGCTTCTGAGCATGTTTTACAAAGGTGTAAAATGTTTTGAACAATTATTTAACGATTGTTTGTATTAGTGCAGTTCTGGTGTTATCTGTTGTATTTATTTAACCTGTTATTCAAATTTGTTATGTCAGTTGCATTCATAAAAACTGCAAGTGGAATTTTCAGTAAATTGTGTATGTTAGAAAATTTGTCATTAATTTGTTTTTATAAAAAATAACATAACCTGCTGCCTACGCTCAAAACAAAGTTTGCTGAAATTTTTGCGTACCTAATGTACCTAAAGGTAAAAGTAAATAGAAGAAGTGTGTCAGTTCACGGCCTACTAGAATTTTTTCAAAATAAATTAAATGACGTGGTCTTTCCATGGCACTCATGAAATTTTTATTTTCTGTAATAAAATGCTCAAAACTTAAACAAACTGCAAAGTGTGACACATCGTCGAAATCAGAATTGAAAACTTTATTTAAATGTGAAAAAATTTAAAATGCCGACCGTAAGAAAGTTGGCAGTCGAAAATGAGCAATGGTGGCAATTATACTAAATCTGATAAAAATTCAAACTTAGTATAAAAAAGTGTCCTAATAATGCGTTAACTAGAAATATGTAACATAAATGAGTTACAGCCAAAAACAAAAAATCCAAAATTACAGTTTTTTTTTAGTTTATTCAGAAACTAAGCAAGATAGGTCTAATATCTTTTTAGATTATTAGTGGGCCAGAAACTTTTCTCTAATTTAACCATCGTCGTATCTCTTTAAATGAGCGAGATCCCCATAGTTAACACGCAATTTGATACATCCTGTATACGGGAAAGCGCGGCCGACGACAAAGCCGGTACTTCGCCAAATTTTTTACAATTACTGATATGTATCGGAATTCCATAAAAAAGCATACACTAATTATTTACTTCCGAAAATGATAAGAATTATATTAAAATGCATATTGTGGTTTGTACGCTGTTAACCGATAAGATAAGAACCTTTCGACAATGTTTCAATTTGAGGGAAAAAGTTTACAACCTCTCAAAAATTACGTTTGCACCCAAAGCAGATGTCTTTACAGCTTAACAAAAAACTTGTTATAGCTCTTTTTGGAATGAGCAATTCTAAATTAAATATTGTCATTCCAAGTAAGACATTTTCTCGCCGAATGTTTTTTATCAACATCCCCTTTTAAGGAAGTTTCTCAAATTACCTCCTACAGAATCTTCCCTCAATTTACTTTTTGTTAGAAACTTATTGGCTATTGGCAAGCATCATTTTTTTTTATTTATAAGTTCGAGCTTTACTTTGTTGAAATTCATTTTAATTTATTGTAAATAAAACAATTGCTAACGTCAACAGGTTTTTTATTTTAGCCTGATACGTATTTCAACGTGTTGACACGTCATTATCAAAAGCAAGATTAAAAGCAAACAGTTGGCGTTGCTATAGGAACAATAAATTTTCCTAACTTGATCTTGGTTTTCTATATCTGCGTCCAGATGACTTGATTTCTCATTCCAAAACGTCTAATAACTGTGAATGTTAGAGATCAATTTGTTCATTCAAATCTGTGCCTTTAATGAACAAATTGATTCCTTAAATTCACCGTTATTAGACGTTTTGGAATGAGAAATCAACTCATCTGGACACAGATATAGAAAACCAAGATCAAGTTATGAAGATTTATTGTTCCTATAGCAAACACCAACTGTTTACTTTTAATCTTGCTTTCGATAATGACGTGTAGACACGTTGAAATACGTATAAAGCTAAAATTAAAAACCTGTTGAAGTTAAGAATTGTTTTATTTATAATAAATTATTTTTTTTGTTTTTTGGAAAATTTCTGAGCTTGCCATTTTTATTAAACATCGCAGGTACTTACTTAATTTCTTTTTTCGTTCACAAAGTTTTATAGACACAATCAGTAAAGTCTTGAATACTTGATAGGTACATTATTTATCACTCTTACAGTATATATGTGAGATCTCCGTCCAGTTTTTGTCAACCCCAAAAATAACTAAATTAATTATGAAAAATTATTTTGTAGCTTAGTAGATCAGACAAGTACATTATAAACTATAAAGTGATCCTAAGCAACCGGAAGTTTAAATCTCTAAGGAAGTGCGTAAAAATTGTACGTATAGGCGCCTGTACAGCGGAAATGTGTAGGACTAGGCTGCACAGGACATGTGGCCAAACACGTTTCGATTTTAATAGGGACCACCCACTTCAACATTCCTTGATAAGACTTTTTGACCAAATAATTTTTAGCCCTGAACTCATTCCTGAACATGAATCAGCACCGTGTTCTTGATTATTATTATTATTATTAGTAAACCCATAAACCTTTATCAGCAAAGCCAAAAAAACTAGTTGCAAATTCAAGAAAAAACGACTAGGCTTAATTTGCATTCCATTATAGGCTTTCATATTATTAAACAACTGTACCAACAAACGTGATAACGTTTGATAACAGTAAAATGCCACAACACTAACGTGGACTTTTCTTGTAGTCTATTTTAACTTAAAATTTCCAGAAAAAAAATTAGTGCTGGTAGCGAAAAACGACCAGAACGCAAAAAACAAGCAAAATTGCCGGAAACACTTAAACACACGCTGAAACTTGCAAGTAGAAGTTAAAGCAAGTTCTTGAAACGTAAACAACAACTTTTGGAGGATTATTCGAAAAAATCTGAATGACCATCGCGAAGAGGGTTGATTTAAATCAAACTACAATCTTCTCCTTACCTTTGGAAGTAAAAATCGTCGTGTTTTGGCATGCAGAAGCTTCATAAACAAAAACACAAACACAAAACACGAATGCACACGCGACGGGCTACCTACACGCCGCAACTCGAAACCGGTACTGATAGCAAAAGCGAAGGCAAAACAGAAACGAGAGACTGCAAGTCCTCCCTCCAACGTCAACGTGCAGACGTTCGTATCGCGCAAGTCCAAGCCACCTCTAAATATGGATTTTTATCATTATAGGTAATTTGCGCTTATGAATATGTACTTTTATTATAGTGAAGGTAGCCAGATATTTTAATAGAGCTGAATCCTACAGATGGGTTTTGCTTTTGAATTGGAGGTGCTTCCGGTGAATTTTAGGGCGAAGGGGTTCGTTTGCCCTATTTGTATAATACGAGCTGGATTTCGTTTAATATACTTTTAGGCTTGTAATTATGTTCGTAATTCAAAGGAATTAGTTGCATAGTTCGAATAACATTTTTATTATCATCCCGTACATAATTTTTTTAGGTTGTAATATTTGTGGAACTCATCATTGCTACTAACAGTGGCGTAACTACCATAGGGCAGAGGGGGCAACGGCCCCCGGGCCCGAGGCCTTAAGGGGCCCTGCCACGAGCCACGAGTTTTTATTTTTTTTAAATTTCTTTATTACAAAGGTTTTTCAATAACAATTTTTGATTTTCGACAGTCTTTATTTTTATATTCAACAAAAAAAACATTTAAAATTACATGTAAGTAAGTATGTACTTATACAATAAAAAATACTGAAGTGAGATTATATTTAGTAATAAAACAACACCCACACTTTTTGGTACCGCCCAGACACATTAACTTCAGAAAAATTAAGATTAGACACGGCTTTAATATATTTATTTTCATTTACCAAACTGCAAATAATTTTTTTCCTATCGAAGAAATTGTTCTTATTATCAATTACTTTATTATTGATGCTTTTTTAAGGGTGGGGCCACGCCCCTTCAGGTATCTTGCCCCCGGGCCCAAAATCTGAAGTTACGCCACTGATTGCTAAAGAGTAAAACCATAAATGTTAAATAATTAATTTCATAGAAATTTTTTGATATCCACCTTTTGCCTAATACGTTCGTATGTCCCAGTGACGTAACTACAAATTCTGTGCTAACACGCGATCATTTCAGACGGGCAGAGCTCTCTCAAATTTAGTAAAGTTTTAGGGTCGCTCATGCTTCATAATTAACGGCTCCAAGCTGTGAAAAATAAGTCCTAATCAATTTGTGTTCCATATACAGAGCGATCAAAAAAAACTTAATTGCAGTCGCCTCTGAAACAAGCACGTTACGTCGGTGATTAATTTTGCAGGTAGTGGAACTATTATCATAGTTGCGCAGTTTATTATTTTACTGCACTTGCGTATATTTAACATTTTTAAAGAATCGGCAAGTAAGCGTTTTACTTTATTTTTCATATTTCTTATTTTTATTTTACAAACGTGCATAATAAATGTCAGTTGTAAACCGTAGTCCATTTAACACACATAATGGAAAAAAATATTAGACAGTTGTTTGGTTTAGCGGTAAAAGCGATGGCTTTTGATCTAATGACCCCAGTTCAAATCCCGTGACAGACTTGTTTATTTTTTTAATTTTTTTAAATTTTTTTCTACATTTTTTATCGTGCCCCATGTCAATAATTTATTTTATATTTACCTACCCTGTATTTAATTTAAAATAAATTAATTTTTGATATAAATTTCAAAATGTAACCCAATAAGTTTACTTTACTTACTTTACTAAACGGTATTTAATTTCGTTCGTTCGTAAAAATGGTTTTAACGAAGCAACACAAAACATTTTTAATTTTAAATGAAAACCCATTTTTTTAAATAAATAAAAGATTAAAAAAAACAATTATAGGTATGGAGGAAGAAAAGATAGCATTAATGTTAAAAAATTAATTTTATAAAAAATTAAGAAACAAAAACAGGCCTGTCACGGTATTTAAACTGGGATCAACAGATCACAAGCCCTTGCCGTAAAATAATAAACCGCGCAGGTACGATAATAGCGCCACGATTTCCAACCTAATCATCGACATGACGTGTTTGTTTCAAAGGCGACTGCGATTAAGTTTTTATTTGGTCGCTTTGTATATGATGGGTGTAATTATAAGTGGTGCTGTCGACTGGTTACAGTAAACCGGTTAATTTTTTTACAAAAACCGTCGGATACGAATTTTCTAAAAATCTATTTGAAACCGGTTTGAAAAACCGCTTTGAAACTGATCTGTAAAACCGGTCTGAAATACAGATCTGACAAAAACGCAAAGCCTGCAACAAACTATTTTTGACGTGATCGCCATTCAATTCATTAAGTTTTCTTCATATACCGATATAGCTAAGAAGAATTAAGTATAATTGATAATAAATAAATGAAACAAAATTGTAAGTATAGGGATAAGCGGGTGTTTATTATTTATTTTCAATAATTAAAATTACATAGGTAATAATAGGTCAGAAGTTTTAGATTACGTATATCGACATGAGTCATGTCACGACCGATTTTAAGGCACAGTTTGCAAATAGGTTTTACCAGGCCCGTTTCTAAACCGGTTTTATAAATCTTTTTTTGCAGACCGGTTTTTCAGGCCGGACTTTAAAGACCGGTTTTTCAGGCCAATTTTTTCACACTTGTTTTTTAGGCCGGTTTACAAACCGGTTTTAAATAGTTTAAAACTCGAATTCTTTAAGAACCGGTCAAATATTGCGACTCCGACTGACCGGTTAAAATTTCTTTTCTAGACAGCACTAATTATAACCTTCTATTATATGTTGACAAAAAAGGTAGACCGCCGGGTCGTTTTATTTCCAATAACTACAATTACATAGGTAATAATAGGTCAGAAGTTTTAGATTACGTATATCGACATGAGTCATGTCACGACCGATTTTAAGGCACAGTTTGCAAATAGGTTTTACCAGGCCCGTTTCTAAACCGGTTTTATAAATCTTTTTTTTCAGACCGGTTTTTCAGGCCGGACCGGGTTTTCAGGCCAATTTTTTCACACTTGTTTTTTAGGCCGGTTTACAAACCGGTTTTAAATAGTTTAAAACTCGAATTCTTTAAGAACCGGTCAAATATTGCGACTCCGACTGACCGGTTAAAATTTCTTTTCTAGACAGCACTAATTATAACCTTCTATTATATGTTGACAAAAAAGGTAGACCGCCGGGTCGTTTTATTTCCAATAACTACAATTACATAGGTAATAATAGGTCAGAAGTTTTAGATTACGTATATCGACATGAGTCATGTCACGACCGATTTTAAGGCACAGTTTGCAAATAGGTTTTACCAGGCCCGTTTCTAAACCGGTTTTATAAATCTTTTTTTTCAGACCGGTTTTTCAGGCCGGACTTTAAAGACCGGTTTTTCAGGCCAATTTTTTCACACTTGTTTTTTAGGCCGGTTTACAAACCGGTTTTAAATAGTTTAAAACTCGAATTCTTTAAGAACCGGTCAAATATTGCGACTCCGACTGACTGGTTAAAATTTCTTTTCTAGACAGCACTAATTATAACCTTCTATTATATGTTGACAAAAAAGGTAGACCGCCGGGTCGTTTTATTTCCAATAACTACAATTACATAGGTAATAATAGGTCAGAAGTTTTAGATTACGTATATCGACATGAGTCATGTCACGACCGATTTTAAGGCACAGTTTGCAAATAGGTTTTACCAGGCCCGTTTCTAAACCGGTTTTATAAATCTTTTTTTTCAGACCGGTTTTTCAGGCCGGACTTTAAAGACCGGGTTTTCAGGCCAATTTTTTCACACTTGTTTTTTAGGCCGGTTTACAAACCGGTTTTAAATAGTTTAAAACTCGAATTCTTTAAGAACCGGTCAAATATTGCGACTCCGACTGACCGGTTAAAATTTCTTTTCTAGACAGCACTAATTATAACCTTCTATTATATGTTGACAAAAAAGGTAGACCGCCGGGTCGTTTTATTTCCAATAACTACAATTACATAGGTAATAATAGGTCAGAAGTTTTAGATTACGTATATCGACATGAGTCATGTCACGACCGATTTTAAGGCACAGTTTGCAAATAGGTTTTACCAGGCCCGTTTCTAAACCGGTTTTATAAATCTTTTTTTTCAGACCGGTTTTTCAGGCCGGACTTTAAAGACCGGTTTTTCAGGCCAATTTTTTCACACTTGTTTTTTAGGCCGGTTTACAAACCGGTTTTAAATAGTTTAAAACTCGAATTCTTTAAGAACCGGTCAAATATTGCGACTCCGACTGACCGGTTAAAATTTCTTTTCTAGACAGCACTAATTATAACCTTCTATTATATGTTGACAAAAAAGGTAGACCGCCGGGTCGTTTTATTTCCAATAACTACAATTACATAGGTAATAATAGGTCAGAAGTTTTAGATTACGTATATCGACATGAGTCATGTCACGACCGATTTTAAGGCACAGTTTGCAAATAGGTTTTACCAGGCCCGTTTCTAAACCGGTTTTATAAATCTTTTTTTTCAGACCGGTTTTTCAGGCCGGACTTTAAAGACCGGTTTTTCAGGCCAATTTTTTCACACTTGTTTTTTAGGCCGGTTTACAAACCGGTTTTAAATAGTTTAAAACTCGAATTCTTTAAGAACCGGTCAAATATTGCGACTCCGACTGACTGGTTAAAATTTCTTTTCTAGACAGCACTAATTATAACCTTCTATTATATGTTGACAAAAAAGGTAGACCGCCGGGTCGTTTTATTTCCAATAACTACAATTACATAGGTAATAATAGGTCAGAAGTTTTAGATTACGTATATCGACATGAGTCTTGTCACGACCGATTTTAAGGCACAGTTTGCAAATAGGTTTTACCAGGCCCGTTTCTAAACCGGTTTTATAAATCTTTTTTTTCAGACCGGTTTTTCAGGCCGGACTTTAAAGACCGGGTTTTCAGGCCAATTTTTTCACACTTGTTTTTTAGGCCGGTTTACAAACCGGTTTTAAATAGTTTAAAACTCGAATTCTTTAAGAACCGGTCAAATATTGCGACTCCGACTGACCGGTTAAAATTTCTTTTCTAGACAGCACTAATTATAACCTTCTATTATATGTTGACAAAAAAGGTAGACCGCCGGGTCGTTTTATTTCCAATAACTACAATTACATAGGTAATAATAGGTCAGAAGTTTTAGATTACGTATATCGACATGAGTCATGTCACGACCGATTTTAAGGCACAGTTTGCAAATAGGTTTTACCAGGCCCGTTTCTAAACCGGTTTTATAAATCTTTTTTTTCAGACCGGTTTTTCAGGCCGGACTTTAAAGACCGGGTTTTCAGGCCAATTTTTTCACACTTGTTTTTTAGGCCGGTTTACAAACCGGTTTTAAATAGTTTAAAACTCGAATTCTTTAAGAACCGGTCAAATATTGCGACTCCGACTGACCGGTTAAAATTTCTTTTCTAGACAGCACTAATTATAACCTTCTATTATATGTTGACAAAAAAGGTAGACCGCCGGGTCGTTTTATTTCCAATAACTACAATTACATAGGTAATAATAGGTCAGAAGTTTTAGTTTACATATATCGACATGAGTCACGTCACGACCGGTTTTAAGACACAGTTTGCAAATAGGTTTTACCAGGCCGGTTTTTAGACCGGTTTTATAAAGCTTTTTATTTTTCAGAGCGGTTTCTTTAGACCGGATATTAAAGACCGGTTTTTCAGACCGGTTTTTCAGGCCGGTTTAAAATGATTTAAAAACCGGATTATTTAAGAACCGGTCAAAAGTTGCGAATCCGGTTGACCGGTTCAAATTACTTTTCTAGGCAGCACTAATTATAACCCTCTATTATATGTTGACGAAAAAGGTGAGCCATTGGGTCCCCTTATTCAACTGGCGGCCCTGCGGTGGCGCACCTTACAGCATAGTAGTTACACTATTCACTGAAAGGGTGCTCCCTTGAATTGTTAAGGTATTTCACGATTTCATCAACAAAATTAGATTTTTGAAATTAAAAATATAAGTTACACCATTGACTATACCATTACCCTTAAAGGTATATAATCAAAGGTTACACTTACTTAGCACTTATTACTTTTTTAGGTTCTGGTTAGTACCCCGACAGTCGGCGTACTAGCCCAATTGGTTAAAGCTACGACAGTCGGAAACGTAATCTCGAATTAATGTTTAGATAACTAATGTTTTTTACTGGGAGTAAGTGGACTGACCGTGTGCACATGGTTGCCGGCTTACAGTTAGCGTCCTTGCGAGCGCGGCCACTGATTAAAAACTCCAAAGAGCATAAGAAGTAGCATTCCACAATGTATACAACAAAATTCTCCATAAAAACAAAAATAGGAAGTCAAACAGTTGTGAACCATACACCTTTTTACAACAGTAGTGGAATTAAGAAACTGTCCTTGTCGGGGTTTGATCCGGTGACTACCTACGCCGTACACGCATTCCCACCTTACCTATCTTGCCAGCTTAGAGCAACAACCAGCGTTGCTACAACATGGAACCTAAATTTACGTGTTAAAGATGAAACTGTCGTAACTTAAAAAAAACTGGTTAGTACCCCGATTATCGAGGTGGTATACACTACCTTTTTACTTTCCCATACCTTCGGTATAGGAAAGCATTGATTGCGGGAAATTTTGTTTGAAAACTAGATTTTAACGGAAATACACAATTTGGGGCTCAAAGAACCCAAAAAGTGCCTGTCAACAAATGTCTGCCGGTAGGTGGGTGGGTTGGTGTGTAGCTGTGTTAGTGTATGAGTGAGTGTGTAACGCCTCTACAGGCGAAAGTACTGGACCGATTTTGATGAAATTTTAAATCAAGAGATATATCAAAAATTGTAGTTCAAGTTCAGCTTTTCAAAAAATTCGAAACCGGAAGCGGCTGTCTTCAACGCACATTTACCCAAAAAAAAGTTCATGGAAAATTTCAAAATCGACATTTTGACGGAAATACATGTTTCGGACCACTAGAAACACCCAAAAAATTGTTTTAAAAAAATTGCTTTAATAAATGTCCTAGAGAATTGCAATGTTAAAAGCTGCAAGACCTTTTGGAACTACTATAACTGCAATGTGAGAAAAAGAAAACTTTTGACATTTTCAAAGAAAAATTTCTCCAAGCTAAGAAAACGATTATTTTTACAAGTGAAGTACAATGTGATTCGTGTGCCAGTCCGCGAATTTCTTTGTGATGCCTTCTATGAGTATTTGAAAATTGAAAATTTCTGTTAAAGTCGAATTGCTTATGATTGGTAAGATTTACAACATAATTTATAGGTGCGGCAATATTTAGGGGCGTTAATTTCATTTGCGTTTTGCGGAATAATACCAATGTGCGTTTATTTTGCTGCTGCCACTGTTGTAGATAAAACTATTCAAAAACGTTTCACAAGTATAGGAAAGTCCAGGCGAAGCGCTTCGCCGTTTTGTATTATACATCAGTCAGTTCGTAATGCACGAAATCGAAAAATCAGATATAAAAGTCAGTTATATTGATTTCTTTTCCTTTTGTATTATTCAACTTAATATAAATCGTCTACTTTGTATATTAAGGGACAATTACTACATTTTACGATATGTTTGTATTCCCGAGGCGGACGTCTAGGTACAGCTTATATATCTTAAAATCTTAATGGACAGCCGTCAGATTAAATCTAAAACTATTAGTTTTTATACTTTCATTTTTTGCGCACCATTTAAATATCACTATGAAAAGCTAACATTATATCATTTTATTAATATTTTTAACATCGCTCTCAGTATGTACACTAAATAGAAGAAATAAATCAATAAATATATTACTTACATTATTATTTCTTCTATATTCATCTTCTTTCCTAATCACAGTTGATAATGTTTACATAATTTTGTATTTTTTGCGGTAATGGGAGCGCAATGATATAAATTGCCTATGGACGCTAACAATACAAAACCAGTTTTGTGTTCAAGGAAATTGTTTCTTTATGTTGGTTTGTTCGTTTTCTTTTGTTTTAAGAATATGACAAGACTTGAATACGATAGCCGATAATCAACCGAGAAACAATGATTTATTGCTAATAAATTACAATTAAAACTAGGAGCAAACCAAATTTCCAGTGTCCAGACTTTTAGTCAGTATTGAATGTATGAGGCAACAAATTAATAGTAAATTCCCGCATAATTGCTGTTAATATATATTTGTCGCTTCTATGCAAGTTTAAAAAAAATAAATCTACGTGATTATAACAGTATGACGCTTATACGAATGACCTTATGCGAACTTGTTTAGTTACTTATTATTTATTTGGTCAGCTGCTTTATTATTTTAAGTGATTTGATAGCGAAGTTCATAAGCGTAGACTATGAATGGTCACAGGTTTTAAAAGTGCTACACGAAACAATTTTAATGTATCTACTTTCTTCATCTAATGCCATTTTTTCCTCCTTTTCACCATGCTTCATTTCTTCCTCCATCTCAAGTTACAGAGTGTAAAACTTCTCTGTCCCAGCTCAATAATAAAGAAACACTGAACGAAACGATGTATCTCAAATACTGCAGTTGTAGTTGTAGAAACTTTGTTGTAGAAAATCGTGCAACGTGTAATGGCTTTGAGTAAGCCCATGGTTTTTGTTTAAACATATTAAATTTTAACGAAATTTTTTGCTGTTTTGGGATTAACAGTCCGGACTTGCTAGTAAGCACAGTCAGATTTTATTTATTGAGTTTAGGATTATGCCCGTCCTCTTCTTAATGTTTTTAATGCTTTGCTAGCAAAACCTATGGGCTACGCTCCACCTCTTTTTCAGTATAATAAATACGCTACTTAAGTTGGTAGTGTACAGCGGGCCGTGGATCTAAGTCCTCGTTTTTTTGAATTATATAAAGATTGCTTTAATTATAATACTAAAATTGATTTTTTTTAGAAATGGACAAACCCTAAAATTTTAAAATTGTAAAATCATTCGAATGGTTTTCTGTAACCGCCGAGATATTTCGATAATCGAATGGTTCGATTATTTTAGTTCGTAATATCTCATCACTAGTTGATATAGTTACATTACAGGTTATTAAACTTGATAAATGGTTTAGTTACTGAAGCACGCCATGATTATCAAACTTTTAGTGGTGAAGGGCCCTCACTACCAGAATCCGCATGTTTACACGTCCATTACATAACGCGCATTTTCCTATATACAGCGGCCCGCTACAATGTTCAATATAGATAAGCCACTTCAGGTTCGCTGTAGATACTCGGGTTATTGAAAGCCTGTCCGCTTATCACTCGCATTAATTTACAAATCAAACTTGGCAACGGGTCTCGCTCTATAAATACCGTTCGCGTTCACTTTCATTAAGTTCGGCAGTCTATACGCATAGCTGCATAACAGTAAAATTATAAGAATATGCCACAGCACTAAAGCTTTCATCCATATCCATATCCATACATATATAAAAGCTCAAAGGGTTTTTTTCTCCGGTTCCTCCAGCGGCTACCGCTTCACCAATTTGGACCAATGAAAGTTCTCTATCCTCAGTGGAACATGAAACATTTTAATATTTTTATTCTACGTCGATTTTTCAATAATAATTATTTTAATTTATAATATATATGAAAGTCTGCTAGACGCGCTTCACTTGAGGCGACATCTACACCAACGTCGCGTCTCCCTTATGGAACTAATGCATCACGTGACTTATCATTTAGCCGGTTCTGTCAACGCTCAGTCTGTCAGTGCATTGTGCGCTGGGGTAACACTAGTATAACAATAATAGTATAAACTTTGTGAAAATCTTTTCATTCACCGGTCTAACGTTTCCCACCCCGAAATAACATACAACCCAACATACACACCACACACAACGTCCATGGGTTTAACTTATTCAGAAAATGTTCCGACGTGTAAAGGATTCGAACCTACTGCCGTTGGGATTCCAGCTCTAGAGCCTGAGACTAGACCACCCGCTGGCCTTTAATATTGTTTTACAACTGCATGCAAATATCCAACAGGATTCTTTGAATGCGTATTTATCAGTTTCGTAAACATTTTGAAATTCTCTATTAAGGCACTCCCGTGGAAATGAGGAGAAAGTGCTATTTTGTTTCACAAGAATTTTTTTCCGGGAGCAGCTCTCATTCCCGAAACCGACTCAGCGGAAAAACTATTCGAGGCGTATGAAGTCACAACAAAATCGGGGGGCGTATCCCACCGGTTATGCTAGTAATAAATATTTTAAACGCCACTAAACTGTAAATACCTCTTACATTTACCATTAATATTACTTGAGTAATACGAGATTTGAACCAAAAAAACAAGTTCAATTATAATAATGTGTTATTTGATATTATTATAACTCGCATGTAAACAACCAATACATAAAGGTTGAAAACACAAAATTCCTCAGGCTCATCCTACATAAACATTATTACACCTGAACTGTTACCATTGACAACGTAACGTGAAAAATGAAAGTTATGTCAGTGTATCTAGCTTAGCAAGCGTAATTTGGGCTAATGGCATCATTACCCACGCTAACTATACTAGCATCTCATTAGAAGTTGTTGGTTGTAAACATATTCATTTTGTGAAGAAAAAAGTAAGCTGCACTCACATTTAACTTTATTAAATATTCTCTTACTTGTCTGGTTTAAACATGAACAATTTGCAAAAGTACTGTTTCCAAATGTTTGTCACGCGACAATACCCTCAATTTTTTCACCTTCCTCGCTATTCGAAGTATAGCCATAGGGGAAGGTATTGTGATCGTCATGTAGGATTTGGAGCAAATGCCGTCATTTGGCGAAGTTTTTTTCGTTTTGGGGTTACTGGCCGATATACGAGTTATGCCTAAAGTAACGATACTTTTATGGCAAACATTTTTAAATGAGTGCGTGCGTGTGTCAGCCGTGAAAAATCGATTTTGAGATATCAATGGATAAATTGATTGCAACTAGATAACAAAATATTAGAAAAAACGGGGGAGGGGGGTGCTCTACTTTAATATAAACGCGCGCGGAAAAGAACTGTAGATTAGTATTCTACAAATGTCGAAAAGCCAATCTGCGCCAACGCGATTTCTCCCCCACCATCGATTTTTTGGTTTTTCAAATATTTACGAATTTCGGGTTCAAAATCGGTACGAGCATTTTAAATGACAATAGGAACAACTTTCCATTTTGAAAACACCCCTGGGAGGTTTCCTTTTGGTCGTTATTTCAGTATTTAAAAAATGTACGAATTTCGCCATCAAAATCGGTATGAACAATGAACATGTTAAATGACAATGAGCAATCTTTCCTTGAGAAAACACCTCTGAGAGCTTTTGGTCGTTTACCTGAACAGTTTAATTGGATAATCTCCGAAAAAAACGGCTATAACCAAATAAGGAAATTGATTTTAGATTTCGACGATTAAATATTGTGTACAATTAACAAATACTAAAAAAGTACAAACAAAAATTCTTAAAGTTTGAAACATTTTCCTAAACTCAAAATTGTTTATATTATTCAAAAATTTTCCAAATTTTAATGCGTTTCAAAATTTTCAGTAATTATTATCAGTTTTCGACCATTTTCAAGACTTTAAAATTCACTGAAATAATAAAAGAAAATTCCACACCCAAAATTTTTTTAAGTTTTAAAACTTTCCTAAATTAACCAAAATTTGAAAACTTACAAAAATGTGAAAATTTTGAGGGTGTTTTAAATTTTTAAAAATTTTGAAATAAAAATTTTTAAGATTTCGCCATTTTTTAAATTTTAAACTTTTTAAAAATTAGAAGATTTACGGAAACTCAATATTTTTAAAATTTTAAAAATTTTCAAAATTTTTAATTAAGAATTTTTTTAAACTTTTCTTCTTAAAGTGCCATACCCTATTCAGGGCGTTGGCTACCTCTCTGCTATGTCTGTTTGGTGCGCGGCGATAGATAATTTGCTCAGACAGACATAGGGGACCTCCAGTTTATAGTGGGCTCCGAACCACAGGATGCATGCATGCATGCACCTCTTCTCCAGAGAGGTTTTCCTGGGGGAAAAATCCTCCTCGCTGGTTTCCCGTTGCCTTGCGAGGGAAAACGACCGGGCCGGGGATCGAACCCGGATCAGCTGCATTGGTAGCCCGCGCTCTTACCATTGTTTTTAGTTTTCTGAATTTTACCAATATTTTTCAAAATTCAAAAAACAAACAGTTTTCAAAATTTCTGTTTAAAATAATATTTAATTTAAAAAATTTTCACATTTTTTAAGTTTTCAAAAATTTCATAATTTTTACCAAATTTATTTCCTCCATTTTTAAATTCAATTCTTTTTCTCAAATTTTCAAACATTATTTACATTTTAAAGAACTTTCAAATATTTTCGAAAAGTTTTAAACATTTGAAAATGTCCAGTTTTAAAAGTTGCCAAATTGTAGAAATTTTACTAATTTTCAAAACTTTCAAAATGTTTTTAAAAAAGTTCTAAAATTTCCCGCAATTTTCGAAATATCAAAATTTTGAGTTAGTTTTCAAAATTTTCAAAAATTTTCAAAATTTTATAATTTTCAAAATTTTCTTTTATTTGTTTAATACCTATAAAAAGTGTAAAATTTTAAAAATGTAAAACAATTTCCCAAAATCTTTTCTAAAAATTTTTAAATTCTCTAAAATTGAAAAATTTTCTATATTTTTAGAATTTATATAATTTCTAAAAAAAATTTCATTGTTTCAAAATTGTCCCAAATTTTTGAAAAAAAAATGTAGAAAGCGTCCGGTATAAAATATATAGAAATATTATAAATTTCCATAAAATTATCAAAATTTCTAAATATATTAAAAATTTTCAAAAATTTCAATGTATATGCGAAAAACGTCCCGTGGCGGTTGTCCGACAGCTTTTGATCTACAAAATAATTCTAAAGTTTGACTGTTTTTAGCTGGTGATTTCAATATAAATTTCAATAGCGATTCTAATGCTAAACACCGCCTATTGAATATGTTAAATTCCTTCGGTCTGTATATGCATGTTGATTCAAATACTAGATTAAATGCGCGCTTAGATTATGTGTGCACCAATTTTAATAATAATATTGTAAAGACATCAGTTATAAATGGATTAGCAGACCATCAAGCTGTTCTCACTAATTTGTTTTTGTCAGTAAAAGTTAATAGTAGTATAACTGAGGCGAAAAAAGGCAGAATATTCTCCAAAAATAATTTAAAAAAATTCAAAGAAAACTGTCTCAAGGTCGACTGGACTGATTGCTCAACTGGTACTTCATATGATGACAAATTTTCATCGTTTGTTTTTAAACTGACGAAACTTGTTGAGATTTCAGTTCCACTGCGTTTAATCAGAGAAAGAAACTCTAAGTCATGGACTACGAGAGGGATTAGGGCCTCATCGAACAATTATCGTTTTTTGCGATACGCTCGAAATTTTATTAGAAATGACGCTTTTATCCACTATTTCAACAGGTATAAGTCAATTTACCGTAATATTTTAAAACTAGCTAAAACAAATTATTACTCAAATCGATTAAACAATACATCGAATAAAACCAAAGAAACGTGGTCTATTATAAACGAGTTAAGAAACTGTAAAACTAAACGTGACGTAAAAGTGGAATTACTTCCTGATCAATTAAATGCCCACTTCTGTTCAATAGCCCATAAACTTACTTCAAAATTAAACATAAAACAGGACTTTTCAATCACTACGGACGAATTAAGGTCTAAATTTTCAAATACAAACTTCTTCCTTTATCCGGTAACGATATTTGAACTTAAAGATACTATCCGTAGTATCAAAAACAAAAATTCTGCAGGTTATGATAGTATATCTACTAAAATTTTACAACATCTACCATGTAAAATACTAGACATCTTTTTAGAGTTAATTAATTACTCATTCACACTGGGCTATTTTCCTTCCGTGCTAAAAACTTCAGTAATTGTTCCCATCTACAAAGGTGGCGATAGACAGGACCCCTCTAATTATAGACCGATAGCCCTTTTATCTACCTTATCAAAAATCATCGAAAAAATTGTAAAAGTTAGACTGGTTGGGTACTTGGATAGATTCGAAATTCTCTCTAAATTTCAATTTGGTTTTCAAAGTAAACAAAATACTACCGATGCCATATTTAACCTTTTGCATGAAATTTATTATAACATTAATAATAAAAAAATAGCTTCTGTGATATTATGTGATATTTCGAAGGCTTTTGATTGTGTAAACCACGCCATTTTACTACAAAAACTAGAACTTTATGGTTTCCGAGGCATAACGTTAAACTGGTTCAAAACGTATCTTAATAATAGAAAACAATTAGTTAAAGTTTCAGATAAAATATCCCCTTCCTCCTCTATCACATGTGGCGTACCCCAAGGGTCTGTCCTTGGACCCATATTATTTCTTATATACATCAACGACATCTTCCAACTAAACATCAGTGGCACTTTTACGGTATTCGCTGACGATACATGTATATTATGGTCGGATTCGGATCCAAACTTATTAAACAATAAAATACAACGCGATATTATAAAAATAAATGAATGGTTCAATTCCAACTATCTGTGTTTAAATACGCAAAAAACAAATATTATAACTTTCAACGGATCTATAAATCCTATTACTCTTAACAACTCAGTGATACTGGAAAACAATACAGTCAAATTCTTAGGCTTATATATCAACAATACATTAAAATGGACTAACCACATTACTACACTCTTAAGTAAGTTATCCAAAAATTGTTTTGCAATTCGTACCATTTCTTATGAATTGGGCTACCAAACAGCACGACAAGCTTATTTTGCACTGATTGAATCACATTTACGCTACGGCATCGCTTTTTGGGGTGCTGCGTCACAAGAAAACCTTCATTCTATTTTTGTTGCACAAAAGAGGTCAATAAGATATATGTGCAAAGCAGGAGTAAGAGATTCTTGCAAACCTCTCTTTATCAGTAATAAAATTTTAACTGTAACATCTCTGTACATATTGGAAACGGCTTGCTTAATCCACAAGTATAAATCTACTATGTTATCAAGCCCCTCCCCCATTTTTAATACAAGAACTAGTGTAACTAATATCTATCTGCCTCAACCTAACACACAGCTAATAAAAAACTCTCTACTTTATATCAGTAAAAAAATCTTCAACGCCCTTCCGCTTCATATAAAAAATATTTCAAATAACTCAAAATTTCGTAAAGCCTTACACTCACACCTCTTATCTAAAGCATATTATAGCTTACATGACTTTTTTACTGACAAAAATAAAATTCCAAATGTTCCATGTCAATTGTAAATTACTTTATTTTGAATATTGATTACTTTACAATATTTAATTTTAACACACACACTACTGTAAGATATACAATCTGTAGGTACTACTATATTTTTTATATGTAAATTTTTGTATCCTTAATTTTTGTTGTTATGATGACTTAATGTGTTTTTATGTAATTATTTGACTACACCTGTTGGTTTATCGTCAATAAACACTACTACTACTACTACTACTACTACTAAAATTCGAATGGAATTAATGTTACAGCTTTTACAAAGCTTTTAGAAACGTATCTGAATATGTTAACAAAAAATTAGTTCAAAACCCAAGCCGCATGGAACCAAACATAAAAACAACATTAAATAATAATGTTACAATGAATTATTGCTTTCGAAGTTCATTTTGTACAGCACTTAAAAGCAAGACATTGGAGTGTATATACGGCCAAACTGAAAACGCTACAATGCGTACCACTTAAAAGCAATTTCCGTTTTCCGTTTCTCCACTACGCGTTACCCGATTTCCCAGGGGCTCTTGCTCCTGTAGCGCTGACCAAAAGAAGGGTAAACTCACATATGGACGTACAAACACAGGTAAATTTACCGGTCGAAGTTGACAGGTTGGTGGTAATTAAGAGCAACTCCAATAAGCACTATTGGAAAAACAAACATGAAAGGACTTTTGATTATAAAAGTTTTGGTCTTTGGGGATTCCCCTTTTGCAATCAGATTTTTGATTAATGTACTAGCCTTATGTTTGGGATGTTTCATATGTAAACTTTGCTGTTAACTCTATTAAGGGCTGAAAACAGCTCGCGGGTAACAGAAGCTTCACGACAACGGAAGGTATCGATGGATAGCAAATGGATAGTTCGCGTGCCTGAGTGTTTTAACAAGGTAATAACCTATCGACCAACCCCCGCAGGAGGTAATAACGCAGTCTGCTCATGCAGGAGCAGATTATTAAATTATTTAATTACAGAACCTACCTGCTTTCCTTTTGACGTAGATGGAAAACTGAGTTCAATATGTGTTAGTTGCGTAATATAAGATCGGTAAGGGAAAATACGCAATTCTTAAGAAATCTACCGATTGTTTGTATAAATAAAAATACATAAAATTGTTAAATTGTGAATTACAAGAAATTGCAATAAAAGTGGATTTTTTCATGAAAAAAATAATTAATGCTTCATAAAAACGGATGAGGCAGGAGAAAAACTACCTCCCTGTATCTGAAAATAGGAACATATTTCACGTATATTATGTGAATGTTGCAACGAGACAACCTGGGAACAACAATTTTAAAAGCAAGATTTGTTTTGTTGTCTTAGTTTCCCGAAAACGCACCGGTGGAGATCAACACGCCGAGTGATCGCGCCGGAGAGCCGTTCTTCGGAGATGCTCGTCTCCCATCCAACCTCCCTCCCAATTGCACCAGGTATCAAACCCCCCGACCTGTTCAGAATTAACCACCGAGAGAGGTGGTTCTGCGGTTAACGCGTCCGCTTTTCATTCGGGAGGCCCTGGGTTCGATTCCCAGCTCGGCCGACTGTTCTGGCTTTGTTTTTTCAGCGGTTTTCTGAGCCAAAAGGTAATCTTGGGACAGTACTTTCCGCGGAGCAACCTCCTTTACCCAAATTCTTTATTTTAACCTATCCTTACCACTCATTCGCGGCTGAAGAGGGCTTAGGACTCCTGCGCGGAGTTCGAAAGACCCCTATAGCGGCCCACTCCTTCACGGGGAATGCACGAGCACAAATTTTCCTTCCTTTTCTCCACAATTAATTACTTCTTTAATTTATTCATTTGAACCCAGACCTCCTTTACCAGCTAGTAAATTCCTACTTAAAGAACCAGACCAGAACTTAGAAATGGCCAGAATATTATGTTTGATTCAAACTTGGAGAACCAATTATTCTATTTCAATTAAACGTATTATTTTGCCAAAATTTATGGTATTTGACATACTGGGGCCGTCAACCTTCTCAGTATTTTAAAAGCACAACCGTACCAGAATTATTAATTATTTAATTTCTTATTTTGACTTGGGAGACGCAAACTATACCATTTAAATTAACAAATTACTTGCCAGAATTTTTATTTATTTAATTTCTTATTTTGTCTTGCTATCCCATTCAAATTAACAAATTATTTGTCAAAATTTATTTGATTTTTATTTCCTATGGTTAAGGAATACTCCCAGATTAGTTTAGCGACCGATTTTCCAGAAGTTTCATTTATTTTTATGAACCCATGAGCTTATAGAATTTTTCCACGAATGAAATTTTATTTTTTATTTTCACGACACTGTAAAAAGTTTTTATATCACCCAGAACCGTTTAAAAGAAGGTTTAAAACTTATTACTTTTCACTTTGAAAATTACGTAAACCAGTTGAAATTGGTTGAATTCAGTTTAACAGAAGCGAAGGTAAATTTTCATGCTTAATCCAGTGCGTTTTGCACAAACTCCGTAAATATATTGAATTATCATTCTTTAATTTAATTAAAGGCAGTAACTGATTAAATTCATTACTCACCTGATCAAAGCTTCATAAGAAAACACGCAACTAAAAATCACTTCTTAAAACCGAGTGTGGAAACAACGCAGCCAGCAAATAATACTATTAACTACTCCTTATTTTATTACAGACACCAGTGGACTTCTTGTTCGAGTGTATAAACGATTTTTGTGTGCGAAACTTTCGTTTTGTTTGCAAAAAAACGCCAAAGTAGGTAGAAAAATAGTTCGATCTGCCAACCGACCGACTCTACGGCCAACCTCAGAAAAGTCAACAATACTAACTCTTTTCAACCAACCAGCTAGTGGCGGCATTTTGCTTCATTATTGTAAACAATATAATATCATTTAAATGCATAAAATACACATAAATATTTTAGAATTGTATATAAATAGGAATAATAAACATTGTACATAATTTTTATTCAGTTTTCTGTTTATTTCCGACAAACCCTGGCTTCTGAATTATCCAGGGTAATTCAACTTTTCTAAGACCTACAGTTAAAGAGCAGTTTGACCTGTTACGTAATCAGCCTTTACGTCCCACTCTTCTATGCCACGTACTCTCCTTAGCGCTAAGGTGAAGTACGGGGCACCTACAGTTTAACGTCGGATCCGAACGACTGTTACACATGTGGAAAAATATTTGATTCCTGAAAACACACATTTAAAGTGAGGTTAGTTTTGCCTAATTTATTTATTCCAAGTTTCAATTTTCCCAATATTGAAATAATCCAATCAAACAACAAGAAATAAACAGAGTGTAAAGTGATTATTGAAGAAAATAGATAAACTGCACTTACCATCGAAAGCAAGTAAAATTTAACTGCACAACATTTTACCGGCAACCAGCTGATTTGTAAGTACAAACTCTAAAGTAACGGATTCGATTTAATAAGGAGGAACAGAGTGACAGGACCGGAGTTGGATGATTTCTTATTTGTAAAGAAAAACCAAGTAGAATCAATTTACAAGATTACAGAACTTGAATTTAATTGCGTAATTTTTTTTGTTTGAATGTTATATTCCCATCTAAGATTTGTATGTTGGAAAATTTTAATGTATAAAAATATTTTGGGAAAGCCACGAAGGTGTACCAAACCAGTTAAATAAATATTTTCTGAGTACATGAGAAGCCTGGAAGTAAACTATTTGTATCAAGTCTACGTCAATTTTAAGAGTCTCAATAATTATTGGAAAGTTTTTTTTTAATCATTGTTAAAAATAATAGCCTAGCAAAACAAAATTGAATATCCAGGGTGCTAATGAATTGTAGGGACAAACTTCTAGGGCTTGCAAAACACAACAAAGCAAACAACTTTTGTTAATAAATGTGTGGTCAAAAGTGTTTCCTTTCAGCGATAGAGCTTCTCAAAGATTCTTTAAGAAGCGCCTAAATGTAGGCAACTCAATTTACTACCTACTATTTGTTTCCATAACGACGGAAATTAATACAGAATAAATAAAGCCCTTTTTCTCACTTTTCAAATTCAAATTAAATTTAAAATAAATTAATTAACAAAATGTTTCAAAACTAAGCAATAGAAAAAAAAAACAAAATTACAAAGCAAAAATCAACTATTTGAAAAATTTACAATAACTAATTCAAAAATTAACATAATTATAGTAAATGTTCAAAATGTCGCCCCCAGCTTCTACACACGAAGCACATCTACGAAGTAAATTCATGCGCACCGCTCCAAATATACCAGGAGTCTGTTGAACTTCTTCACATGCAGCAAGAATACGCGCCGTAAGTTCTTCTACAGTTTCAACTGGGGTAGCATACACTAACGTTTTAACATGACCCCACAAAAAGAAATCAAGTGAGGTCAAATCAGGAGAACGTGGAGGCCACGCCACATGCCCTCCTCGACCTATCCATCTGTTGGTAAAAGTGTTATTTAAAAATTCCCTGACTTTCGCCGAAAAATGAGCAGGTATACCATCGTGCTGCAGCCACATTTGAGGTGGAACATCTTCCAAAAGTTCAGGCAGGACATGGCGCGAGAAATTAAAATAAATTGCTCCTGTTAACCTTTGGTGTAGCAGATATAGTCCAATGAGTCTATCGCCAACAATCACGGCCCAAATGTTCACTGAAAATCTTTGCTGGTATCCTTTTTGAACCACAGCATGGGGATTTTCATCGTCCCAAATGTGGAAACAGCCACATTTGAATGTTGAATATTTCTTCTTTCGTAAAAGATGCCTCGTCACTAAACAGAGCGTTTACTTGGAATTCTGAATCCTCATTACACCGCCGCAGAAATTCCTAGCAAAATTCTACCCTTCTGGTAAAACCTGCTTGAACCATGGCTTGTACCTTCTGTGGATGGTACGGATGTAGCTGCTGCTCATGTAGTACCTCCCATACTGAAACATGCTTCACTCCCATTTCATGAGCGATGGCTCTTGAACTAGTAGAAGGATTTTCAGCCACTCTCTCCAAAACTTCTTCCTCAAAATCCACCGTTCGCCTTGTTCTGGTAGCTCCACAGTTGTGTCTGTTGACAACGAATGTACCTTCCTCCCGCAGCCGACGTGAAACTACACTAAAGGCCTTGTGCGATGGATGATTCCTATTCGGAAAATGTTCTTGGTACAGGCGAGCAGCTTGGCGTGCGTTACCCCGAGCAGCTCCATACATGAACATCATGTCATGCTGTTCGGCAAAAGTATAATTCGCCATAACACAAAAATACGAAACACAGAACGAAAATAACGAAGACAATAATTATCAAAAAAAAATCACAGAAGGAAAAAACGAATTATAAAAGGCACAGAAAGAAACGAATGCAAGAAAAGTCAAACAATATCACAAAAATATCGAATTGTGTCAGAATTTACGTTATTTGAATGCATGTATGTCTAGATCGTTTTGTTTTTTCAAAATTCCGTGTGACCTGTGCAAAATAATTGAAAATGCAATTTGGGTTGCCTATTTTCAGGTACTACGTAAAGAATCTTTAAGAGGCTCTATTTTCTAAAGGAAACACTTTTGACCACACATTTATTAGCAAAAGTTGTCTGCTTTGTTGTGTTTTGCAAGCCCTACAAGTTTGTCCCTACAATTTATTAACACCCTGTATATGTTAGCGTTTATTTAGACAAACTATACAACATACATTTTTGACTTACCAACGTGGTGTTAAAAATATTTATTAATAAAAATTTAAAAAAAAATAAACAAAATACACGACAATATGTAATAACAAAGGTCAAACTTTCTCATGTTTCTATAAAAAAAAAACTGAAACAACACATTTTCAACAGAAGGGCATTAATTATTATGTTGTCAAAAAATTAAAAACTTGTTTTTGAAGAAATATCCAAGTTTCCAAAAAATTACGATCAAATTAAAAAAATAACTTTCACAATTTTTATTAAAATTCGTTTTTTAAATTTTCATTCCTTATACTTTTGTAAAACACAAAATTAGCCTTGCTTTCACTTAACACCACTTATTTTCATTTTCTCCGTTTCATGTTTGTTTGACACACATACACGAAGCTAAACACGCAGATTTTCGTCGGAGAACTCCATCCAAACGGTTGCTATGGTAGTTGTTTGGGTCGTAACATGGCTTCTACATCACCGAGGTTCATTCAAGACATAAAAAACAGTAAGTTTTTCAATCCTTGCTATCTCGTGTCACAATCACATCTTTTTATTGTAATTTTAACAGTAGTCCCACTTTAATGACTCTTTGAAGAAAATTGTAACGATCATGTCCAAACCAAAAACTATATCTAAAAAGATGCTCAGAAATTCAAGGACAAGTAAGTGTTTGATTTTTTCCTTATATCTATTGATTTTCCTTATCTAATACAGTTTGATTTAATAATTCTCGATTTAATTCGATGTTCATTACAATAGGACAATCTGGAAGAAAATTTGATGGTGTTCCAACTGGATTTACTGAATATCAAGATGGAATATGCAAGTTGGGTGGAATAATTCTCCGATATGACATTCATGCCAAGGATTATTTGGATTCCATGCCTTTTAAGTAGGTTTTATGATTATTTTTAAACAGTCTTTTTTAAAAAAACAACCATTTTGTGTAGGCCATGTAAAGGTTGTGTTGAACCCAAACCGAAGAATTGGCTCGCTACTCAATTGAGCAGAATTGAGTACAGGAAGCTAGCTGAGATGCAGAAGCGACTGTATGACGAACTTCTGGATTTTAATAAAGACGTACGTAAATTTTCTGTTTTAATAAATTTTAAAATTTGGAATTTGCTGGCGTCTATGTTTGGAAATTAAATTTCAATTCAAGTTTGTAATGAAAAATTTGGTATTGCTCTTGAAACTTTGAAAGGGATGAAAATTGTAATTTAAAGCTAAAAAACGTTAATTTTATTTTAAGCTAAAACTGTTTAATTTGATATTAAAAAGTGCCTTGTACAGTCACAAAAGATCTACTGTTTTTAAGGTATGGAACCAAAAATAACATTTTTTCCGTTTTTTTTGTAGATTGAAGTTGCAAATGCAAACCAATTCAGATTCGCTCCTTGCTCTCAAAGTGAATATCAAGCTGCATATGGGCGACGCGGGCCAGGGCGATGAATATCTGAGGAAAAATTGAGTTAGACGAAGTTGTATCAGCAACACCACCAAAAACAATGCACAATTTTTACTTCCTTTTGCTCTTTGCTCACAAAAAAAGCCAATTTATAGAGTAATTCCTAGAAAACGTTAAATTTGCAAAGATATTTATAGATTGTTAGAAATCATTAAAGATTACCATTGCCAAATACTCAGATTTTCACTATTTTACTGATAACACAGGCTACTAATAAGCGCGATACGGACGGAAGATAACGGGCGGGCCAAGTAGGATTTCCGTAACCTTAGATACAGGCGGGATTAACCATACTGGGGGCCTTAGGCTACGGTTTGGTCTCCCCCCTCCCCGTACAAAAATAATAATTTTAAACTTGCTAGTGGAAAGTCTGAAATCATTATTCCGGGTCCGACCAAATTTGCCGTAACAGTCGATGATTTGCTTGTTTCTTGCGTCAAAATTTAAACTTTTGACTTTTGAAAATCACTTTCTTAATTGCAGAAATTTATTTAAAAGTTATTTATTTTTTTTTAAATAAAACAAGTGTTTTGGCTTTAATAAAAAATTTTTTGACGTACAAAATTGGTTAACTAGCGTCAAAAAATCATTGCTGTCAAAAATTTGTTTTTGACGTTAAAGAATTATTTATTGCCGTCTGAAAATAATTGACATATACAATATTTTCGTATTTTTATTATTTAATTTAAATTGCCTAAATGTTTTACAAACGTCAAGAAATGATTTTTGCCGTTATACGTAAAATGAATTTTTGACGTCAACAAATCAATTCCTTTTGTCAAAAATTCGAATACACAATTGAATAAGTTCTGATGCCATAAAATAGTTTGTAACTCGATTCATTGGATTTTTAACGTTACAAGATTATTTTAGGAAGTCTAAAATTTATTTTTTCACGTCAAAATTATATTTTGTTACGTCAAAAATTAAATTTTTGACGTCTGAAAATCATTTTCTTTAATGTAGAAATTTCGAGAACATCTGTTTAATTTTTATAAATAAAATCAATTTTTTGACGTAAAAAATTGATTTATGAAGCCAAAAATCATTGTAGTTAAAAATTCATTTTTGACGTCAAAGAATTATTTAGTGCCATCTGCAAATAATTTATTTATGCAATTTTATTATTTAGTTTAAATTGCCTGAATGATTTTCAGACGTCAAAGAATGATTTTCGGCGTCATGAAGTGGATTTTTTACGCCAATAAATGTATTTGATGTCGAAAATACGAATATATAATTTAAGAAAATATTGGAATACGGAATTTAATAAATTCTGACGGCAAAAACTAATTATTAACGTTAATAATTGTTTTCTTGACGTCAAAAAATCATTTTCCATCGTCTAACATTTATTGTTTTGTCATAATTTGTTGATTGTTGATTTGTTGTTGATTTTGTTACGTCAAAACTTGAATTTATGACGTCTAAAAATAATTTTATTTAATGCGTGAATTTAATAAATACCATTTTTAGTTTTCATAACTGAAACGAATTTTTTGACGTTAAAAATTAATTTATTGGCGCCACAAAACCATTGCTATCAAAAATTCATTTTTGACTTCACAAAATCAATTTATTATATTTATTAACTTCGCTTTCAATTTTCAAATTTAAGTTGCCTAATTGGTTTTTAGACGTTAAGAAACTATTTTTGGCGTTATAAACTGGGTTTTTGACGTCAATAAATAAATTTCTGGTGTCAAAAATGCGAATACAGAATTTAGTAGGAAATTTTGAATACAGAATTTTATAAATAAAATAAAATTAAAGGTATTTTTTATAAAGTGTATCATTGGTTTTTTGACGACACAAAATCATCTTTAGGGGCCTAAAATTTATTTTTTAACGCATAATTTTGATTTTGTTATGTCAAAAATAAATTTTTATGAAAAGCTATTAAATTTTTCATAAATGAAACGATTTTTTGCCATCAACAATTGATTTATTAATGACAAAAAATCAAAGTTATTTATTGACGTCTGAAAATAATTTATTTAACAATTTTTTTATTATTTTATTTAAATTGCTTAAATGTTTTCAGTAATGATTTTTTAAGGTCATAAAAAGATTTTTTTACATCAAAATTTTACTTTGTTACATCAAAAATCAAAAAAATTATTTTTTGACCAACTTGAGCGACTTGAGAATACTCTAATTTGATTTTACAGAATTTAGGGTAAAAAGTGGAACGACGTTACAGGTATCGCTTTACAAAACAATTCCAACTTTATGAGTGTGTTGTTTGATAATTGTCACAGTGAGTGAGTGCTATTTAACTAAATGTGGTATAAAACACCACAAACAAATATTTTACAAAAGATATCTTTACAATATTTTTTTTAATACTGGAGCCCTAGGCTGTAGCCTACTCAGCCTAATTGGTAATACAACACTGCTTAGATACTTTTATATTTAAAATACATAAACTTTAAAAATTATATTTGATAGTATTACGTCTATGGATACGTGAATCCCCGCTTGTTCCGCCCATAATCTACCTTCCTTGTCGCACTTAATAGTCGCCTATTTACGGAAAATAGTGTCAATTTGTTTAAAATGCCAGTTGCTAGGTTTGTATTTTGACTTTGACTTTATTAGAGAAAAGCGTAGTTTACACCAATTTGCAGTTCTAAAATTTATCTATAAATTATAGGTAATATTTTTAGCGCTAGCATCTCTTAACACAAAATTACATATTCTAAGATTAAGAAAAAAATTATATAAACACTTTTTCTGCTTGTTGACAAATTTTCAATATAAATATGCAATAATTTTTGCTAAAGCCTAAAAGGCACATTTTCATCTATTCAATTGACCCCATCTTTTGCACTTAAGTTCTAAATTTGTTAATTATTTTGTTTGCTATCGAATTAAATTATATTTTACGTAAGTAGTCTGAATATTAACACTGAAAATTCACATGAAACGCTCAAAAAAGTTGCTCATTAGCAGTAAGTTAAAACTGTAATTCACAGTTAATAAACACATACTGAGAAAAAAATTGTTGTTTACGTTAAACTAACCTACTCTGTGTCTGTGGTCAAATAGCTGTTTATTATTAACATTTGCTGTAAATATTTTTGTGTAATAACAAGAGCAACATTCTGATCAAGTAAATTTGTTAATTACATTAAGTAATGAACAAGAACCAAAACTCGCAACCAAAATGGAATCAAGTTTGTCAAATTAACTACTTGGTGATTCTAGAACACAATGGTATACTTAATTTTTCAAAACGCTGCAATCAAGCTAACTATCTGATTTCACAACTTTCTTAAACAAAAAAAGCTTCGTTAAGGTAACAACATTCATGTTGTGTGAACGTGTTTTCCTCAAAAAGAAATGTGTTCTTGTGTTGGTGAAAATTATCAACAACGGGATTCCAATATAATAACCAATGACGGAGACGCCCTCCCTAGCAAACACGCAAAGCGAACAATATAGGACTAAACTTACTCAACTTTTCTAAAACGTATAATACCATTTCAGTTTTACTACAGGAGAGCAATATTTTTACATACGAATGCACCAAAGCATGTGGCAAAAGTTCAGTTATTCGCGTCCCAAGCAAGCACTAATTTAAAACGGGACAGCGGCTATGTAAACACTATAAAACATACAAAACTCCCCAGTAGGGGTATCTGTACCATAATAGTGTGAGTCAGAGACACACGACATTATTAATGCTATACTTTTGTATAGCCTTTTTATCGTGTATTATGTATACAGTGAGTTTTTCTTTTATGTATCCATATCAGCTATGTATACTTTTATAAAAAAAACATGTCAATGCATTGTTTGACTGCAATCTATAGGCAACCAACTGTACAGAAAATAATAGAGAGAGAAAGGTTATTCCTCATAGTGTGAGGTTATGTTCAATGAGTATGTTTATGAATAAAAGCAAAATTATTTGAATATCAAATTTTTTTTAATAAAACTATTATTTTAACAACATAAAATATCAACAATACACATTTTATGCTAAATTCAAAAAATCAAAACTAATTGCTATTAATTTGACATTAAAGAATTTGATTACTGTTTCCACAGCAGACTATTCTTTTCAAAAATTGAAGCTTTGAAATGTAGTGTATAGTTGGTTGCCTACAGATTGCAGTAAAACAATGCATTGACACGTTTTTTATAAAAGTATACATAGCTAAAAAATAAGGAACTCACTCTCGTCCTAACTTAGAAATTAATTAATCTGACAATAGAAAAAATAAAAAATGTGCGAAAATTTAACACAGAAAATGTATCAATGTGCGACGCTTTTCGTTACGTGGTCGGTGTTGCGGGTGAAATTGTATGTTGGCTTGTACGTACAGCCTCGGTGAAATGTTGGGGCACCAGATTTTATTATGGAGGGCGGGGTTCGGTATGCGAGGGCTTTTCTCTATGTAGAATTGCACTTTGTGGTGAAGGTTTTTCCCCACTATGATTTCACTTTTTAGTGAAGACAATTTCCCTAGTTTAACTTCAGTTGTGAGGAAATTTTTTCTTATTAAATAAAACAGCAGGTTAATTATACATGTTATTCACTAAATATTAATTACACTACGGCGCAAGGTATTGCAAGCCTAGCAAAGCAAAATATATACAAAAGCAAATACGATAGCAATACCGTAGCAAGTAAAATACGAAGCAAATCTCCAACGGTAGCAAATAAACCACAGTAACAAATAAGATACGATAGTAAATAAGATACTGAAGCAAATAACATACGGTAGCAAATAAGATACAGTAGCATACTGTAGCAAACGGTAGCAACTAACTATGTAACAATGAGACGTTCTGGGGCAAATGATTTTCAATCTAAATAAAACGAATAAGGCAGGTATAGTGGAAAACTGGGATTATAACGAATATAAGAAAGCAAGAGTAAGACAAAGAAAGAAGTACTGCGCGTGTCAAACATCCTCGACAGACCAGAAAGAAAAAGAGGGTTTGTCTTGTGCCAAACATTCCAGAGAGAGGAGGGAGAGGGAAAGAGGGACAGAGAGAGAGGGAGATAGGGTGAGAAGAAGAGAGAAAAAGGGGGAAAGAGGGAGAGAGAGAAAGAGAATGGAGTAAAAGGTATGTAATATAAACCGGTTCTGCTAACTTTTTGCAAAACTGATAAGAATTTTTGAAGTGTTTGTTGTAAAATATAGGTATACACACTTCACATATTCAGTACCAGTTTATTATTTTTGTCAAATACGATTAACGAGTAGAAATAGATTAACCATCGAATTCATATTGTGTGCAAAATATAATAATGTTCTTTATCACAACAAATGCACAAAGTACACATCCAATTTATAACATCTACAAAATGTTAAGGTGCACATGTTTATCTTAGCTTCATCAAAATTGGTTGGTTTTATCAACAACACCCAACTGCATACGTAATGCGACCGAGTGGCCTAATATTTTTTCTTAACGATAGATAAGACGAAACAAACAGTTTTATGGGCAACACGGTCTCCAAATTTAAACCAGTGTAATCCATACATATATAAAAGCTCAAAGGGTATTTTTCTCCGGTTCCTCAAGCAGCTAGCGCTTCACCAATTTGGACCATTTTTTTTTCAATGAAAGGTCTCTATCCTCAGCTGGAACATGAAACATTTTTATATTTTTATTCTACCTCGGTTTTTCAATAATAATTATTTTAATTCATATATGAAAGTCTGCTAAACGTGCTTTACTTGAAGCGACATCTACACCAACGCCGCATCTTCTCATGGAACTAATGCATCACGTGACTTAGCATTTAGCCGGCTCAGTCAACGCTCAGTCTGTCAGTGCATTGCGCGCTGGGGTAACACTAGTTTTATTTATTTGTGTTATTATACAGATCAATTGGTGTATTCTACATTAGCACACATAGTGAAAATGAAGATACTAGAATTTGAGACAACCTAAATTAAGAATACTTTTCCAAAATTTATCATTATTGAAAATATGATTACCGATAAGAAATAGATCAACCATCGAAATAGCATGCAAAATATAATAATGATCTTTATCATAGTAACAAGATAACATATAAGTGAAACCGGTGCACACATTTATCTTATAATCATAAAAATATAATTAAATGTTCGACTGGAAACGGTATAAAAGAGGCCGGCTGGTTGCAAGTGATTTCAATCAGAGCAATTTGCAATGATGCACAGTTTGATAGGACTATCTGTAATCCTAGCCAGCGCTGTCGGTAAGCAATAACCCTAATTCTTTAGTTTAAACAACTAGCAGCTATTGCACAGTAAAATCAACTAATTTAATAAAGGTATTTCTTTGAAAGCTACAATTCTTCTTAAGTAAAGTTTCTATTAGTTTTTTGCTTATTTCTTTATCAATTAATTATTTTTTTACTATAGCTGCAAGTGCATTGAATCCAAGACTTCATCCCACGTTCAACAATGGTAGAATTGTAGGCGGCTCAGATGCACCAGACGGTCAGAATCCATACCAAGTATCCGTACAGCAGTTTGGATTCCATTACTGCGCTGGATCCATTATCAGCCCTGAATGGATTCTCACAGCAGCTCATTGTGTCATCAAGTATGTATTGTTTGAGACTTAAGACATATCAAAGTTGTGACGTTTTTTTTAGTTATCTTCTAATTTAACTTGTTTATCTGTCAAAATATTGACACTACTTTCTACACCTAATAGGTACATTTTCAAATACAATATTATGAGAAAAGTATTATTGCAGTTATCAAGCAACAGTTTATTCAATTCTCGTCGGCACCAACAAATTGAGCCAAGGTGGAACAACCTTTCTGGATATTCATTACCATGAGGATTACGACAACAAAAATATTAAAAATGACGTGGCAGTAGTGAAGGTAGAACCTATCACATACAACGAAAAAGTTCAGCCAATTGTATTGGAGACCGAAGAGGTTGGAGGTGACGAGTCCTGCGTTCTTAGCGGATGGGGAATGCTTCATTTTCCAACAAGACCCTCTCCAGATAAACTACAACATATTCAATTGCAAACAACTAGTTTTGATTTGTGTAAAAGTAGTCACACTCATCCAGTAGCTGAAAATGAAATTTGCACTTTAACAAAACTGGCGAAGTAGTGTGTCATGGTGATCCCCTAGTTAGAGAAGTAAATGGCACCAGTAAACAAATTGGATTTGCAACCTGGGTCATTTCCTGTGCTCTTGGCTATCCAGATGTACATGGCAGAGTGTCTTCATTTGTTCCCTGGATTAGAGAAAAAGGCAATAATTGTGTTTAATTTAAATTTTAAATAAATAATTATGTACAAACAATTGTTTTTGTTTTATCCAACCCTTAAAGATTTATAACCTAATATGGAACTATGCCTTATTTTATTTTCTTCGAGGAACTACTCTCACCAGTAGTCCAGAAACATGCAGTCTTAACTTCCAGGAGTCTGCACACAGTGCCACGTACAAAGAAGAGATGCAATTTCTGCAAGCACACCGGTCACACTGAGGATGAGTGTCGAAAACTCAAACGAAACGAGCAACAGACACCCTCGACCAGCACCCATAATCAAGCTCCACCTAAAATAACCTGTTTTGGATGCAGCGGACCAGGCATCATCCGAAGCTAATGTACTATGTGTAGCAAAAACACAGGCTGCCATGGCTACTACGAAAACAGGAACACCAGTTCATCCGGCATCAAATCAACCTGATTCTGACCGCCCCCAAGAAGTACTAAGCACCCGAGTCACCGACACCTGAAGCGCCGTCCTGTCTTGACGGAATACGTCGTGCTATCCCATGCACACAATCGCAGCTTGCCGAGAGTCGATTTCATAGAAGATGCTGGCCTAGTGCTACACCTGCCACAGCAGTCCTAGCACTTTGCAGATGACCCCCTCCGGCACCAACGCTTTGAAGGATAAGCATATCTCAGCAGACAAAACCAACTACACCCCATAGCAACTGGACCTAGGTAGGGGGGCTAACCGCTTCCAAGTGATCGACAGGCTTTTTTTTTCAAATGGTCCAGCTGTTTGGCGACACCTCCAACACCAAAGCAGAGGGCCGAACCCCTGAACCACGAGAAGACCCGTACGCACTCACTTCGCTACAGCCATGTCGGACACTTATACACAAATGAAATATTCGGCGCTTCCGTCACTCTCCATATTTCCATACTCACCACGAAAGAAGACTCCATGGGTGGAAATAGAGATGGTAGAAATAGAGGAGCTCTAGCTACGCCCAGTTCCGGGAGAGACCCTCACCCAAGCCAAGAAGGCAAACCTACTCCAGCTATTCCAGGGGTATGAAGACTTCTTTGCGCCAAAGGAAGAACCCAGCCCCTTTGGGGAATCTCACATGGAGACGGGCACCCATCCTCCAGTATCGGTTCCCCATACCGTTTACCAGCACCCAAATAACAGGCTGGATAAACTCTTTTTTCAGTTCCTGGAAGACTTTTCAGCAGAAGTATCTCAAAATAAAAAATATTTATAAAATTAATACTTTTCTATACTTAAAGTAAAGGAAAATTAAATGACCTTACAGTATAAAATAAAACTATGCAGTTACATTATTATAATTTTTTGTTTGTATCATTATCCATTCTCTGTAAAAGCCAACAACTACATTAAAATTCAGTTACATGTAATTTTAAATAAATAAATAAAATATTAACATTTAAAAATAAATATATGTCCTATATATTTATTATACAATATTTAGATTCAAAGAGACTATAATTATTACTACATACATAATATGTACTCAAACATTGTACAATCATTAAACTTGATCCCTAGGAAAACCATGAAATTTGAGTTGATAAGCAGCGCCTACAATATTACACAGAGTATGGGGTTGTCTTTAGATGCCAATGGAATAACATAAATAGAATATCAAAATACAATTAGGTAAAAAGCACAATACTAAACTAAACACAACCACAATTTAATATATTTTTCATATAATCAGTAAAATAAATAGCTAAACATAAATGAATTAATGAACACAAACATAATACCAAGGAACTATAAAAGGAGCAATCCAATATAATTATACCAATATTTTTCTAAAACCATGAAAAGTATCCACTTTTCTTAACAGGAGACTTTGGAGATGCTTGCGACTGTGGAGTAAGAGACGGTGAGCTAATAGATCCACTTGAAATGGAATCAAAATCCCCACCACCTGTACCTGGACTGTCCGACGAATCCTCATCAAGTTGCAGTGGGCGAACCAAATTATTCGTTTGAGATTGTAAATTCGCTTCGTATTGCCTAACATCCTCATAAGTCATATCAATCCACTCATCAATCCAAGCAAACGCTTGTCTGTGGCCCAAAACCAAAACTTCTTTAATACACTGAAAAAGAAAAGTTTTTAAAAATAAAAATAAAATAATAAAATGAATAACAAATATTTATTTGAAAGTTATGCATGTTCCAATGTGTTTACACGCCATTGCCAAAGGCAAGGCTAAAAGTAAATAGTTGATGTTGCTAAGCAACAGTAGAACTTGACGACTTGATCTTGGTTATCTATGTCTGCACACGACTGGATTTCTTTTTCTAAAACTTCTAATAATGCTGAATTTAAAAAATCAATTATTACTCTAAAACGAGTTAACAGATCGGGATCAAATTTTTTACGGTAATAGCCTTACAACAGGGCTGCCAGTGTAAAAATGTGAAAATAAAGTGAGTAATTAATTAATGATTATCTGTATATAAAATACTTAATTACTTTATCAATATTTATTTATTTTAACATTATACCTATTTCGGCATGTTTACATGCCATTGTCAACGGTTATGTTATAATATAACTTTTGAAAATGGCATGTAAACATGCCGAAATACCTATAAGGTTAAAATAAATAAATATTGTTAAAGTAATTAAGTATTATATATACAGATAATCATTAAATATGGACTTTAACAAAGTAAAGCTGGAATTGATAAATAAAGAATAATTAATTATTTATTTTGAATGAAGTGAATTCAAAATTACTAAAACTGAAGATGAAACCCAACTTTATTATTTATTATAAGTGCTACGTAAACCATCATATAAGTTCATGATGTAAAACTTTAATAAAAACCTACTAACCTACAGATAGCACAAGATATACGGAGTGATCGAAAATGATTGAAGGTCACGTGACCACAATCTGGTCCCATTATTATCAAAAATGCGTTTCGATGTGTCGGCGAACCTGTTGTTTATCAATACTTACATCCCTGGAATCCATTAGCGTACGCGCATTCTACCTTTTATTAATTTAAACTGTCATTAAATTGTTAAATTGAGCAATTATTGTAAGCAACAATCAAGAATAATGTGTTTTTTTATTAATTATATGTGTTATTAAATTATGTTATTAAATTGTCTTGTTTTTAACCTATAGGTTAACTTTTGGAATATAAAAATTTACTAACACAAATAGTAATTTACAACAAGAAAAGTCTTTAAAAGTCCCTAACAGTAATTATTTCGCTAAAAAAATGGTGCACCAACATTCATATAAAGAACACGCCACCCATTTTTAAATTTCCCACGCTATTTAAATTACCATTGCACGCCAGTGGAATTAGTCAAGATCACATTAAGTAGTAAGCGGACAAGATCAAATCAGTATGAAGCGGCACGTTCAATCATTTTCGATCGCACCGTATTATGGACATTCACTTTAGATCCAAAAAACAGCCGTACGTCCATGGATCTAAAATGGATATGAATATTTGGACGTCATTTTATTTTTCCTATAATAATTTTTACAAGAACGAAATATTTTACTGTAAATTTTAAAATTATGAAAATAGCATTTTACATTTTTCAACCAATCAGATTTAAATGTTTTTAGCTTATCTGACAATCTGACCTTGATTTCATCGAAATTCATCTCGCTATGGTGATTTGCGAAAATCACCACCCTGGAACATGCCATGGACATCCATAGGACGTCCAGTGCACTCAATATGGATGTCTTATCGATATATCCATATCCAAGTGAACAAAAGTGAATAAAACTTTTTTAGTAAATTAAAGTGAATAAGTAATCGCCTGAATGCCCTGTAGAGAGAAACTACTGTGCATAACAATTGAAAAGTTAAAAACTACGAAGTGAAAACTATTTTCAAAATTTTAGAAATTAATACAAAAATATTGCTCAGAAACTAGCCACACGACTTGTTTTTTAATTTATAGGCTACTGGAGTCATAGATGTGCTACAGTTTTGTTCGTGACCCAGTCCGCTAACTACTCTTCAACACTTTCTATGAATTTTTGAAAATCCAAATTCCCATCCCTTTATTTAATAAACGGGGACTGATAAAAAAATGTCTGTTAAGACTAAATTGCTCACGAGTGATAGTAGAATCAAATTCTCATCTTAATTTTTAAATAAGTTAATATTTAAAGATCCCTTTATTTAATAAACGAGGGCCAATATATTACTTCTGTTTAAGCTAAATTGCTCATGAGTGATAGTACAATAAGGTTCATAACTTAATTTTTAGGTATACCAATATTTCCCTTCCTATCCAATTTTTAGTGGTTTCTCTCCCTTCCTCTCTGAAGTATGAGAGACCCACCGAAGTATACAAGTCTCACGGCGCGTAACCGAACTACAACACAGCCACCTGTTAAAACGAGTAAACCATTGCTTCATTACTGTCTCTCTTTGTAGTCAGTAGTTGAATAAATGAAAAGATTCTCAAAAAGTTTATACTACTACTTTTATATGATATGAAAGCTTTAGTATCATATATTATGTGCTAATAATATTTTATTATTATGCAGCTATGCTCTCTAGTGATGACCGTCGGTGACAGGAACTTAAATATCGAAAGAACGGCAATATATATTTTTATACCTATAACAGCTGCTCTGGCAATTTCAATACTGATGTGATATATTCGTCACATTTCACTGTATTCCCTTCTACCTTTTATCATGGGTTCACGGCAAAGATATCATAGTGAAAATTATTACATACTGCTGGTCAGCAAAATTACAGAGTTCTAGGTACTACGTAGGACTGTCCTGTCACGGAAGTACCACGAAACCATTAAAAAACAGGTGAAAAATTAAGTTTGGATGTGATAGTTTACTACAATGACTAAAGATTCTATCAAGAAATCTCCGTTATTAAATTAATTCTTTTGAAAAATTGTATAATTATATTGCTTGGTCTCACTGCAATTTGGTTCATTTAGGACAGACAATTAGAAGTTTTGATATTAGGTACCAAGAACACGTACGTTGTTACAAATATAAACCCACACAATCTTCAATGATATCTAATAACACTATAAAATGTTTACACTTTTGGGATGATAAACATAAATTACAATTAGATATACTGGAAGCAGTTGAAAATCGCAAACATTTAAAAACTGTACCTATAACGAATGAGCAAAGTGATCTCTTAAATTCAACACTATTAGACATTTTGGAATACGAAATCAAGTAATCTGCAGACATAGGTAACCAAGATCAAGTCATCAAGTTCAATTGTTTTTATAGCAGCCCCAACTGTTCATAAACACGTCGAAATACGTATACGATTAAAATAAATATCTGTTGAAGTTATTAATTATTATTTTATTTACATGAATATGAACTTCACATGAAGTAAAGCTTCCACTTAATAATTGTTAATAAACTAGGGAAACTTTAAACAAACTTACAGCATGAAGGAATTCCTCAACACGAGTTTGCAGCCCCCACACTTCAAATGATGCCTTGACGACTTTATAGGAACACATGATTGGATTACAACTGCTCCGCCAACCTTCCACAAGAGGACCTCTGTGGGTCTTTTTCGATTGAAAAAATCGAGGATCTTCTTCTTCTTTATAATGTTTTGGACTAAGCTCATCGTAAGCTATATCCAAGTGCTCTACGACTCTTTCCGCTAATTGCTCCGGTGTTAAATTTAAACACTGCAAAGAAAACGTTTGTTAATTTCTAGAGACGGTAAACGACCAGTCACTTTTAAATGATGCATAACCTAAAATTATTACCAGTTATACTGGGTGTTTAGTTAATGCCTGTACAGCACATTACTTCGTTATTTTAAATGAAACACCCTGTATATTTTAGCATTCTTAGATTCTACATTTAATTCTGGATAGAAAAGTATTAAGGTACTATAATAAATCATTAAATTAGCAGTTTACGTTAACCCCATCGCTATTTTGCACAGATTATCACATTATAAAGTATTCAGCGGTATGTTAAAAACAGCAGATTATTACATAGGGTGTTCATAATTTAATGTCAATTTTGCAAAACTTCAACTGTCAATAACTTTTCTTTATTAACACCATCAAATGCAGAATCAAATTTTTGTTCAATATGGTATAAGGTTTTGTATACTAACACCAAATCTCTATGGTTTTTCGTGTTTATTATTTATTTTATATAAATTGCAAACTAAAATAGGTGTGTTATGAAAACTAAACAAAAAAATCTATTTTATAAAAGTTTACAAAAGTGCTATTTCCTAAACTATTGAGAATATCAAATTTTGTTCTTAATAAAAGTTGTTTATTGCCTAATGAACTAATTTAAACACATTCCAGAATTATCTGCCCTGTAACGTGACAGCAGTGACTTAATCGAAAATTTTTTAAATATAAATATTTTGTTAAATATTCAAACAGAAAGTTTTTTCTCGCTTTCATGATATAAAACATTTATGCATTACAAAAATTACTAGCGTCTAGTCTCTTCGATAACAATCTATCCTACCTCATCAAGGTCAGACTTGCGTGTTAGTATGCCGTCAATCACTGAGCAACTGCAAATTTGTATTCGTATTTTTTCTTTAAAAATATAACTGCTATTAACAAATAACCTCGCGTAAACAGCCAAACGCAACAACAGCGTTTTAAAAAAAACTATAATAAAAAAAAAATTTTGGACCCAACCGAGACTCGATCCCACAACTACTTATGCAGTAAAATGGCAGTAAACCCGAACACACCCGCATATCCATCTGTGGCACTACGAACCTGCCGGTTATGGCTAAATAAGTGCGTATTGAATGCGTGGGCAATAGAAATGCACAAGTAAAAAGTCTGACCTTGGTGGGATAGATTGATAGCGAAGAGACTAGACGCTATTACAAAAATTTTAAGAAACTTTAAAAAACTAATGCAGGCCACAGGCTTGGGCAAAAACACTTCAAATGCGTTTAATACTAACCTTTATTTACAATAAACAAAAAAATAAAGTAAGTTAATTCAATAAATGTTCAAAATTGGCTCCATTGGTATTAATGGTAATGGATTTAATTTATATTGGCATTTAAGAAAATTGTCGAAGACATCACAGCTGTCACAGTATATTTACGAATACGGCATAAGGTAGCTTGTTAGTAGGGAACCACCAAATATTCGTGGACCGAATAATTGGCCGAGTCTCATTCGGCCATTTCTTGGAGTTCGCCGAATACTTACCGAATATTTGGATAAGCCAAATAGTTTTTCGAGTCAGCCAAATATTTGGAATTTTGTGTACTACATGAAACCAATACTAAACTGCAATTTTTTGATTTTGATGCTATAATTAAGATTAAAATGCATTGAAACTAAGTGTTCAGCTTGTGATCTAATAACTGGCTCGACTTATGCCATATTTCGTACTTAGCCAAATAGTTGGCCTAATATTCGGAACATAGCCGTATATTTGGCTGAATACTTGACCGAATATTCGGTATTAGGCCGCGAGAGCATGGGCGAATACTTGGTATTCGACCAGTGGCCAATATCACTATTCGGTATGTTGCAATTTATTAGGCAACAAATAAATTTCATTAAGAAAAAATTTGATATTATAAATAGTTTAGGTAGTACTTTTGTAATGTTATAAAATGGATTATTTGTTGTGTTTTTATAGCTCACCTATTTTAATTTGCAATTTAAAAAACAAATCAAAAAACACGAAAAACTAGGGATGCAGCAAGGAACACTTTTTGAAAAGGCCGGGTACCGGGTACGCGGCTTTGCCGAGACGCCGGTACCGGGTTACCCAAGCCGAGTATCAATATTTTTTATGAACTTTACTTCTTTTACAGACATCTACGGTTTTATATTGTAGCAAACCATTTATTTAATTTGCGGTATTTAACATTTAAATAGTATTATTTATTAGCGATGGTGGCAACAAAACATGAGGCAATATCCCATTTTGGCTGGTCTACCAAAAATGCACCTTTCAGCACCTGCAAGCAACGTCTATAGCGAAAGGCTTTTTTCAGAAGCGGGCAATGTTTTTGAAAAGAAAAGAAATAGGTTACTTCCAAAAAATGGAGAATCGTTAATAATCTTGCACCACAATTTGCCCCTATTAAATTTTAATTATTAGTTTTATTACATTATGTTTGATATTTAAGGATTTGATTATTTAGGTTTATACAGGGAGTTTAGTAAACATACGGCAAAAATTTAAGGGGTGATTCCCTGGTTTTTTTTTAAAAATATTTTGCCCTTTGATGATTTTCGGCTTTGTTTGAAGATACAGATAAAGGTTTTTTGACAATAACAATATTTTATTACCTAAACATTTCATGTAAAGCTTCTTAATCTACAAAAACTGTTGAAAATGAATACTATCAGCGAGTATGCATGAATCCAATCTTCTCCTCATTGACTGCCGAACTCTTTCAAAAACACCAGGGTAGTTTCTTATTGAATTACACCCATCAATTATCCGATTTCTCAAATCTTCCATATTTTCCATTGAAGTAGTGTAAACTAATGACTTCAGATAGCCCCATAGGAAAAAATCCAGAGGGTTTAAGTCCGGGGATCGAGCAGGCCATAAGTGAGGTCCACCTCAACCAACCAGCGATCTCGATATGTTGCTGTTAGAAACTCACGAGCAACCACACTAAAATGCGCTCGTTCACCATCGTGCATAAACCACATTGCATTTCTCGTTGCCAATCTTCTAGAAACTCAGGTAGCGACTGTTCCAAAAGGTTTCGATACACCTCGCCGTTAAGTCTGACAAATCACGAGACGTAATCAACAATGTATGAAATTCACGGTTAAACATATCGCCCAGTATATTCGAAACAAAGTGGCTTTCCGAAATCATCAAAAGACAAAATATTCTTTAAATAACCCAGGGAATCACCTCTTGAATTTTTATGTATGTTTACTAAACACCCTGTATACATATATGCGTATGTAGAATAATTATAAATTACTATTGACAGTAAATCAAAATAATAGACAATAAAATGTTTATTTTTATTTAAAAAAATTTCTTTTTCATGTGCGGTATCCGGCCGGGTACAAGATCGCTACCCGGCCAAACCGGGTATCTGCCAAAATTGGCCGGGTACCGAGTAATAGCCGGGTACCCGTGGCATCCCTACAAAAAACCATGGATATTTTAATATTTGGTATACCAAACCTTATATCATATTGAAAGAGAATTTAATTCTACATTTGAAAAACTAAAGTTATTAACATGTGAAGTTTTGCAAAATAGACATTAAGCTATCCTATGTAATAAAATATTATTTTTGTAATATTAGTTGATACATGTCAAAATTTTTGAAGAAAGTCAAACAATTCAAAAACCCCTAATCTTACTACTTTTCTATCTAGCACTAAACGTAATTTTTAGAAATGCAATAATATGCAGGGGGTCCATTTAAAATAACAAAGTAATGTGCTGTACATGCATAATTAAACACATGCACAGTAATCCAACAAACAATTTTTCTGTTAACATTTTTTTTCTAACCGCAATAATAAAGACGGAAAACAATCTCGCATTAATAACACAGCTTGTATATGTTACACTAAATAAACAAATATGATAAAAATGCATTTTAATAAGTTGTCCTTTTATTTCTTTTAATACAAAAAAGGTTTGCCCTTTATGTAATACTAAATGCATTTTGTCATTATTTTATGTGACTTCTATATTGTCATTTATATCATTTCCTCTATATTTTTTGAATCAAGACCAGTTTCTGGTAACTTTTAGGTCAAAAATGACCAAATCAGCAATCGCGCATCACTATTAACATCAATACACAAAATGATATGTTAAACTTACATTGTCAGTAGAACCATTATTGTTTTCATAGCTGGTTTGAATGGATATGTAAAATCTTGGTAGGAATGAACACTGCAAAAATTAATTATGTAAACCAAGCCAAACTTGATAAAACATAAATTTGTGCCTTAAGCTCTTACCGTATATTCAGTCGTTGTGTGTGGATAATAATTCCACGCCTTTTCAGTCACATAAAATATTCTAGGGATCATAGCTTGTATCCAGTAAGGTAAACGGCTGTAATTAAAACTCCTAATTAGAAAAATATATTGTGAGGTTATGTTATATTATACCTGGACAAATACACTCGCTTCTCGGTAAACCTTCCTTTTCCAAATTTAGGGTCAATACATTCCTTATTTTCTACAACTTCTACACCTTCTCCATTGCCTGACTGTTCCAAGCTGTGTCTTGCGATCATGTAAAGTTGTCCTATTTGGTACTGTAAAAAATTTGTTGTTAATGAATGTTATGTATTAAATTTGTTGCTTACCTCGTCCACTGTCATTGGCATGCATACTCGATATTCTTTGGTCAATACCATTCTTAGAAATTATTGCACAGGAGTTAATTTACTTCACAATTTAAGCGCTGTTTAGTTTGACAGAACCACCACAATCACAAAACAAACACTTGCGCACATGGAATTGGTGGTAGTGGTAGCAACGTAAACGATTAATTGTCACCAACAAATCGAGCTAAAGCAGAGCTTAAACATGCACATAGGCAGTATACAGTATGAGTCAGAAAATTTTAAGAGTTGCCGCAATCTTGGGAAGCCAAACGAGCAAATACCAATGACAAAACGTGTATGTAAACGCTGTAATCGGCGATTACAATTAAGAAATTAAAAACATTTTTTTAAATAAATAATATAAATTAATTATAAATCATTACCTACAATGATAAATAATTAAGACCTTTGAAAATTATCTATTATGTTCACAAAATAGAAAACAATCAGCAGATAATAATGCTTTCGTGTATTCGCAAATCAATGCGGTTACACAAAAGAAGCAAGGAGATCGCGCAAGGTCAGTGGCTGGCTGCTGATATACACCCCCACTACGCTGGAGTCAACCACAGTTTTTTGAAATGTATATTATACCATTTTGTTTGGTTATTGCTTTTCCCAGTAAATATTTCTTTAGTTTAAGTAAATTACTGGTAATAGACTCTAAAGAACCGGTGGTTCTTGACTTTTTTGGTCTTATAAATCCCCAGATGCTTAAGTATTAACCAAAGACCCCTCTCATCTGTAATAATAACAGCTATTATAAGTTACATCTGCCGGACATTGCAAATGTAAAGTATAATATCCATTGTGCTTCTGTACGATAAATATGGTTTTGATTGTATTGTTCTTTTTAATATCATATTTTATATACCTAGTTGGCTTAATTCTACTGCTGAGGCGACGCCAAAGATAGACCAAACGTGCAAACATCTGTTACAACTTATTTACATCCTTTCCGAAAGATAACACGTTGACAAATCCATTTTCACCAACCTCGTTGAGTATCAATTTCCGGTTGTCCAGACCCATGACAACTAGATCTATCAATGATAATGACGCAGCAGCAGTAGCTCTTGGTGACATTAATTTGTATTGTAAGAGTTAGTAATATTCTTCTTGACAATTAACTAAAAACACACTCGGACTGTGGAATAACAACACTTGAAAAATACAGAAACCCTTCACACAAGTAACAAAATATCAAATACGTATTTCGACAGCAAAGCTATCATCATCAGTGGTAAACTGACACTAAAGAACTAAACTAACTACCTACCAATTATATATACTAACTAATTGTTACGCACCATAACTAAGATAACCCTATCGTGAAAGTTTGAAAAGTTAGAAAACAATGGGCGAAATATGTATTTGGTATTTACTTACTTGTGTGGAAGGGTGCCGCATTTTCTTGATAATAATAATATACCTAATAAATTATTCTAATGTGTAAGATTAACTGGAAACCCTATGTTGAAATCACCATTGGAAATCACGATTTGTTTTAATGTCTTGCCCTTTTTCCCTTTTACGATAAGAACGAAATAAAAACATAAGCCGGGATTCCCCGCCCGCACAGTAGTAGATCAGAAACATATCAACAGATTGCAGTTGCGCCTGTCTAAGAGTAAGGGGGGTAAATACAGACTGTCTCCAATAAGCACTCTAAGCAACCCCCCAAACACGCTACTGTCTCTTTTTTCATAAAAAACTAACATTATTATTAGAGAAAAGGCGATTTCTACAAAGCAAATCTGTCTGCATTTAGCTTAACTGAAGATTAATTTTACTGAACACAATTGCCAACGTAACTTCAAAAATTCCCCGTATTGTTATCATTTGTGATGTCAAATCTGACAGAGAAACTTGTAATACTGATGTGGCTAAAACTCAGGAATATTCTGTGACCTATTGTAGTTAGAACCATGCCAATTTAATTGTGGTATGTGGAAAGAAAATTACAAAAATGGCTTATCAAACGCTTCGGCAGGAATACATGAATATGCCCCCGGTTACGAGGGCATACACGACTGCATGTGTTATTACGACTTTAGCAGTGGTTTGTATTTAAATCATACAGTATTTAAGAAATACTATTATAACAAAATTATTTGCAGCAACTGGAATTGGCCTCACCATTCCAGTTATACTTCAATCCAATTTTAATATTAAAAGGCCAGGTGTGGAGATTGATAACGACATTCCTATTTTTTGGAACATTTGGCTTTAATTTCTTTTTTAATATGATATTCACATACAGATACTGTAGAATGTTAGAAGAAGGTTCTTTTAGAAGTCGCACAAGTGATTTTGTCATGATGTTCTTATTTGGAGGTATTTGTATGATTGTATCCTTTTTCTATTTTGTTTTGCAACTTTTAATTTGTTCCGATAGTATTTTTCTTAATGTATAAAAAGGGTTTTGGATTTTTTGTCAACTTGTTATTCCTCGGACAAGCCTTCACGATAATGTTAGTGTACGTATGGTCAAGAAGAAATCCGTTTGTTAGGATGAACTTTTTTGGTCTTCTTAATTTCCAGGTATAAAATAAAATATTAAAAAAATTTTTTTTTTACGTATTTAACTTTGTATTTTTTAGGCACCCTATTTACCCTGGGTTCTTCTAGCTTTTTCATTATTATTGGGAAATGCAGTTTATGTTGATCTAATGGGCATTGCCGTTGGGCATATTTACTATTTTATTGAAGATGTTTTCCCACATCAACGAGGTGGCTTCAAGATTCTAAAAACGCCTTCTTTGTTGTAAGTTTGCAGTTTAATAAGTCGTGCATGCTTAATTAAAATGACCAAGCAAATATACAAGGTCTCACCTAAGTATGGTATAATGATTGTAGAAGGGTAGATGTTGATGCTATCCAAGAATGTCTCTTACATAAGTTTTTGATCCTGAATTATTATTGCCAACATTTTGGATTCGTTAGTAGTTTTTTTTACATTAAATACTGTATGTGCTATGATGTCGTCATATATTTTTAAATAACTTGGTACACTTGAACATTTTAAATGTTTCATACTTCAATAAACTTTTCGTGGTAAGCAGGCCATGAATTCTGAAATAGGTCTGCCACAATTACAGCAGTGTGCTTTAAACATTAAATTTTATAACTTCAAACAGTAAGTACATCGTAAAGCAATCATTTTATTAACCCAGATTGTAACAAAACCTTACTCTAAACAGAATGTGACATGTCCAGAAATGTCTAAAAGAAAACAGTAAATTTCACACAAGTAGGGCTGGAACAAAAATCGATAGCAAAACTGACGATTGATTATTTTAGATGTGATTCTTAATTTTTTTTTAAATCGAAGAATCGTAATTTTTTAATAGATATTTATTATACAAGGGAAAAAAGTAATAGATTTTAGCTCGAGGTGTCTGTTTGTCTCCCGACGCGAAGCGGAGGGAGACACTCACACCGAGAGCTAAAATCTTACTTTCTTCCTGTGTATAATACACTATTTTTTTCTGTGACGGGAAAAAATGTAATATATTGAAAAACATATACAGGGTGTATTAAAACATGCGGCTAACAATTACACCACGCAATTCTACGTAGAAAAACAAGCAAAAAACTCGAATACAATTTTCGTGTTAACTCTTTGATTAAGGAGTTATTAATGCTCAAACTTTGAAATTTTTTTCGACTATGGTTGAGAAATAGATTTAAATAGTATCAACAACACATAATTCAACAATTAAAATAAGTAATCAAATATAAATTATAACATTTTGGTAATTAGTTTACTTATAATTTAATATTTAAGAATGCAAAATCTTTGCGATTTATAGTTTTGGAAGACGTTGCAACTATGCATTATAAGCTGGGTTTATTTTTAAAATGTAATAATAAAAAATTCATAACTGGATGTATTATTGACGGATTGATTAATGTCATTTTTGACACTTATAAAAGTCACTTTTCTTTTCGTAAAACCTGCTTCACTCATTATTTATTAGTTATTCCCTGTTATTATTGTTCTAACTTACTTTGTTCCTTGTTTGATTCTTCAGTTTTGCGTTTTTGGTTTTGGGAAAAAACATGGCATACAGTTTTCCTGAATACGCAGATATGTATTTGATATTAGGCGAATGTGGTGGTAATTGTCACCGAGCTTCAAATTTATATGCCGAGCGTTATGTAAATAAGAGACATCCTAATGCTCAGGTTATTGAAAGACTAGATCGCCGCTTAAGAGAAACAGGGAGAATAGAACCTATGCAGGGAGTTGGTGAAGGGCGACCACGACATGTATTACAACCCGAAATAGAAGAAAACATCTTACAGGTATTTGAAGACGAACCTCGACAAAGTACCCGTTCTGTAGCTCGAAGACTTAATATTAGCCATACTGCTGTACATCGAGTGTTAAGAGAAAATCTCTTACATCCGTTCCACTTCCAGCGAGTCCATGGGTTGCTTCCGGAAGATTATCCGCGACGGATGGTGTTTTGCAGATGGTTATTACGGCAACACGCAGTCAACCCGGCTTTCATTGAAAACATTTTATGGACGGATGAAGCCACATTTACCCGTAACGGAATGTTTAATATGCACAATATGCACCACTGGACCTATGAAAACCCTCATGTCTTCCATCAAACTAATCACCAGTTTAGATTCAGCATCAATGTATGGGCTGGAATTATCGGAAATAGACTAATAGGGCCACACATTTTGCCTCGTCGATTAAACGCCGAAAATTTTGTCAATTTTTTGAACAACGATTTACCGGGATTATTGGAGGAAGTACCATTACTTGTCAGGAGAGATATGTGGGCTCAGTTAGATGGAGCTCCAGCCCACTGGGGGCTTGAAACTAGGGATTGGTTAAATCAAAACTTTCCAGAGCGGTGGATCGGGCGTAATGCTCCGATACCATGGTCCGCAAGAAATCCCGACCTAAATGTCCTAGACTTTTTCTTTTGGGGCTTTTTAAAAGCTCATGTTTATCAAGTAGAAATTGAAACCGAAGAACAACTTATTGAACGGATAAATAATGCAGTTAAAGAAATAAACAATCGTAACATGCTGCAAAATCTAATACCAAACATTCTTACTCGGTGTACCAAATGTGTAGAAGTTGCAGGTGCTCATTTTGAACAGCTATTGTAGCCAAAAAAAGAGTATTAATTTAAATAAAACGCATTCAATCTTGATTTGTCAATTATTTCAATAATTTTAGAGGATATCCATGAAAAACATGAACACATACTAGATTTAATTGCAGAATCACAAACATATACGATCAAGGGTAACTAAATGCATGTCTCTTAGCTTTAAATCGTACAGCGTTGCCAAATTAAAAAACCTTTAAGTTAATGCCCCTGATGAAGTTTATTTAATGACTGGTTGTTGTAGTATTTGGAATTTCGGGAGCTTGTCGAATTTGTGAAATAAGCCAGGTAACATTAGATGACATAGAAGATTCAGGAACCTTACTAGTAGTGAAAATAAATCAAACGAAAAATGATGTAAGCAGGAAATTTGTAGTCACCGAAGAATATGTTAAATTTTACAAAATGTACATAGCCCTTCACCCACCAGCAGCAAAAGATCACCGCCTTTTTTATGCATACCGCAATGGGAAATGTATTAATCAGGTTGTGGGTAAAAATCGGTTTTATAAGATACCTGAAACAGTAGCCAATTTTCTTGGACTAGAAAATGCTAACTTATACAGGGGCATGCATTTCGAAGATCTTCAGCTACTCTTCTTGTGGAATTTGGAGGAGACTTGTTGACATTAAAGAAACATGGCGGTTGGAAGTCTTCAACTGTCGCAGAAGGGTATGTTGATGACTCGGTAGCGCAAAGGACAGAAATTGCTACAAAGTATTTCAAATGTGTTACAATGCAGCAGCTGAAGTAACACCAAATTGCCGACCAGGTACATCAAGAGCAGTTGTATCCTTGGCAGAAAATGACATTTCTGCTGAAGAAATTTCCAATGTAGCACAAATTTCAAATCCTCCTGGGAAAAAGAACTTCATGCAATGCACGTTTAACAACTGTACTTTTAATGTTAAGAAAATGTTATGAGTGTTAATATCTATGTGTATTATGTATATGTATCCGGGAAAAAAGTAATTTCATAAAAAGTGATACTTTAGTACCTGTCAAGAGAGACAAAATGTTAAACATTTTCCCGTCACAGAAAAAATGTATTTTTAAAAATTGGTGTTTAGTTGTAATCGATTCTTCATATTTTAATTGAAAACTAGTGCTTACTAAAATCATTTTTTTTTAAATTTGAGATATTATAATAATAGATTTTTTGCATGTAATCGATTATAACTTCGCGTTTGATGACAACGCTTTAAATTCATTATCCTGTTTTATACCCAGGTGAGCTATTTGGAAACGATTTTTAATAATCGATCATTATAATTGATTAAAATTGTGGCCTCACATATTAGTTATTCCTCGTCGTACTTTAATCAGAGTTGTCAAACCAACAATACAAAGATCGTACGTGTACCTGGAACCGGTTTTATTTTACTATCACCTTGTTATTTTTACCAGTAAACATATGAAACCTGGTATTTTTGGAATACAAATAAAAAGCACTTTCCATTGATGTCATGGCTGCCTACAACTTGCGTTTAAGAAAATAAGGTTTTAGGTTATATCGCTGAAATTGCAGAACATCGAAAATCTATTGTATATGTAAATTGCATAAAGATACAACGTAAATAATCTTAAAAAATTTTTTCGTGTACACGTTATCGATAAAAGTTACAAGAAAAATAAGAAAATCCAATATTTAATATTTTTCGTTGTGGGGCAATAAAAAAATATTTGAACCTTTCTGTCCATTTCCCAGTTGATCTTAAAGTGCTGAAAATGTTTTCTAATTTAACTGAATTTTTATCTTGTATCGTTGCCGAAATCCCCACGCTGAACACAATCTTTGGCATACACACGCTGTATAATAGTACATTAAAACACAAGTTTTATAAGACTGATTTTGGAGCACGCGTCCAAGTTTAGAAAACGAGCCGCTTGCGGCGAGTTTTGTAAAGGACAAGTGCGCTAAAATGTCTTATAAAACGTGTATTTTATACTATTTTTTCTATTTTGCGCTTTTTATGCCCTTTTTGTGCCTTTTTAAATAAAAACTTCCCGTTCCAAAATGGGGATTTTCAACCGAGCTATAAACGCACGTATTTGCGTGCTTTAATAGCTTTCTTAAAGATGCAAAATAGAAAAATTAATATTAACGTATGAATTTTTTTAATTGTAGAAAAACAATATTTGATGGTCATGCAGATGATCCAGATTACGTTCCATTGCCAGAAGAACGGCCTGGAGGTTTTGATTGGGGGAACAATAGACAAAATGATAATAATCCTCCACCGGCGGATGCGCCACCGCCTCCTCCTCAGTGAAATAACTAACATTTAAGAGTTTTCCTAACTTTCACTGTTATCTAGTTTTGGTAGAAGAGTTGCAAGAGTTAATTAAAAAAATAATAATATAATTTAATTTATTATTTAAAACATTTAAACGGGTGATAAGTGTAATGATCAAATAAATTTTTGTTGATGGATGGTAACGGTGATTGTTTTTTTTTTGTATGTTTTGGTCAATCAAACATTTTTGTACATTGTATTTTAAGGACAGTATTTTCGAAATTTTGTAAATGTAAAATATTGTTAATTGATGTACAGATTAATAGATAATAAAAATTTGTAAACTGTGATTTTAGAAATTCTTGTTTCTCAATACCAAAACATGGCTCACCAGCTTTTTCTTCTTCATTTATTAATTTAAAACAAATGAAATTAAGAGGGATTAATTATTAATTTAGGGCCAGTTGATATGCACATTTATTATTGACGACAGAAAAAAAATGTATAAGTAAAAGTTATACAGTTTATAGTGACGAGTATTTTGGGCATTAAAAAACAAAATGGTCGACTTTCGGTTTAAGCGGAAGCCACTATATCTTTATTTTTTTTAAAGAAACGCCCTGTATTTTTTAGGCTAATTTGATTGTAGAACAAATTTTGTTTAACCTAGCTGCGTCGTACGGGTCTTTTTTTGACCCAATACCAATTTGATTTGCCAATTTTGCTTAGTACGGTTGACCCCTAGTGATGAGCTGTTTTGACTTTGTAGCAACAATAACCATGTTTTTTTGTGTATATTATTTTTATTCCCTATCTCTATTTTTTTAGAATATAATACCACCAGTAACTTAAGACTTGCACATAGAAAAGCAAAACTTGCACATCGCAGGTTGATTCTTGTATATTGCAGGTTGAGACTTGCATGCAGCCCCTATCTGCCGGTCCCTGTATAACATTCTTATTACAGGGTGAGTCAACAAGGTCGAGGTGGTCGATATTTCCTTTACTATTTAAAATTTTTCAAATAAAAGTTGTAGGCAATCAGGATGACCACATTATAAAATTATTGTAAATTATACAGGGGGTTTCATATAAGAGTGGCATACCAAGCTTATTTTTTTTTAATAGAGCTCGCTGTGTATTTTGGATTTTAGTTGCCTTTCAGCAGAACATATTTTGTTTCTGAAATTCCCTTGTGGCGTTGTGAAGTTGTTAAAACCTTTTTCAAAAAATTTGAAAACCGCTACGGTTACATCTCCAAAAACCTGCCTCTAAAATTAGGTTTTACAACTTCAAAATTAAATGTAATTGTTTATATTAACTTATATTAACATTGAAATGCAAAACAGTTCAATTTGTAAAATGTCACAACACTGACTTTGCCCTTTTACAAAATGGCGTCTGCCTTCATTTTTGTAAAGCAATCGTGTATGTAGTAAACCTATATAGAAATCTGTGGTACTAACAAGTGGTTGTAGTTTTAATTTGTATAAGTGAGGTTATTTACAAAATATAGCAAATCAAGTGTGTACATTATATGCGTTTCTATTTTTGACTATGATTTTGTAGTTTACTTGTCGAGAAATATATTTTGCACAATTGTGATTTTGTAGGGATGGTAAATCATTATATCGGTCTTCACGTCGCCACACAAGGAAACAAGTGCAAGAACTGGCATCGTTAAATAAAGAAACTAACATGCAGCAGATGGTGATACCACGAACGCAGAGGATGGATTCTCGACAATATCACGCTACAGATCCCGTAACATTTGCTCCCATTCTAATTGAGAAATTGGAGAAAGTTAAACGGTATCAAGAATCTCAGGAATTGCTTAATAGAAAACTTATGGAGGTAAAAGAATTTTGTTGTATGTATTAAAAAATTGTAAGCGCTCCGAGGTTTTTTTTCAGTTTTTAAATCGAGGAAATTGCAATTTTTGTGTTTTCAGGGTGATTCTATGAGTTCGTTAGACGAAAAGGCACGGTTAAGCAATGTCCAATCTACTGAACTAGCCAATGCTATTAGAGAGAAGCTGCTGCAATTAGAGGACGACAACGATCAAGATATATTAGATCAGCATGTTTCTCGAGTATTTTCAGACCTTACGCCTGCACGATCGCCTGGAGTAACTAGTCCTAGACCTTATTCGCAAAGCAGTCAGTCTACGTTGCGTAAGTCTGCGCGATCGAAACTGCAACCCTTGCCGATGCCTGAAGATTATACTACTGCAGTTTTCAATTTTTGCGATGAGCAGTTTCCATATATAACTAAGATTCCTGGTCGTCAAGTTACGTTGAAACAGTTCAAAGAGTATTTGCCCAAAAAAGGAAATTATAGGTTCGTGTGCGGTATATAAACATATTATAAATAAATTACAAGGAACCAAACCAACAATCACAGTCTGCTTCGGGACTGTGATTGTTGGTCTGGACTCAGGCTCAAGTTGCAACTCTGACTGAATTCAGACACGCGCTTGCTTATAAAGATTTGCTAAAACTCTACCCATCACATGGTGCAATTTTCATGCATCATTAACGCACTGGAGTTTTAATATGCTTGTCCTTGCAAATGACATGTGCAACTATTATTTTTAATGAACCATAAAGAATTTTATAGCTTACTTGATACTTCCTTGATAAGGTTGCAACTTTATATGAAACTAAATTCCATTAAGAATGTTACATAACGAATATGGTCCAGCCATGATGGAGGACGAGAGTAAGGCTGTAAAAGTATTAAAAACATTACAAACTTTTTTGCATCACAAGGAATTAAAATTTACCCACAGGGTGGCAAGGGGGTTGACAATTAAAGTGAGGATTTACCTTTAGCTTTGGCTTTACAAATGGTATGCAAAATTCCTCGGTCACGTTCCCGGTATGGCTGCTATAATGCACATTGTTTTTCTTTTGCTATTTATGTGCTTCCAAATTGTATTAGGTGAATGGAACCTGCGCCATTTGACGCGTAAAAGGACCGAACATAACACCCTATGGGATAACTCAAAAGTCGTGAATCTTATGCTATGCCTACGGCATGAAAAAATGGAAAATTTACATTTATCAATGTAGAGAGAAGAATTTGGTTCCCCACCTCTACTCTGGCTGTAACATATCAAAAGCGGTATCCAATCGGTTGATCCATTTACAAGTGGCACTGGTTTTAGTAGAGTACGCAAAATGTAACCTTTAGGTGGAGATATCTGGACTGTAAATTGAACTATTGCAGTCAACTTTTTTGCCTTCCTCGCTATACAGAGTATAGCTAGAGGAAGGTATTGTTATCGTAAAAACTTTGGACCTGGAGATTTTTATGGATATAAAAACTTTAGGGTTTGAGAATACTTGGCCGAGTCATTGGTCTAATATACGGTACTTGGCCCAATATGTGGCCGAGTAATTGGTTTAATATTCGGTACTTAGCCGAATATTTAGTCTAATATTTGGTACTTGGCCGAGTAATTGGTCTAAATTTGGTACTTGGCCGAATAATTGGTCTAATATTTAGAACTTGGCCGAGTAATTGGTCTAATATTTGGTACTTGGCCGAGTAATTGGTCTAATATTTGGTACTTGGCCGAATATGTGGCCGAGTAATTGGTTTAATATTCGGTACTTAGCCGAATATGTGGTCTAATATTTAGAACTAGTCGAATATTTGGTCGCGTTATTGGCCTCATATTCGGTACTTGGCCAAATATTCAGCCAAGTAATTGGTCTAATATTTGGTATTTGGCCAAATATTTGGTATAATATTTGATACTTAGCTGAATGTGACTCTTAGGCCGAATAGTTTGTCGAATAGTCGGTATTCAGCCAGTGGTCAAAATCACTATCTGGTACATTTCTAAAAATTTAAGCAATACGTTTAAAATGATTAAATTTTCAACAGATATATGAAATTTCAAAAATTTAAAAAAGAAATTTTAAATTAATAAAATTTGTTGGAAATTAAAAAATTCTACCCAATTTCTGATTATTTAAAAACTTAGAAGTTTTGAAGATATTTGGAAAATATCTGAATATTCCTGAAAAGTTTTAAATTTGAAACAACAAAAAGTCGTTGGCTATTCGGCATGCTTTGATTACGATTCTAAGCTTCTTTTTGAAGCGTGTCTATATTGAAGTATAAAAATAAATTGTTAATTTTTTATCCTTTAAATGAACATTGTTTGTATATTCATCAATCTAATTTATATATTTTCAGGTTTTTCTTTAAGACTGAGTGCGAGGAACTAGGCAATCAAGTAATTCAGGAAGAGGTAAGCAACGATCTAGACGTAGTGCCGCTGTTTGAAGGGAAGATTATGGCCCAAGTGAAGCCCATTGACTGAGACTACAATTAAAATTGAAAAATTGCCTAATTTATATTCAATCTGATAGTTATGTAAGATTAAAAACATTAATAATGACACAAAAGCAATTTGTGTATTAATTTTTTTTTTTTTTCGTTGTTATTGTTAATAGGATATAATGATGAGAGTAAGAATTTGGAATATTTTTTTAGTTGAAAATAAGGAATACTTAATACGATTAAATTAAATTTAAAAAAAAACTGATTTCAAGTACCGAAAAAATTTTAATTTTGGTGTATAATTTTTAGGTAAAATTTCGTTAAGTATTCTCTGACAAAAAAACAAAAGAAGGAATGGCGATGAGTTTAACACTGCCACAATGACATTGAAGTTTCCTTAACCTGGCGTGATATTAAATTTTGTAACTTCATATCAAGAAAAAACAAAAAAAAACAATAAATATTTAATGGCAATATTTGAAAGGCGGCGAAACAAAAAATGTGTACGATTTTCTCTTAATAATATAACTGAATACAGCAGGTGCATAGAAAGTGCCTTTATAATGCTTTCGTTACTAGAATTCTTTTTGAATTGTGTTCCTTATTATAGTGGTTTGTGTATTGCATGCGTAAGTAGTCTTTCAAGTTTGTTTGAAATTGACGAAACAAAAGTCGCGCAACTAAAATAGATCTTACTAAGAAAGTCTACAAAACGTTATGAAATTTTAATCATAATGGGAAAAAAACTAGCAATTTACGTAAGCTAAATTAATTTGCATGAAATTTCATTGAATATAAACAGGCTGTGTCAACGAGGCTCCATGCGGTCGATATCTCCTTTGTCGCTTAAAATATAGAAAAATGTTTCAAATAAAAGTTGTAGGGGACCAAGAGTGCCACATTTTAAAATTATTTTCAATTATACAGAGGGTTCCAGGTAAGAGTGCCGTACCAAATTTGTTTTTTTAATAGAACGCCCTGTATATTTTTGCTTATTCTTATTCTCCCTTTAAATGCCTTTCGGAATATTTTGTTTTTGAAATTTCGTAATGCCGTTGCAAAGTTATACAACTTTCTCTGAAAAATTTGATATTTGTGGATTTCGTTATTAAAATCACGCATATTTGCACAAATTAAACAAACTTTTTTTTGTATACTTTTACATATTTGGAGAGAGGTTTTTGCGCTCTAAAAATTTTATTGACCAATGTATATTTAAAACCAACGGTTTTTGAGAAAGTTAATTTTTAAGAAAAAAATCAGGTAATTTCTAGAAATCTGGGAAGATTTTTTTAATTAGAATCTATTTTTTCGAAAACCGTTCTTTTTAGGTATAACAATTGGTTAATAAAAACAATTTATAGAGCGCAATAAAACTTTAACCAACTGTGTAAACATATACTCTATTAAGAAAAATCTAATTATGACACTTTGGAATTTTTTTCCACTCTTGCAACAAACCAAATTCAACTTTACAATATGTGACATGGTCTTGACAGAAAAAATTTGTTTAATGTGAGGAAGTAACAGCTCTTGCAGATTTTATTAGTAGGGTCTGCAAAAACATCAAATTTTTCGAAAAAAAAGTTGAATAATTCGGCAACGCCGCAGCGGAATTTCAAAAACAAAACAGATTCAAAAGGCGAACAAGAATATGGACAAATATACAGGGTGTTCTATTTTTTAAAAATCAAATTTAATATGCCATTCTTAAATGGAACCCCCTGTATAATTGAAAATAATTTTAAAAGGTGGTCCTCTTGGTCTCCTACAACTTTTATTTGAAAAAATTTCTGTATTTTAAACAGCAAAGGAGATATCGACCGATTGTGGTTTTGTCAACTCACCCTGTATACCAAAACTACATTTGACTTAACTAATAATTTTGCTTTCTCCCATTTAAGGAAAACGAATTATTTTTTATTCTTGAAAGAATATTTTCATGCAAACACACAGACATGTTTATTACAACAATGTTGTTTTTAGAATGATATAGTACAGCTTAGGGCAGCTGTAACTATTAATTTAATAACTGATATTTTTTCTATTAAAGTAGTTGGTAGTTCTTCATATACCTCATTTCTTCTATTGTAGGTAGAAAGTATTTCATCACATTTAAAAGAATTAATTGTATTAATTTTAAGAACTTACACCTACTTAAAATGTACATTTTTTTAATTATTATTATTAAGTGTAGAACTGAATTTTTATTCTTAGGTAACGATCGAGAGGCGTAAATACTAAATATTTTGCACTTATACGTTTTTATGTTATACAAAAGATCGTCTGGCATTTTGTTTTTTGTGCTAATTAATTTTAACTTAAAAATTTACGAAGTGCAAAAATGTTTGGGATCTTTTTTTTTTTAATTTTTTTGGTGTGTATTTAGTCATATTAATTGTGAATTTTGTAGATAGTTAAATATTTATAGTTGTTTTTCAAATACTTATTTTTTTATAAAGTATTTTTTCACAAACACATTCTGCAGTATTTTAGCGTAAATGTAGTTGCAATATTCATCGAAAAAGCATTAAGTGCCATAATGTTGATTTTGCTGTAAAGTTATAATTATTGTTTTCCGATACTTTTTTTTTCTTTCATGTAATAAAGTGGCCTATGTCTGACTATGAAGTTTGCAATTAATTGTAAGAAGTAAATCTCTTAATTTGTACATGAACAAATTATAAATACAATTTTGTAAATAATCGGTAGTTTTATTACATTCCGAGTAGTAAAAAAACGTAATAATTCGTGTAAAAGCCGGTTATATTAGAGAAAAATGCATATTTCAGACACCAGTTTATTGTCATTTTGAAAAATTATGCAAGTTTATTCAAATTCGACCCTCACCATAGGAATCTTGCTTATTAGCCCAGGAATTAAGTGCTGAAAAGGGGGATTATCTGGAAAGTTTCCTGTGAATTTTGATATTTGGCATTTTTATAAATTTTGAGGTGCTCTTTTCGAATTTTTTACTTTGCCACCTTGTATCGCTCGCCCACCACATTGGAAAAATGGTACCAAAAATGAATTTTTCAACAATATCTCTTTTCCGGCTTATTTTATGATAAGAATAGTTGTAATAAATTAACACGAGGAAATTTCTTATAATTTATGTCCTTGTCATATTTTTGTAAAATAAATAGTTTCGGCATACGATCATCACAAAGTCGGAAAAAGTGGCGAAAAATATTTCACTACGCTTTACAAACCGGTCAGGCCAATTATCAACAGCCTGGGGTTTCCAACTCTAGTATAGAGGGTCTCCCCCTTGACCTTGTGTCCCTTTTCACCAAACATTGCCTCAAATATTCCCCCGCCCATGTTGACAATTTGCCTCCCCGAAACAGTAAATTTAAATTTTGGCAATATTGGCATCGCCATGTGGTCAGTTTTGCATTGAATTCAATTTAAAAAATGATGACAGTACAGGCGTATGTGCGTGCGCTCAGACCGCATATGTTGGCTCATCTTTCAATTGCAAAAGTTGTCATGCAGTCAATCAATTTCACACCCGATCATAGTGCAGAAATTCTAGACAATTGAGACAGGTCAGTGGTACTCATGGCGGGCCAGGAAGAATGCTACAAAGTACTTGGTGAGAAATTTGGAGATCAGCCGGTGAAGTTTTGAACAACCAACGTGGTTCCACAGTGGGCGCTATTGTTCGAATGGTCACGGTTGTAAAACAATTCATCGAGGTAGAAAGATTGGGCAACTGAAATCTCGATATTCACTTGACATCTTTTTATATGCAAAGTCTTGCCGTGTATATTTGCAAGATATGCATGGTTTGAAGGAAAGAATGACTGGTGCGAATACGAATTTTTTACAACAGAAGGATGCTTAACGATTAGACTTTCCACCAAATTTTGGTGTGGTACATGGTCAGATATGACAATTAAGCAATCGTTAATGAGGACAATGAAAAGTCTTGGTGGCCTTACTTACCAGGACACCGTTTTTCCATGTGGACATTGGGAATGGTATTCTTACAAAATGTTTGAAACGAAATTGAAAACTTCTGTAACGTACTTTTTGGCAGTTCCGAGCAGCATGTCGAGATGAGAAGCTTGAGGACGTTAAATTTTAATAAATAATTAACTATTAAAAAATTAATAGATTATTAATAAAATAAAACTCTTGGTAATTGTTTCACAATTGGTTGGTATTTATTTTCTCGACTTAAGTTTCAACCTTCACGGTCATCGTCAGGAGTTGCCTAAATCGGTGTGGTCGTTAACTATATTTTTATTATTATTTATTGCTTTTTCACTTAGCACAATATATATATTTATCAAACAGCAGGAAGCATGTAAGCTGAAGATATCTATTTCTTGACATGCTATCAGGGACAATTGGTCGGAAATATTCTAAAGCTGAGGTTCAAAGCATTTCCACCTTTTTTTTAAGGCTGTTAATGCTCCCAATGTCAACAGAAGGCCTATGTAAGCTTCAATTTCTACAGAATCGGTTGGTATAAAGGTTTTTATTTTATCTGAGTGAGCAGCATTCCATTTATCGTATATGTGTAGTGCTTTTCTATTCGTTTCGTTTACAACAGTAGGTATCGATAATTTCAGGAGGTATATTTAAAGAAAAAAATTCCTATTCTGTAGAAAATTTTGAGCTGTAGTTGGTTAACAATTTTTAATTACATTAGATTTTGACTTTTTTTTGGGTAAATTTAGTGGCAATTTGGACCATTCCATTCCATTCTTGGCTACATACTTCAGAAGAAAGTTATTTGTGGATCTCTTACTCACTGCACAGCTAATTTTATCTTCAACAACTATATCCTCGTCTTCAGAATCCTCGGCATTGATTACGTCATCTACCACCTCATTTCCAGACTTAGTCGTTTTCTTCTCCAACCTCTCTAATCAACTCGGCAAAATCAGAATCATCTATTTCATGCATCATTTCCAATTCCTGATCTGTCAGTCGCAAAGGATTGCGCACAACTGATTGTAAATTGATGTTTACAAATATAACTAGAAAACCATATAAAACTCCCCGACCTCAGTGTATTCATACTAAAATGCAACTGATATTATACTAGCACAAAACGAAACAAAATGTACCTATGTAAACTGCAGCACATCTGCATCTGTGCATCACCACCACCTGTTTAGATAACAACTCACAATGCAAATCACCGGAAATGCACATGTTCATAATCGACATCACGTCTGTGAAACAGCTCGAGGTACCTTAAAATTTACAATCACAAAATGCCAAGCGGGGTGCATATGCACCCCAAGCCACTAAAATCTAATTATCTCGAAGCCCAATTATCAAATTACTTTCTGCTCATAACAGAATTTATATAACATAAGTATTTTCTTTAATTTTTTAATTTATCGTAAAATTTGACTTTTTAAACTTCAGTTAATGTGTCTGAATTACATATCTTTTCAATTGGAAATACGACTGACTAAGATGCTTGCTAAAATATCTTCATCAGTAGGATAATCCATTGAACATGTAGCATCATCAACACTTAACGTAATCTTCAAATGTTACATCATCCATACTTGCTGCGGTTCTATATGAAGCCCATAGAACATTTAATTCGGACAGTGGAAGAAAATCTTCTTCATCCCAATAATCAATATCATTCATCTTTAACGAACCCTGCTTTCCGGAAACAATTGGCAACTGTTTGTTCTTTTACATTCACATCCCATGTTTTACTGAGGTCCGTCCCTAATTGCGTCAAGTAACGTCACAGTTGTAGGGGCATCCTCCTCCATATTGATCAAAACTTTCTTTACAATCCGTTTTCTATAATGTTGTTTCAGATTTTTGATTATGCCCTGGTCCATTGGCTGTACTAAGGAGGTCATATTGAGAAAAAAGTATGCAAGTTTGATGTTTTTCATTTTATCCCCTACATCCGTTGGGTGTGCAGGACAGTTATCAACAAACAGTAAAATGTTCCTTTTCTGGGAACGAAACTTTTTATCTGGCTTTAAAAGCCACTTCTCATAAATTTCACTTGTCATCCATGCCTTTTTGTTATTTTCGTAATCCACATCAAGTGATTTGATACCCTTGAAACAGCGTGGATTTTTTGATTTACCACTAACGAGCAATTTTAGCTTTTCGGACCTATATATATTGCTTCCAAGCATAGCAGTTATTCTCTCTTTGCTACTTTTTCCACCATAACATTTTTCATTTGTAAATGCAAGTGTTTTATTTAATAAATATTTGAAAAAGAACCATGTCTCATCGGCATTAAATATCAGTCATGTTTATCTTACCGACCTATTAAATTGGGCAAAACATTTTGTAGCCAATGGTCACGAGTTTTCAAATCCACTGCAGCACTTTCACCACATATCGCCTTTTGGACAATATTATGCCGTTTTTTAAATTTATCTAACCATCCTACACCAGCTGAAAAATCTTCATGTCCCAAAGCATCTGGCGAACTCTTTAGCTTTCTCTAATTATGGTTACCGACAGGGGTAGATTCTTATTACGTGCCATAGTTGTCCATTTGATCATAACTTCGTCAATATCATCATAGACACAGGTTGTAAGTCTCTTGCGTTTACTGCTAACACCATAGTCTTTGATTTTTTCTAAAAGTTCATCCTTGTTTTATAAATTGGCCGATAAAGTGTTAGGGGGAATACCAAATTGTGCAGCAATATCTTTTTTCCACCCTTTTCTACCTCGGCAATTAACAAACATTATTGCTCAAGTGATGAGCACTTTAAATTTCGCTTTGTCATTTTAGATATGAATGCACTAGCAAATTTTACCACTGATACTTTACTTTCCCGTAATCTTCGAAAAAAAAATTGACCGCACGCGAGAAAACTGGTTGCCACTGAACATGTCTAAGAAATACCACAGAAATACTCGTCACTGTGCGTAACTAGGGACTTCCCCTAAATATTCGAATTATATGTTTAGCGAATACTTGTAACTAAGGACTTATCGGAAAAAATTCGAGTTACGAGTAAAATATCTGTTCGACTTATGGAGTTAAAAATACATTCAAAAGACAACGAAACATCAGTGTTCATGACAAAAATTCGACTTGGGGAATAATTCAAGTTACAGAAGTTCGAGTTAGGGAAGTTCCACTGTATTTATAGGAGTTATTAATAAAAAACTACGTTTGGGGTGCATTTGCACCCCACTCGGTAAGATGAAGGTTAATTCTCAGAATAGTCAGCAGGAAACGAAACTTTATTTTTAATTTCTTATTTGCTTGTGACATTGTCTCATCAGGTTAAATGGAAGAGAAGCTGGCTTTTACGATTGGTAAAGCTGAGCTAAATTTTGCCTGCTTTATTTTAATTTTGTAATTCTTATAAAATAAAGACATATTATTAAATTACTTCTAGGAGCAACGTTACGTGGTAGCCAAAAATCTCAATTTTTAGCCAACAAAACAAATTAATTATGGAATACCATTAAAATTAACACAAAATTTAATTCGAACAAATCGTAGACAAACTTTTGTCGTAGTACCGTTATTATGCACCTTAGAGCGTCGCGCAAATAACAGTGATATTATATCCGTAACCAGGGTAGAGAGAACTTCATGCAAATGAAAAAAACACGTTAGTCATTTAAAAATAAAAACTGTTGTTACTGGTAGTAAACTCTGTCAACAAATGAAAATTTCTCTAATGGCGTAATTATGGTTTGCCACGCGATTTTTTTTAAATAATTATAATCACTCAATTATAATTTACATTATGGTATGGTCACATAGGGAAAGATTAAAAATGGGGAAATAACAAACAACAAAACTGCCAATAACAACTATTTATTAAACAACTAAAATAAACTGCTCACTGTTGCATAAACCTGCTGCCAATCTACAGAAGAATAACTTCTGAAAATAGCAGAACTTATGCATTTTTTGAAGACCTAAATATTAGGTTTTAATATCGTCATTTGGTTTTAATTCATCACTAATACACAGCTTTACTTTAATGCAGTACATGTCGGAACAAACCTTAAAGATTACCAACTGTTAACATGAACAAGCTTTGCACGTACAGTTGGCAACCTTGTTTTGCTATAATATTTGTGTTTAGCAATGTTTTATTATAATTTGGAAAGAATAATCGATACACGAAGGCAGTCAAAAAATCGATTTTTATAAGAATTGACAAATAAATGGAATTAAAAAAGAAAGTATGATGAATTGACACATTTTATATCCACTAAAGCATAAAATGGGTACAAACTCATTACAAACAAGCAGCATTGCTACTACAAAATACGCTCACCCATAATAAGCTTCGTTTACATTTTATTAAATTATTTAATGACAGCCACAGTAGTAACAATACCAAAACAAAACAAAAACAAAAAAAAATTATTTAAAGACTAAGTCGTACGTACAAGCACAGCACTTCCACCTAAACTCTTAACTTTTAAGAAGCACTTACGATATTTTTATTTATAGATCTGTAATCCTTTTGCGCTACATATTTCTAATGTAAACTTATTAATGGCTACACTAAGTATGGATAATTCCTGAGAAAATCCAATCATGTAAAGAATAAACTAATCAGAACAAAAAATACAAAGTCATTTGAATTACAAACCTATAAAATTTCATGAATTTTAATCATCACTCGTTGAATGCCTTGCACAATCTTGTAAAAAATGTGTAAAACGAAAACCAAAAAATAATAATTGGTACTCAATGTTTTCTCTTTAAGTCTCATAATCCTTGGTCATCGCTGCTTGTATGTGCAGTATCCTAGCTGGGGGTAATTACCTGATTAATGCACTTCAACAAGACGCCTTATGAAACGAGTTGTTTATACTATTTTTTCTATTTTGGTTCTTTACTGACTACTTTATGAAACTCATTTGGATTTCATAAAGCAACTCCTAAAAGAATTCAAAATTTTATTTTGTTAGGTTGGTGACAACAAAACCTTCACGCGTTATAAACATAACCTTCAAATTGTAAGTTCTAAAAAAGATTATTTAGCGTATTTTCCGCTACTTTGCGTAGCTAGGGTGGGGTGCAAGATAATTCTTCTTCCAGCTTATCTTCAAATCTTAGGTATTTTAAAAATTAAATCACTTTCAAATTGTTTGTCTAAATTTTAATTTGACAGTAGTTTGAATTGTTTGAAATGTGTTTTAAATGTCACCAACAGCCACATAACAAAAACAAAAAACCAAAAATGTTCCTAATCGATTATATTTTTAAATTAAAATATAAAATAAGGTAATTTTTAACTTTTTGGACCAAAATAGAAAAAATAGTATAAAATACACGTTTCATAAGACATTTAAGCGCACTTGTCCATTAGAAAACTCGCCGCAAGCGGCTCGTTTTCTAACTTGGACGCGTGCTCTAAAATCATGTCTTATGAAACTTGTTTTTTAATATACTATTTTCTATCGACGAGAATTAATGAAAAAACGTTATGAAAAATTGCTGCGATCAAATTTGGTAAATTTAGTATGTATATGTTGGCATACATACTAAATTTACCAAATTTGATCATGAATATATCATGAATACCAATCTTTGTTGGAGAAATTTTACTAAAAACAATGCTTTAAAAGACTCTCTTAAAACACTGTTTCTTAGCTAAAACAGTGCTTTAAGAATAACCTTAAAAAACCGAAATAGAAAAATAATTTTTACGTCAAAAATTGATTTGTTAACGCCCACAAATCATTTTCAGATATCTGATTTTGTTTTTTGACATAATAATTATTTTTTTGACGTCTGCAAATTATTTTTTGAATTTAGAAATTAACAAAAAATATGATTTAATTCAAATTGATCTGTTGACGCCCACAAATCATTTTCAGATATCTGATGTTGTTTTTCGATGTCAAAATTCGATTTTGGATTTCTGGAAATTATTTTATGAATGTATGAATTTAAAAAAACTATTTAATCTACATTGATTTATTGACGGCCACACATCATTTTCAGATATCTGATTTTTTATTTTGACGTCAAAATTCGATTTTGTGACGTCTGAAAATTATTTTCTGAATGTAGGAATTGAAAACGTCAAACTAAATTTTTGACGTGCAAAAATTTCAATTGTTGGCGTCAAACTGTAAATTTTTGGCGCGCAAAAATCAGTTTTTGACGTCGCAATATGCTGCCATCTAGCGGCGCTAATTCAATTGTTGACGTGAAAATGCGTTTTTATGACGCGCAAAAAATCATTCATTGGCATCTAACAGCGCAGCTGGTGTCTTAGTCGACAGTCACACCAAATTATTTGCCCATTAATTCTTAACCACATCTTTAAGCTGCCCTCTTTTGGTAGGTAGCTCGCATACCAGTCAATACTTCAATATGGTTATAGTCCACACTACCAACATTACTGTGCCGTTCAATGACAGCATTTTTATTAAGTAAAAAAAATTATATATGAAAATAATTAACTTGTAATTTACGAACAATTGTTTTCATTATTTTATTTCGAATTACTTAAACGATTTCTGGACGTCATAAATAGATTTTTGACGTCAAAGTTCGATTAGTACAGAATTTAATAGATAATTATTTTTATTCGAAATTGGATGATTTGCAGTTACAAAATTAATTTTTGGCGGAAACTTTAATTTTCGTTTCCATTATTCAGGACAATAAATTCACTACCAATTAGGCTTAAAGGGGGTTAATTTTATTTATTATAATCGAGCAAGGCATTCACGAGTTAAAAATGCACTGAAATTTAATACTTACGACGCATTTTCTCGCTGAATCTTTATTGCAATAATACACGAATTACCACTTGCAATATCAATATTCAAATTAGAAAACGCACAAATTCAGCCAAACCTTACAGGAATACCTACTTACATTAATAGTAACTTCCTACATTTGCATTGATCACTATTAAAAAGTCACATAAGCGTTTTGCAGCACTCCGTATCAACAACTTGGGTTAAGAAATTGAAAAATAATCGATTAAATCAGACATCAATATCTCTGTCAAACTGACAAAAAGTTCGACTTGCTTTAAATTGCTAAATGTTATTATTTCGAAAACAAAATGGGAGTCTGCACTTAAATCTTTTTTTAAATTTACATATTTTACCACTGGGCAACAGTACCAAGTGCTTTATTATAAACATAAAACAATAATTTAAGTAAAACTAATAAAATAACATCGTGCATAATATCAGGAGAAACGGCACACCATTCACATTCAAATATAAAAAAAATCGATTTAAATCCACTGTAATTGCACACACAAAATTTATACATACATAGCTCACAACCAAATTTTGATGTTAGTTTTTTTTTAATTGCACTTTTACAGTGAATTTTTATTTATGAGCTGTGAATGATGCAGAAACGTTTAGATTTCGACTATTTAAACAAATTAATATGAAGTGAGGAAGGGAAGCAATGAAAGTACCTACATGATCACAAGATTGATGGTGTTTTTTAGATATAAATTAAAAAAACGAGATGCGACTAAGGCTTTGTTGAGCTCATATTGCAACTGTTGCTAGAATAACCGTTATATCGTCCGGTTTACCACCTGAAACAAAAGACATCAAATTAATAATTGATTGCTACTTCCAAAATGTTGTGAGAAGCAATAGAGGTACAATCAAGTTAAGTACTCTTTAGCCTACATGAATAATGGTAAATGAAAAAAAAAATGGATACATAAATACAACTGAAAGTCTCAGATTGGCAGGTCTCAATAATTATTGTAGTGGGGTGCACGCATGCGCAAAGCAAATATCACAAGCTATGTTGTACGTTACAGCTTTGCGCATGCGCAATTCGCTGAGTTGTTTACTTTGCAACTCCTAACAGGTTTGCAGTACAGTAGATGTTTACATTACATAACACAAACGATGCATTGTGCAACAGTTTAATGCTAAAAAATGAGAGAAACACTTCGCCTGAACTTTAGATATTGTTACTTATCATATATTCAAAAGCATCGTATTAGAAAGGGTTTGGTCAACGCATAGGCGTCAGGTAGAGTGAGAGTGAGTCATATTATAAAATAAACTGATAGTATGCTGCATTTTTTGTGAAGAAAGTCAATTCTTTAATTTTTTGGAAAAAGATTGCTTGGAATTTAAGAAACGCAAAAAACGGAAGGACAAATTTGGCCACCAAAAATTGGATGGGAAAAGGAAAATCCCCCCCCCCCCCAATATGCCGTATTTAAAAATTACGTTGACAACTTTATTCTACTATCGCTTATGAGCAATTTAGCCTAAACAGAAATTTTTAATCGGCCTCCGTTTATTAAATTTTAGAGATAGAAATTTTCGATTTTCAAAAATTCATACAAGGTGTCATAAAGAAGTTAGCAACTGAGCCACGAACCAAATTGTAGCTGATCCATAAGTAAATATAATTAAAAAAAAGTGTGGCTAGTTTTTGAGCAGTAAGTATGTTTTTAAAAAAGTCTAAATTTTGATCTTTTTTTCATTTCACAGTTTTAGCAGTTCCAAAAGTTTTAGCAGCTTGTAAGATTGTGTACCCTTAGAGAATTTCCTATATCAAATTTCATCCCGATCTGATAACTCGTTTTTTTAGTAAATAGGCGTCAAGACTAAAATTTTCAAAAATTCATAGAAGGTGTCAGAAAGCAATTTTCAAGCTGGGACTCTCACTTTCTAGCTTTTCTCATTTCAAAAATTTTTGATCACAGTAACATTGTGTATCTATCGGGCTATTACGATAAAATAACGCAATCTGTCAATCTGTTTTTGAGTAATAAGGCGCTAAAGTCAAAACTTTCACAAATTTATAGCGGCCGCCATTTTAAAGCTAGAAAGTTCAGAAAAAAAGACATTGGATTTGCCCTAAAGTCTTGCATCGGATTCCGTTTTCAAATTTTTAAATTTGATTTCCGAAAAAAATTCCTAAATAGGTTGTAAGTCACTTGGGCAATTTTCCTGCTATAATAAAGAACGAAATTTTTTTAGGGCTCCCTCGGAATTAGGGAGTGTGTAGAATGAGGGGTGGTGAAGGAGGCTGTACTCCAATATAAGCGCACTAAAAAGAAGTTCAGATACGTGTTCTACGCATAACAAACATCCGACTTGCGCTAGCGTCTAATTTATACCCCCTCCCCCCAATGCCCTCCACTATCAATTTTTATCATTTTGAAAAATATATAAACTATCGAGGTGTTAAATTACAATAAAAAGAACTTATCATGGAGAAAAACCTTCTGGGAAGTTTCCTTTTATATTTCAAAATTTTGCAATTTTTTAATGTTAACCAATTTTGTATTTTTCAGATTTAAGGTGTTTCAAAAGTTATCAATAAATTTCGAAATTTTTAAAAATGTAAAAATTCTCATTGAATATTATAAAGTTCTCAGTTTCCAGATTAAAGTTTCAAAAAATTTTCACACGCAAAATTTTAAAAATAAGTATTTATATTTTCTAAATTTTGGATATTATGAAATTTTTGAGTTTTAGCTTTTTTTTTCAAAATGTTCTAACTTACATTTTCACAATTTTAAAAATATTCAAATTTTTTTTAATTCATAAAATTATAAACTAATAAAATTTCAAAACTCAAAAATTAAAAAATTTGCAAATTGTTCAGATTCAAAATTTTCAATAATTTTAAAGATTTTATTAACACTTTTAAATACTGTGCCCTTTCCGCCACGACAATTTTGGACAAACTTTAATTTTAGAGTAAGGAAAACATTGTCTACAAATCTGGCTACTTCGTAGCTTTTAACTCCAAAGTGCCCACGAACTGGCTTATTTGAAAAGTTTTGTCGCTCCGAGCACTGTACTTTCATACACAGGCGAGTAAGGTAAAATAAACTGCTCGATTTACTTTCAAACGGTGGCGGTGTAAAAAAAATTTAGGCACTCTTATTCAAACCCGCCATATTCGCGAAAAATTTAAAATATGGGATTGTTCCCGTTTTTGCAAAGGTACATCATGGTTAAGATTAACACAAAATAATTGTTGTAGGTTTAAATTTTAATAAATTCATTAAGTTGTACAAAGCAGTGACAGTACAACACTAATTATGACAATTTTTAAACCCACTATCAATGAAGGAGGAACATTATGCAACAGATCTTGTTAAAAATATATAAACAACGCATTTAGCTACATTACCCTAATGAAACCTAGTTTACACTAGAAATTATCGAGGTATTTTGCAAGCACTTATATGTGTAATAAACTAATTTGAGCTAAGTGGCCATGCTTTAACTCCATCGCTGACTGAATTATCTAATTAGTTAAACCAACTATAACAAACATGCAGGGGAACATCAATATAGTTTCTATTATCTATTGCCACAACAAAGTTTTACAAGCATAAAATGCTTAATAACAGGATAAAATTAGTTACTTTTATATGTTCATGTTTTTAAACCAAATACGGTCTAGATTCGTTTGTATTTAAGGAACGCCCTTTTACTTTACACATGTAGTGATTTTTGGCAAAGTAAACGTATAAAATGACATGATTTGTAAATATCTTACAAATATTTTTTAATAATTGCAATTATTTGAGATATTTTTAAATTATTGAATACTTTTAATAACTCAGAACTATCTTCGGTATTCATAAATATTTAAAATATCTCAGAGATATTTTTAATTCGGCTATTTTAAGTATCCGTGATATTTATAAAATACGTACGTGAAAATTTGTATTAGCGTAGATTAGCATCATACTTAAATTTAAAATATCTCTGATATTGTTTTGTATTTAAAAACACTTCTTAGATACTTGTAAATACATAAATTAATAATATCTTAAATATTCTTAACTATATTCACAACTATCTTCGACATTAATATTTAAAACTATCGTCGATTATTTATTTCGGCTATTTGAACGTGTCTCAAGGATATGTTTAATTATTTTTTAACTTGTCCATGATAATTTTTGTTTGTGTATATACGTAAAGCATGGCACTTAAATAAAAATCTTAGATATATTTGTACATAAATAAGTTATTACCTTAGATATTTTAAATTATTTAGAACTATCTACGATATTCATAAACATCTAAAAATATCTGATATTTCAATTCAGCTATTTCAAAATATCAGATATTTTTTGTAAAGAATCAAAATGAGGTTATGTATAATGACGCAGCGTTGCCAGTTGTAGTTTTACTTAGCAGTAATACAAATTTTCATAGATGGCAATAATTAAAAATAAAAAAATATTGAAATATCTAAGATATTGAGAAATTACATTTATTTTAAAATATCTATGATGTTATTATTTATTTAAAAAAACCTAATAGATAAACAATATATGTCAGGGGTATTTTTAAATGTATTTAAAATATGTTATATTTACAGTGCAAACTAAAAAATACTCGAGATATTTGAATTGAATAAAAATATCTCCGAGATATTTTTTTAATAATATCAATTTGGACTTTTATTTTGCCGCCACTAAAAATTAAAAAGGCGTTTCATATCCACAGATATGATTGTAAGAAATATAAAGATAACAAAACTTTGCCTTATTTCTAATTATAGATTTACGGATACCATCTGTTCTAAAGTGAAAAATGTTATGAAATATTCAAGATTTCTGATTAAATTGTAATTATTATTGCGTTAATTGATAAATATACCATGTAGTAATTGCTTTTTTTGATAATTTGTTTGTTATCCTTATCTTCACAGATAAGGTAGAAATTGGGTAGGAATTGCAATAAAATTCGTGTTTTAGAAACAAATCTGGAACTTTCTCAGTAGTTTAAAATTTTTATTAAGAAAAAAATCAATGTCAGATTCGAGGCCATACAATCCAGTGAAATAATAAACAACAAAGATTTATATTGGAGCCTTTGGACAAATCCCAAGGGAAATTATAAAGTAAGAGTTCTAGAAAAAACTTTGCTTTAAGTGACTAACAGGAACGAGGCTCAAAACATTTCAGTTATATGAAGAAGAAAAAATCAAACATGCAAATAACGCAAAACATATATACGAGAATCGTTCGAAATGTACGTGGGGCCAGCGGGTGGTCTAGTGGTTAGAGTCCCAACCTCTAGAATTAGACATTAAACCATAGTGCTCAAACTTAACTGCCAATCCCACCAAGATTTCTATTGTGTGTTCGGGTGCACTGCCGTTTTACTGCATAAGTAGTTGTGCGATCTCGGTTGGGACCAACATTTTTTTTATTTCATAGTTTTTTTTAAAGCACTGTTGTTGCGTTTTGCTGTTTACGCGAGGTTATTTGTTAATAGCAGTTATATTTTTAAAGAAAAAATACGAAGACAAATTTGCATTCACTTACTGATTGACGTCGGATCGGCGGTTAAGTTTAGACACTAACGTCTAGTGAACTAGACTCCCAACGGCAGTAGGTTCAAATCCTCTGCCCTTCGGAAATTTTTCTGAATAAGTTAAATCCGGCGTGTACATGGACGGTGTGTGTGGTGTGTATGTTGCGTTGCATGTCTTTCGGGGTGGGGCATGTTAGACCGGTGAATGGTGCTAAGTGCGCTGAGCCCGGGTAAGGGGGTGGGATGGGAATCATGGAGTCGTGCTCACGCACGGCCTCATGATTGTTTAAAAAAAAGAAATGTACGTGGCCTAACAAAAGTTTTTTGGGCAAAAAATTATTTTATTTTTCAATATAGTCTCCTGTTTGCCCAACGCACTTATTCCAACGATGCTCCAAAGCAGCAATGCCGTCTTTGTAGGTCGATGAACCCAAGTCCTCAAAATAGCTATTTACAGCAGCGACTACCTCGGAATTGGATGCAAATCTTTTACCGCCAAGCCATTTTTTCAAGGTTAGAAATAGATAAAAATCGCTGGGAGCTAAATCTGGCGAATGAGGCACTAATTCGAATCCCGATTCATAAATTTTGACCATGGCGATTGCAGGCGTGTGTACAAGTGCGTTATCTTGATGCAAAAGCACTTTCTTTTTCGCCAAATGACGTCGTTTCTCTTTGATTTTGTCGCTAACAAATTGGCACAATACTTGCCATTTATTGTTTTTCCCTTTTCCAAGTAGTCGACGAAGATAATTCCATGAGAGTCCCAAAATACAGTTGCTATAACCTTTTCTGCTAACGAAACCGTTTTTGCCTTCTTCGGTGGCGGAGAACCTTTGTGTGTCCATTGTTTGAATTGTTCCTTGGTTTCGGTAGTGTAAGGATGGACCCAGGTTTCATCGACGGTTATGAAGCGGCGCAAAAAGTCCTTCGGATTGCGGCGAAAACGTGCCAAAAGGTCGCGAGAAACAATCAAACGGTTCAGTTTTTGCTCCGGTGTGAGCAAACGCGGCACCCAACGCGCGGAGTTTTTTTCATTTCCAATTCTTCAGTTAAAATTCTGTGCACACTGTCATTTGAGATGCCCACTATGTCTGCTATCTCGCGCACCTTTACTTGACGGTCATCCAATACGATACGGAGGACTTTTTCAATCGTATCCGGGGTAATAGCCGTTTTCGGGCGTCCACTGCGGGATTCGTCCTTTGTGCTCTCACGACGACGCTTAAACTCGGCAACCCAGTTTTTAACCATTGAAAACGAAGGAGCGGACTTCAAAAATGTCGAATCCAACTCTGCTTTGATTTCGGTTGGTGTTAAGCCTTTCAAATGAAAGTACTTTATCACCGCTCGCAACTCAGTTTTTTCCATTATTTACAAAATCACTCGAGACGGTCACTTTGGCGCACTGTCGAAGACAAACTAATTGACAGATCGCTCTACACTGCAATATTTAACCTAAGAAAGAAGGGTTCTGAAAAATGGTAATGCAAATTTCGCCGAATTAGTGCCATCTCTGTGTTAGGCCACGTACATTTCGAACGATCCTCGTAAACCGTCTAAATTGTACAAAAGGGTTAAATGGAATAAGGGTCAAACTGATCAAGAATCTTACAATACAATCCTTATGACTCACCTATCGTATTAATGCCATTAGCAAAAGCACTTTCGGCAAATGGTGAGATGAAAGTTTCGTCGAATGAGAGATTTCGCGCCATCCAGGCAATGGAATTAGCTACGGTTTGCAGTCGGTTAGCACAGCGTTCTCCCTGAACCTGTAATATTAAACATACAGTTAATAGTTTACAAAGTTTGGTTGCAAAAAAACACGAGTATCTTCCCTCTGATAGATCTATCACCAATTTAATCATATACAAACGTAAATAATAAATAAGGTTAGCCTGGGAAGTAACAGCTATGCTACCCTAAGTGACTAATACTGAGTCAAAGTGATATACCCAAACACATGAATCCTTACTAACCTTACATAACTCTTTGACAAGTAGATTCTGTGGGAGGTTATCGAAGACACCATCGGTAGCAACGAGAATTACATCACCATCTTCAACGGGGAAATTGTTGGTGATGGCAGAATCAGGCTGGTCGGAGAGTACATTAGCCTGGTATCCCGGAGGTGGTAGAGACAGTTGGAAGGGGGTGTTAAAATAATGTTGTTGCTCTTCAGACTTGTGTATGACTCTACCATGGCGCACTACCATGAACCCACTGTCTCCAATATTGGCAGTGTATAACGTGTTATTTTCTTTATTTAACACTACTACACAAGCCGTACTACTACCTGAAACAAAAAGAAAAATTGTTAAAATTATTGACGTATACCCAACAACCTAATGGTAATACCACCGACTTTGAGAAGGTAAATATGGTAAAACAGGACCAATAATTAAAATGATTTTTACCTTCGTTCATACCTTCCATCATATGATGGTTTTCAAGGTCGTGAACTAAATCTTTCATTGAGTATTTTTCGTTTTCGGTTTACTCGCAATAATACAAATCATACCTAAAAGGAAGGTACATTTATAGCAAGCATTTTCCACATAAAGAATTACACTAACAACCACATTTTAGAGCATTGGGAGACCAATAAAGCGGCAAGAAAAAGAGGTTGATCCGCCAAAAAAAGAGGGGGGAAAGGTGCTCCACTTCACTATATGCGCACTAAAAGAAGAGGTTTAGATTCGTATTCTACGGATGGTTAATAGCAAATCTGCGCAAGCGCGATCTCTTCAACACACCGCCACCATCGATTTTTCGATATTAATAAATTGTACGAACTTCGGCTTCAAAATTGGTATGAACATGTTAAATGACAATAGGAACAATCTTCCATTGAGAAATCACCTCTGAATGGTTTCCTTTTGGTCGTTTGCCTGAACAGTTTAATTGGATACGACGATTTTGAGCTTGCAACGAATAAATACGAATAAATGTTGTTTACAAATATCAAATTAACAAAATTTTCAATTTCCAGATGCAAAATTTTCAAAATATCCGAGTAAAAAAATTTTCCAAAAATAAAAAAAAATACATAATTTTAAAATTGCGAAAATTTTCAAAATTCTGAATGTAATTCAGAAGTTTGAATCAGAGATTAGGAAAGAAGGCAGCGGGTATACGCAGTAAATATTAAGATGTCCTCTGTTTAATGGTAACACCAGTGATTTTGTAGAGAAAAATGTAATGCTAGCAACCTGTGGCTATGGGCACGTTATTCTTTAAATACATTTATGACACATTTGTTTTTGTTTAAATGCGTTTTCGTTTTCACCAGGGTGCGAAGATTTAAATCAACTTGATTTAAATCGAGATTTAAATCGTTGCGATTTTTTTATTTTAATCAATGATTTAAATCAAAAACAATGTAGAAAAACAAAAAAATGTGAAAAAACAATTAGAAGTTCAGTATCAAATGGTAATGTATGATTTTTTATTAAAAATAAAACAAACTTAAATAAATGGTCAATTCTAAGGATTACGCTCATAGCATAAAATTGGTCGTCAAATACAACATTACACTTATTGTTAAAATAACGAAATAAAAACACCAGGCAGAAGTCTAAAACTAATTTCTGTAACGTACAGATGTACAAAAGAAATTCCCGTTTGTGTTTCGCTTTTTCTTTATTTAGGTATATTTAAACATATTAGTATTACACGTATTGCAACTGCACAGATGTGGACGGAAATCTTTTAAAACATGTACTGTTTTCTAAAGATAAACATAGGTTTCAAAACACCAGAAAAATTGATATAAATCAATAAAATCGATTTTTTGATTTCGTTATCAAAATTTTTTTGCACCCTGGTTTTCACTAATAAATTATCGATTTAAAAATGTAACGAGACCATCACTGTACATTAACAAGACTAATTTAAAAGTAATAAATGCATATCACTAATTAATCGCTCTTAACACGTGATTTGAATACAATTTCCATATTACGTAAACCTCGAGAGTTTCATTCACATATATCTAGGTGTATCCATTGTCAACAGATCAACAAACAAGTCAGTAGTTTTTGCTGCAATAAAAAGCGCAAAAATCAGATCAATAATATAATATGACCTCTGTGAACCGATCACAATCCTACGCAAAATCAATTGACTGATAAACAATATGACATGAAGTTGCCAACAGAAGTAGCATCTAATTGTACGTTGTTTTTTTCTCGAAGCAATTTGCTTGGGTGTGAAAGTTCTGGAGATGTGGGTTATCTCAGTTCATTGATAATGAAACAAATAAATAAAAGCAGCTCGTGCATTACACGAGAAACAAACAAAAAAGGCTCGACATACGCAAACGGTTCAAGTAAACAATTTTCAAAAATTAGCACATTTACTGCGGTGACGTTTTTTGAGCCGCTACATTTCCTGTTTGGCTTACTGTTTCGAAATTGTGGGCTTGAGGCCGATTACAATGAAATAAATCATGAAACGGTGGATTTACTGCAATGGTGTATTATTTACTGCAAGCCGCAATGAACAAATCACCTACGGCTTCTCTTCTTTGTCCAAACAAGGATAATTAACCCTTCTAAGGTTTTAAGTCTCGCAAGGCATTGTTAAGGGTGAATTTATACATAAATAACTAAGCTGGAAAAAAGAAGCTTAAAAATGTACAGGATTTGCCTTGACCGAATTTCACTGTTTCATTGGCGATAGTAAATTTATTTATAACCCTTTGAAGGTTTTAAGCCTCACAGTATGAATTTACATAAAAACAACTAAGCTGGGAAAATATTCAATATTTCAATATTTTTGTTTGTTTTCTCCACATCACTGACACTAGCATATTCAGAAAATTTACTTCTACTGCCAGATGCTAATTTGTGGAAGTTTTCTTTTTGAGTTTTTCGTCCCTTGCTCCATTTCCTTTTAGGGCGACACTTAGTGGTTTAGCTAGATTTATATTTAATTTAAAATTAAACCACAATTATATTTCAAATATTTAATTAGCCGAGCCCCTGGACTACGACCCACGTATTTCTCCTAATACAATTGTTGGCAAATGTATTAAAAGTAAGACGTGGCGAACACTGCATTTCCTTACGACAGCTAAGGCGAGACTGAACGCAGATGGAAGGGAATTAATGAAGGAAAGGACGGCCGCGCACGTAGGCAGCCGAGCAGAAAGTTATGTCAAACAGAAGATTACTTCCAGTTTTTATGTTTACAACTGACGTAACAAATTCGAATAATAGGTAAAATAAATACAACGTATAACACTAGAACTGCACTAATACAAATATTAAATAAATTTTCAATGACACCTTTGAACAACATGTTCAGAAGCTTGTCTAAATTAAACTCTCTAATCTGTGTGTTAGTAAATGTGTCATTCACTTTTTTTTTGTAAAAAATAACTTAACCTGCTGCCTACGCTCATAATAAAGTTTCCTGACATTTTCGCATACCTAATGTATCTAAAGGTCAAAGTAAATAAAATTAGTGTTTTGTTTTACTTCCATCAGTTCATGTACGTATGACTTAAATGAATGTGCATGAAGGGTGGGATAAGCGTGAGGAGCGTGGTGGTTTAAAGGCCAAAAAGCCCCACTACCTCCTACTACACAAGCGAAGAGCCTACCCGGTGTGAAAGACCTCGACACCTTCAGGTATATGAGGATAGATTATGATGATGATGATGATGATGATGATAATGTATCTAAAGGTCAAAGTAAATAAAATTAGTGTTTTGTTTTACTTCCATCAGTTCATGGCCTACTAGAATTCTTTCAAAATAAATTAAATGACGTGGTCTTTCCATGGCACGCTTATGAAATTTTTATTTTCTCTAATAAAATGCTCAAAGCTTAAACAAAATGCAAAGTGTGACACATCGTTAAAATCAGAATTAAAAGCTCTATTCAAATATAGAAAAATTTAAAATGCCGACCATCAGAAAAAAAAAGTTGACAGTCGAAAATGATCAATGGTAACAGTTATACCAAATCTGATCAAAAAATTAGATTCAGCATTAAAAAGTGTCCTAATAATGCGTCAACTAGAAATATGTAACATAAATGATAAATGAGTTATAGCCGAAAATAAAAAATTCAAAATTTCAGTTTTTCTTTAGTTTATTCAGAAACTAAGCAAGATAGCTCCAGTTTCTTTTCAGATTATTAATGAGTGTAAAATTCCACAACTTTTCTTTGATTTAACCATCGTCGTATCTCTTCAAATAAGCGAGATCCCCATAGTTAACACGCAATTTGAAACAACCTAGACTAGTGAAGCCAGTAAGCCAAGTAATTAATAAATGTGAGACACGGCTCCGTGCTGCGTACATGCCCCGCGACAGCGGGTTCGCGACTGAAGCTAGCACTGGAGCGTGGTATGATCAGCTCGAGGTCCGCATGTCCCCTATCACGGAAAGCTAAGACAACGACTTTTCTGCCTTCAATATATAGATACATGCACGTTCACGATTAAAACCGAAACTGAACTAATTATTTGTAAATTCAACTATCTAGTTATTTTGCTGACATGGGGACTTATGCTTTTATTTAGGCTATAAGAGCCAGCGGGTGGTCTAGTGGTTAGAGTCCCAACCTCTAGAACTAGACTCCCAACGGCAGTAGGTTCTAGTCCTCTGCCCGTCGGAAATTTTTCTGAATAAGTTAAATCCGGCGTGTCCACGGATGGTGTGTGTGCTGTGTATGTTGGGTTGCATGTCTTTCAGGGGTGAGGCATGTTAGACCGGTGTGTAGCGCAAGTCCGCTCAAGCACGGCCTCATGATTCTTTAAAAAAAATTTAGGCTACCGATTATCGAGCTGACTGACAGGTGAGATCATACATTTCGGTAACGCACCGACGCAAAATATACTCGGAATAAAAATTAAAACATTTTTTATGGTTTTATGTTTTGAAGTACATTGAACGTGTATGTTTTTTTCCATTTTTTCCTTTTTAGTTTCTGACGGCCCCTGATCACCCGCGGTGCGGGGGTGTTTGTTACGCCACTGCACGCTACTGTTTTTCTAAAGTCCCTAGAATTTTTTGAGAATAGAACTGACCTTGACCATACACTTGATAAACGATAAACATTAATTATTATCGCAATTTTAATTAAGCCATACAATGGAGGACCTTGAAAATATGGCTCATTAAATTATCGCAAAGTTAATTCAACTCCAGTTCTAATTGTCTGATACCAACTGCTGCCGCTGTTATTAATTCTAGGTACGAATGCAATTCATAAATTGTTGTGCTTTTCTAGCATGCACCAAATGTTACACGTCGTTAAAAAGTCAATTCAATCAATGAATGTTTGAATTTGCAATAAGCTGTTATTTAGCAATCAGAAGGAACGTACTGACATATTAGACGATGTAATAAACAACTTTCTTACCAGGCAATTTTGTAGCAGGAATAACTAGAAATTGGTAGCTATTTTAAACAGACACGATTTAATTTCTCCGCTAGTTAGAATCAGGTAGAGGTATAACAAATTTGGAGTATTTGAATTATTTACACATTGAAAAGATTATTAGAATGACAAAATGTTTTTTTTTACTTTCGTCGCTATGAGGGATGTGAACCGAAATAAGTAAAGTTTCGGTTTTCGATTACGGTTCACATTTTAAAAAAAGTTTTCGGTTACGGTTTGCTTTACTAAAAATTTCGATTTTTCTTTATGAAAAACAAATCAAATTTTGGACAAGATTGTGTGAAAAAATTTATGCCATGTAATTAAAATCAAACTGAATCACGAGAAAATGGCAGCACTAAAAAAATTTTCGTCTTTGTCAAACTGTAGAAGAACCTGCTGACTAAACTTATCTTAGTAATATGCAATCATATGTTAAATGTAATACCATTTTTGTTGTAGCTGGGTTACTGTAAGTGCGCCACATGTATTTTAAGTTGACATTTTGACCTCCTACAAAATGGCCGCCTGGCTGCACTTGGTTGATTGTTCAGAAACTGGAGTCGTGTATCTAGTAAACCTATGTGCCTGTGAGTCTATGTGACCGAGACTATGCCGGGACTTTTCATGAAATGCTCAAATACCTCTCCACGATATATTACAGGGACTAGCTGGATGGTGCCGTCTAGCAACATTTTGGCGGTAAACAGTAAAGTCATCGGAAAACATGCAGCGTAGTTTACCGGCAATTATAATGTGACCGGCGGATGACGTGTTGTTTATGTATGCGTTCCATATTTTACCGTCTGCTTTCAACAGACGCTGTGGCTCAGTGCTAGAATGTATGTATTTGACAATAGGAACACCTTTAAATTGAGAAAATACCTCTTCTGCGAGGTTTCCTTCAGGTCGTTCACCGTTACAGTTAAATTGGATAATCGCCAAAACTATCATAATGTATATATTGACAACATTTTTATTATTTTTCAAAATTGTTTTATGAGGTCGTTTTAGCTAGTGCGTAGGAGGAAGGAGCGTTTGTTCTGTAACGGAAGCCGTTCCGCCTTGTACGAAGGTCGTTCTGTCCTGTAATGAACGCCGGTTTGGCTTGTACTGAGGGTCGTTTTACTTTGTAATGGAGCCCGTTCTGGCTTGTATAAAGGTCGTTCTACTTTGAACGAAGGATCGTTCCGAACTGCAATGAAGGTCGTTTTGCCTTGTATTCAGGTCCGTTCTATGTAATGGAGGCAGTTCTGCTTTGTATCAAGAGCCGTTTTACCTGAATGAAGGCCGTTCCGCCTTGTACGAACGCCGTTCTGTTTTGTACAAAGGCCCTACTGGCTGGTACGAAGGCCTAACTGGCTTGTACAAAGGCCGTACTGGTCTACACAGAAGGTCGTTTTGCTCTGTACGAAGAGTCTTTCTGCCCTGTAATGAAGGTCACTTTGCCTTGTACTGAGGACCGTTCGGCTTTTGTACGAAGGGTCTACCCTGTAATGAAGGCCGTTCCGCCTTGTACCGAGGGCCGTTCTACTTTCTATTGGGAGTGTGTTCTGCATTGTACGTGTGGTCGTTCGGCTTTTGTACGAAGGGTCTGCCCTGTAATGAAGGTCGTTCCGCCTTGTACTGGAACTGATAGCCGTTCTACCCTATGATGGAGGTTGTTCAGTCTTGTACGAAGGGTCTTTCTGCCATATGACGAAGGTCGTTCTGCCTTGTACGAAGCGCGGTTTTGCCTTGGACGAAGGGTTGTTCTGACCTGTAATGAAAGGTCGTTCTGCCCTGTAATGAAGGTAGTACTGACTTGTTATGAGGGCCGTTTCGCCTTGTACGAAGACAATTCTCCCTTGTATGAAAAGCGGTTCTGCTTTGTACGAAGGGTCTTTCTGCCATATAACGAAGGTCGTTCTGCCTTGTACGAAGCGCGGTTTTGCCTTGTACGAAGGATTGCTCTGACCTGTAATAAAGGTCGTTCTGCCCTGTAATGAAGGCAGTACTGAATTGTTATGAGGGCCGTTTCGCCTTGTACGAAGACAATTCTCCCTTGTATGAAAAGCGGTTCTGCTTTGTACGAAGGGTCTTTCTGCCATATAACGAAGGTCGTTCTGCCTTGTAAGAAGCGCGGTTTTGCCTTGTACGAAGGGTTGCTCTGACCTGTAATAAAGGTCGTTCTGCCCTGTAATGAAGGCAGTACTGTCTTGTTATGAGAACCGTTTCGCCTTGTACGAAGACAATTCTCCCTTGTATGAAAAGCGGTTCTGCTTTGTACGAAGGGTTTTTCTGCCATATAACGAAGGTCGTTCTGCCTTGTACGAAGCGCGGTTTTGCCTTGTACGAAGGGTTGTTCTGACCTGTAATGAAAGGTCGTTCTGCCCTGTAATGAAGGCAGTACTGACTTGTTATGAGGGCAGTTTTGCCTTGTACGAAGACAATTCTCCCTTGTACGAAAGGCGATTCTGCCTTGTACGAAGGGTTGTTCTGACCTGTAATGAAAGGTCGTTCTGCCCTGTAATGAAGGCAGTACTGACTTGTTATGAGGGCCGTTTCGCCTTGTACGAAGACAATTCTCCCTTGTATGAAAAGCGGTTCTGCTACGAAGGGTATTTCTGCCATATAACGATGAAGGTCGTTCTGCCTTGTACGAAGCTCGGTTTTGCCTTGTACGAAGGATTGTTCTGACCCGTAATGAATGTCGTTCTGCCCTGTAATGAAAGCAGTACTGTCTTGTTATGAAGGCCGTTTCGCCTTGTACGAAGATAATTCTCCCTTGTACGAAAGGCGATTCTGCCTTGTACGAAGGGTTGTTCTGACCTGTAATGAAGGGCGTTCTGCCCTGTAATGAAGGCAGTACTGACTTATTGTGAGGGCAGTTTCGCCTTGTACGAAGACAATTCTCCCTTGTACGAAAGGCGGTTCTGCCTTGTATGAAGGGCCTTTCTGCAGTGTACGAAATGCAGTTCTACTTTATAATGGAGGCCGTTCCGCATTGTACAAAGCCAGTTCTGCCTTCTGCTACGGGCTTCGTAAATTGTTCTATTATGTTACTTTCGTCTTTTACATACTGCCTTTTAATCACGCGCCCTGCCGACAGGCCACAATGCAGGATGCCTGAATCTGAATGTAAGAAAAGCACAAGGTCACCGAATGTTTTGACTAGCGACGTGGCGGTGTTCAACAGAGAGAGCGAGTCCATATCCCATAAATTGCAGAAATATAATGCATATAACGCAGGAAACACTACGACTGCTGTTGGAACGGTCGTGTGAGAAGAGATGTGTTTAATCTGAATATTTGAAATACGTTTTCATATATTCATAATTCTTACATGTTAATAAAATTGCATTCTTCTGTCTGGTTCATCTTCTAACTACTTAAAAGGCATTGCACCAAAATTTAAGTGCGGGATAAGCTAGCTTAAAATTGGTACGTAAATTTTTGTTATACGGGCACTGGCTACTAGAAGTAATATTTAACCAGAATCGTGCTATTTCGATAGTTTTGACTACCCTGTATACATTTCCTACATTTTGAGTAATACGATTACATGCCATCGGGAATTTGATTGTTTGCCCTTCGATTTTACATGTTCAACCAGACATGCCAGCGCCAAGCACGCCTCTTTTTTGAAAACAAGGCTATTTTTATCCCTTTGCGATCGATATTCTTTCCAGCAAATTCTTATTTCATACATATCTCGATATTTTCACGTAACTATTTAATTAATTTTTATTCTAACGTTTACGTCTAGTTTACGCTTTAAGCGACACAAATTTAAAATAGTTTGTCAAAAATGGTGAGGGTTTACAAACACGTAAGCTAATTATAGACGCAGATAAATATATATAGTTAATAACGCGCGAAAAAATAAAGTCGTAAAAGAAATATTTTTACATTTATATTTTCGTACAACAAACCGTCTCCAAATTATTGGACCAGAAATATACTTGGCATCTAACGACTTAACACGATACCGGAAAACTATGCATTCTAAAATCGGGAGAAAAACAGAATCATTACGTCCTAGCAAAAAATTTTAGTTAAGAATTAAGGGAAAGGCTGATTGGATTTGGATGACATTCAACGATTCTCTGAAAGTGATGTGCATTAAGTACCTACAATAAGACAAGCTTCAATTTACAACAGCAGTATGTAAACCGACAAGTTGCACAACAAACCAACTTACCACATAATAATTCATAATTACCCACTAAAAAGCTCGATTATTTCTGGTAAGGCGCCTTAAAGTTACGAAATAATGTAAAAGATAAATGTACAAAGGCTACGTCCGTCAAATAATTAATTCAAGCGTAAATTATCTTTTTATGCTAATGACGTCAACGTAACAATAATAATGGGTCAGTGTTGTTAGATTATGTTATTTCAGTTATTTAAATATTAAAATCCAGTTTTAAGAGAACTTTAAATGCCCTATAACGGATGCGACAGTCTGTATCAGGAAATTGCGTGCAGATCAATCAGTACTGAAAGGTGAAGAATACAGTACCTATACCTTATTTTATATGGCAAATAATTACAGATCCGTATAATACATTAATTAAAAAACAGAGGCCCAATTTTTTATGTTAGAAAATACGGTAAAAACATCTAAAATAAAAAATTACCAACCGTTATGTTGGTTCATAATCACCATTTCCGGTTTTACCATAACCATAAGTGATATTTTTTTATTGGAAATTTAAAGCTTTTAACTCTTGTTTTGTAGTTTACATCTGGACGTTAATAAACTGCGTGAGGCGAAGGCCACGGCTTCAGCTAGTTTGTTACTGAAGGCCAAAAATAATTTCAAACTTTTTTATTGGTTACTTTATGCAACTTTTAAATATTTCTTTTGGTTCGTAATCGTAGTCGCCGCAAAAATCTGTAACACTTTGCTAATTTAACTGACTTTGTAGCTTTAATAATAACAAAGTTAGCAATTGTATGCTCCGATAATTTTATAGATGTAGTGGTGGTAACTCAGAGGTTGAACGCTTAGCCTTTAACGCTAAAGGTCTAGGGTTCGATTCCCCGCCGAAGCCACGCAGCAATAAAAATCTATGCCGCAACCCGCCACTCACATTTCCCAATCCGGTGTAGGCAGCCGTGGGGTCTTAATGCCTGAAACCTTCTCTGGTATTTAGTCGTTCGGATTCGACGTTAAACTGTAGGTCCCCCGTACTCCACCTTAGCGCTAAGGAAAGTACGTGGCAGAGAAGAGTGCCGGTGCCCAGCAGTGGGACGTTAAAGGCTGATTGCGATAGATGTAGTGAAAAAAGACAAATTTTAAATTTTACCTTAATACGGTCTCGTTTCATATCCGAAAAAAAGGCGAAGCACTACTGTCCCCTACTTATACAAAATAATTACTTTTCTATACAAATTAAAACCGCATGCAGTAGACGCGTAAATACGTGGTGTCTAGTGGTGGGGGCTTCTCTCTATTAAAAGATGAGACAGACAGAAGGGCTCCGGATTTGGTGTATAGACTCGGCAATTATTTGGCAGACGAAGTTTGTATAACTTATGTTTTTGGGAAAGTCCAAGCAAAGTGTTTCATCAAGTTTTCTAAAATTAAGATGAGTGATGGAGTGTAATAGAAGCCAGCAAGAGACAGCGATAACAATTTATTACTTTCAGCAAGTAAAGTTCAAAAAATGTTTTATTAATTAACATGTTTAGAAGGGAGGAAATTAACATTTTTCCGAAAAGGTTAGATGTTTGTCACAATTTTTAGTTACCTACTCCACTTTTATGCTTAGATATATTTATAGAAAATTTACTTTTTTCAAAAAGAAAAAAAATTATACGGTTGATTAGGCTACAGTTTTATACAAACATAATACTAATAATACTAGCAAATTTTTCCTGAAACTAATTTATTTTGTCCATTTTGTATAATGGACCGTTTTATAACGCAAAAAAGAGCGAAACAATTTGCCTGGACTTTCCATTCCTTTTTTTTCTTTTCAAAAGAACTAGTTTTACCAAATACCAAAAACGCATGGACAAACTTTTTCGCCAAAAATGTAGGAGGGGAAAAATGACCCCCTAAATATTACTGCGGCTGCACGTAAAAATAGAGTTTCTAATCGTATTCTATACTATTACTCTTGAGCAATTTAGCTTAAACACAATTGTTTTCGTCCCCCGTTTATTAAATTTTCGATCTTCAAAAATTCATAGGAGACACAGAGAAATTAGCGGACTGAAACACAAAAACAAATTGTAGCTCATCTCAAGCTCTATGAGCTCACATAATTAAAAAAAATCGTGTGGCCAGTTTTTGAGCAATATTTTTTTGTAAATTTCCGAAATTTTGGAATATTTTCCACTTTATAGCTTTTAACTTTCGAAAACTTTTGTGCACAGTAACATTGTGTCTCTGTAGGGCTATTACAATAAAATATTTGAACCCGATCTGTCAACCTGTTTTTGAGTAATAAGGCGCTAAATTCAAAATTTTCAAAAATTCATAGCGGCCGCCAATTTAAAGCTAGAAAGGGCATGAATTTTCGATTTTCAAAAATTCATAGAAGGCGTCACAGAGAAATTATTAGGCTGAGACAAAATCAAATTGTAGCTCAACTCAAGCTCTATAAGCTAACAAAGTTTTAAAAACATCCTCTGGCCAGTTTTAGAACATAATTTTTTTGAAAATTTCTAAAATTTTGGAAATTTTTTCACTTTACGAAAATTTTTGTGCACAGTAAGATTGTGTCCCTATAGTGCTATTACGATCTAATATTTGAACGGGATTTGTCAAACTGTTTTTGAGTAGTAAGGCACTAAAGTCAAAATTTTTAAAACTTCGTTGAGGTCGCATTTTTAAAGCTAGAAAGTTCAGAAAAAGGCGAAGGATTTGAAATTTATAAAATTTGGTTTAAGAAAAAAATGCTATTAAAAAATCTGGTCTAAGGTGGCATGAATTTTCGATTTTCAAAAATGCATAGAAGACGTCACAGAGAAATTAATAGGCCGAGACAAAAATCAAATTTAAGCTCACCTCAAGCTCCACGAGCTTACGATGTTTAAAAATAACGTGCGGCCAGTATTAGAGCAATATTTTTTTTTAATTTCTGAAATTTTGGAAATTATTTAACTTTATAGCTTTTAACTTTTCGAAAATGTTTGTGCATAGTAACATTGTGTCTCTATACGGCTATTAGGATATAACATTTAAACCCGATCTGTCAAACTGTTTTTGAGTAATAGGGCGCCAAAGTGAAAATTTTTAAAAATTCGTAGCGGCCGCCATTTTAAAGCTAGAAAGTTCGAAAAAAAACGTTGGATTTGTCCTAAAGTCTTGCATCAGATTCCGTTTTTAAATTTAGTAAATTTGGTATAGAAAAAAAATTTCTACCAAAAAACATGTGTAACTTCCGCTTCCGGTTTCGGATTTTTTTTCAAGCTTATGTTGTCGGTGAATTTTTAAGATACCCTCATATTCTAAAACTCATCAAAATCCGAGCATCCGTTCGATAGTTATGATGCACCACACACATACCCACCCATCCACGACAGAAATTTTTTATAAATTACTTCTTTGGGTTCTTGAGGTTCAAAACATGTATTTCCGTCAAAATCTCGATTTCGAAAATTTTCATGAAGTCAATGCTTCCCTATACTGAAAGTATAGGAAAGTAAAAATGTATGCCCGGTAACAAAATATCATTTGTTTTCGGTGGACACAATAGGTACGTCTACGTAGGCGTACTGCGGTTTTGTGTGACCTTTCCCCCCATGAATTCATTAGAATATTAAAAAACATCTTGTTTGCTAAATTTTAAATTCACTCTGTCCTGTCTAACCAACATTGTGTTTTATTCTACACACGAACATACTTTAAAATATTTTTGAATTGATTGTATGAATAATGCAAAAAAATGTTGGACTTTCCACCAAGCATACTAACCAATTTAAAATATAGAAACTATAAGCAGATTGGACTAGAATATAATAAATTGGTGCAGCACCATGAACTCATTCATTATCTGTTAACTTTTTGTGCTTCCTCGTACCGTACCTAATGAATCATCTAAATCTCAATGAATTAAAAAACAATAAATTCTCTAATCATAATTACTGTCAGATTTAATTAACCGAAAATTTTATTTAATATGAAAAAACGTGGAAATTTGACTTTCTCGGAGAAAGCAGTTTACATGTTGTATTGTAATTTATTTTATATCCGTAATTTAATCACATACCCGGATTGGCAAAAGTCAACGACACACTTGCATTATAAATTCTAGGCGAGGTGTTGAATTTCTACAATGACCGTTGCAAAAACTTGTATGGATGAAACAAAAATGGACAAAACACTTTGACGTTTATACTACCTAGCTATATTTTTGTAACTTTTCCTGTTATTGAAAGTATCTATCTCTATACTAAATCCCTAACTGTCTCACCATAAAACGATACCGCGCCGGACCTTTACATCTCCGCTCAGTTTATTCACTGTTTTCGGCGAATGTTTATGTTGCTATCACCACTGTTGGTATAATTTGGTTATTTATGGCTTACTTCCATTCCGGAGGGTCCGAAACAATAAACTGCAAAACATCTTCCGTTCGGTGTATTTATCACGACTTTAGAATATCACACAGTACATTTTATATAATTTTTTTCAATAACAGACAATTAATATATTATAATAAAATCCCTATAATCACAGCATTATTACAATCTTATTAGAAACAGCATTCATTACTGGGGCTGGTATTTTTACGACTTTAGGCACCCTTATTATTAAAAATCTGTCGATAAATTGTCAGGAGAACCATCTTAGCTCATAAATTTATAAAATAAAAAAATAAAATCGCTGGAAACTAAACTTTTCATTGAACCAAATATTGGGGGTTCCAGCTACAATAACAATCGCACACATTTACGTTAGAATAATTAAAGCAATCGCAAATTAATTTTGCGAACCCCCTGGACTACGCCCCACGCGTTCCCTTAAAAAAAGGGTAGCAAATTTACTGAAAGAGATATAATGACATAATTAATACATTCTGCAAACATAATAAACAACCCATGTCGAGATTTAAGGCACGTCACTGAAAGCGCGGTAACTAACAGTTGTGACAGAGGAAAGGGATCAGGATTACCTATACAGATAGGATTTAGATCCACGGCCTGCTACGCTACCTACTTCATTCGTTATTATTAATACAACAAAATAAAACAAAAAAGCGGAGGCATAGCCCACGGGTTCCACTAGTTTTATATTAACGTTCTAGCCCCAATACTGTATACTATTTCATTGACATACTCTTAAAACCATGCCGCTGCAAACACTTTGGCAGTCCTAAAAGAATAAGAATAATTAGCGTCACGCTTTTTGTTTCGTTTTCTGATTTTCTGATCGATGTCCTAGTTTTATTAATTCTATAGGGATTGTTGTAATTCTACATATTAAATCCAGATCCCTTCAACCTATCTCAACTTGAGAGGAATGCTGCTGCTGCTATGATTATACAATCCAAGAGGCGCGTGACGGACCTTATGCTTTTCAAAGTTAACAAAAAAAGTAGGGTCTAGCCTACAGGTACAGTTAGTTCTTCCCTAAATTCAAGCTGGTAGTGTATCAGCAGTTTGTTACTGTAACTTGAGCTCACAATATTTGGGTCAGGCATAGTTTTTTTTGTTAGTTCTTAGCCTATGTATTTTTAAACATGAGCATAACCTTGCACGCGCACGATAAGTAAACCAAATCGGTTCATTCCTGAGGTGGCCGTATTCATTTTACAAATGTAAGGGCAAAAATCGCTTGTAAACTAATTGTTCAATATCTATTTGTCCAATTACTGCTTTTACTTCTAAATATTTTCGGATGTAATATTAGCTGCAACGTAAATTCGCAATTTAATTGCATTGGGGTCCGAGATTAGAGAGCGAGTTCTCAAAGTATGTAATGGCTGTACCGATATCAGCCGATTATGTTACAATAATACGAACAAATAGTAGAATCCCAAATTTGCTTATCTGTAGCAAAAACTGTAGCGGTCTGCTGTATAAAGGGATATGCGCCTTATGTAATGGACGCGTAAATATATAGGTTCTCGTAGCAGGGGCCCATCACCACTAAAAATTTAGACAGGTGGAAGGCACCCGGATTTAGTATATAGATTACAAACCGAAAAATGCTTCCATTTCTCGTTAAGAGTAAAACGACAATAAAATAAATAATTTAGAATCGCATTCTACTATCCCTGATATCATTCAGCTTCATTGGAAATTCTAAATTACATTATATCGGTCAGGTAGTTCTTGAGATTTCGATGAGTTACACACCCATACAGTCAGAAATTATTAAAAACCACTTTTTTGGGTTCCTAAGAACCAAAATGTGCATTCACACCTCGATATTTCAAATGTATGGTTAGTGGTAGCTTGTAGGAGAGGCAATGCCGGCGACGCCCTTTCTAGCAAACGGTATTAGATAAAACATACTTTTAGGTTTTACAGATTTTCAAAAAAAAATCGCGGTTGCAGAAGTTCATAAACGCGCGTCCCTGAGGCGCCGCTGTTTTTAGAACGGAACAGCGGCTATCTATGTAAACAAATGAAATAAAACATTCAGAAACTGCCATGGCAGGTGGATTTGTGCCGTAAGCAGTAGCGCAAGTGCGGCACAATGGATCTTAATAATGCTGCAGTTTTGTCTGGCGTTCTTATCGCGGCGTATCATGTTGTGGGATAAACAAAGAAACCTTCCAGCGGGATTAACAGGTTACATTCCAACAGTACATAGCGCTCAAATGCTGGTCCGTTTTAACAAGAGAAACAGTTTGCAGTGTTTGGTTGCGATCAAATCGGCAAAAAATATTTTGAGTTTATAAAATAACACGAGGTGAAGCCAATATTCATTCTAAATTACTAATTAATCAATTTGACAAAATAAAAATTCAAGAATATGTGCAAAAACTTGACACAAATATGTATAAATCTGTGGACTGTATTTGCTCAGTAATAATCGGAAAAACTGTACTAAAAAAAAATACGAAAAGCTCCTAACTGTTTATGATTTATACATCTGAAGGTACTGGATTTAAACCACCATATTATTTTGAAAAATTCCCCACAACCATATCTTGACTGGGTAAACATGTTAAAGATCAGACAGCAGATTTCTGAGAAATTCAACCCACAGCAAAGGCGCTATTAGTCATGAAATATTTCTGGTGGCAAACACATGACGCGTTATAATCATGATAAAAATGACATAAGTCTACATCTGTATAATATTGGCAGCATTAACCTCTACATTTCAAATAAGAAAAAACCTAGAAAAAAATCAAATGTTTTGGTACTAAAATTGCTAGAAAGTACTTTGATCTACCAGACAAAAAAAGAAATCAGAGTTTTTTTAATACCTTTTTTATAAAACTACCTGATCATTTTAAGGACACAAACAATAATAGGTGTAATAGTGTAAAAATTGTTGACAATTTTCGAACTATTTAAATATAAACTTCGTAACTAATTTATAATTTTTTTTTAATTTTATTTATTTACTCTGTCTATTTCTGCTGCTAAAGCTAATGACCGAAAACATAAATAAACCACAACATCTTAGAATCTACACGAAGCTCTAATTCCTTCCTCGTTTTAATTAATTTGACAAAATTTTTAGTGAATACAAAGTGGTCGAAATATTCCTTTTTTTATGAGAAATGAAACAAAAAAAATGTACCGGCTTTATTGGGTATTGCCGGTGTTATTTATGATATGTAATAACGAATTTTTTTAAACATTTTCGATTGATAAAAAAATACTTCGTTCACTTCGTATCTAATAAAGAGTGTGCAAGAACATCAATAAAAGATTAAAAATAATTTTATGGGAATTGAACCCGAGATCATTGCATTGGTGAACGACTGCTCTACCTCAAGAGCGCTCCCACGCATCACGGGATTTGCTATTAATTCATGGATATTACGATATGCATGTAATGAACCTCTTTTGATCGCAACCTGATTAAAATGCTATGAAGATAATTCAGTCATACAGGGTGTTTGAAAAAAGTAGTCATAAAATGATACCGCAGATTATGTACGCGAAATTTGGCATGGTTAACAAAATGGTTTGAGCTATATCCTTTGAAATTTAGCATACAAATATAATTTTACACAAAAACCCGATTTAAAAATCCCTGCTCGCTGAAGTGGAAATCCCGCTCCTTGACCGGATAATAGTCGGCCGGCAAGTGATGGAGCTTTCCAACGATGGAGCGGTTTGCAGCTGGCACTGGGGACTAGGATTCTAGGGGTGAGGCGCATTTTGCCTGCTCACGCCCACTATTCAAGTGTCGACCCAGAGGGTTCGTACTTATGTACACCCGACGCTGTTAAGGTGCCGCCCACTATGATCAGGCCGTTACCGACCAGTCTGGGCGGTGCGTAGCTCACCAGTGCTGGGACCTGCAAGGTCCTAACTGGGAGGGGCAGCGCTGCTTGGCATGCGCTTGCTCCGACAAGTCCAACCAGTGACTTTCTTTGACTGGTACCACGGGGACCAATGCCGAGCCCGCGGGGGATTCACCCCCCACCCACCCCCGTTTTTGGTCACGGAGTAGGACTTGTGGTGGCAGTGGTATAGCCTAAGTGCAGGTTAGGGCCGTCTTAGTGCGGTTCGACGGGTGAGCTGCGTTTCAGCTCGGGCACTGATCTGCAGAATCAGTACAGATTTAGGTAGTCTCCCTCCACCAGTAGGGGCGTAGGGCTCGCAGCCTGATGCCAGGACTGGTAGCCTGTTCTCTTTCTTGTATTGAGCGCAGACGCGTTGATCGAGCGTACCTCGATCATGTCGTCCCGAAGGGTTTCACCGCCTGGAGGGGGGACGGATATGCTTCATTGCTGGGTGCTGTCCTAGTCTTTTAAATCAAATGGTGTAATAGCCCTTAAGATACACAATGTTACTGTGCACAAGAGTTTTTAAAAAGCTAAAAGCTATGAAACGGAATATTGTCACGATTTTTTAAAATTTTGTACGCTCATAGAGCTGGGAATGACCTACAATTTTGTTCGTGTCACATCTGGATAATTTATTTGTGACGCCTTCTATGAATTGTTGAAGATTTGTCTTAACGAATATTTATTTATTTCAAAATCAAATAATCAGATCGGGATGAAATTTCATATTGGGAGAGCCCTAGGGGTACACAAGCTACGAGAACTTTTGGAACTACTAAAACTGCGAAGTGAAAAACATATCACAACTTTAACGGTTTCAAAAAGTATTGCCCAAAAACTGGCCACACGATATTTTTTAAATTCTATAGGCTATTAGAGCTACGGTTGGGCTATAATTTAGTTTGTATCCCAGTCCTCTAATTTGCCTAAGACGCGTGCTATGAATTTTTGAAACTCCAACATTCATGCATTTTCGATTAATAAACAGGAACATAAAAAAAATGTTTTAATGAATATTCAATTTAAAAAAAAATTTGTTTCTAAATACAATAAGGCATGCCCGTGAGTTGACACTGTATGCTTGGTGTGTTAGTAGTAGTAGTATATTGGTCCGCTCGTGATCGAGGTGCGGAGTAGTGTGCCTCTCAAGTGTGCAGGGAGAATGCATAGCTAGTTCCGTTCACTTGTAGTAGACCGAATGTATATTATTCAACATTTAACACACATATTTTATTTTGTCATAGTTGACCCGTAAGACGTTAATACAAAAATACTTTTAAACGACCCTAATTAAAATGCCACCTCAAAAATATCGTCGTTGGTTGTCCAAGTGGAATTTTCGAGAATTACTATAACAAAATTTATATGATTTTCGTAAAGATAAGTAATTAAATTGAAATGTAATACCTAACAAAGTTCAAGGAAAAATAAACCACAATCTTGACCACAAGCTCACTCATTCGAGCATTTACAAGATAACTCACGAACACACCTAACCATTATAATTGTGAAACTACGAAACTAAATTAGTGCTTATATGCAAAAAAAACAAATATTGATAAAAACGACAATTCACGCTTTATGGATAAGATAAGTACACAATTCTAATGTTTTCAAGCCATTATTTAAAGCTTAATTAAAACATTAAAATTGTCGTCACTTTACTGGAAACATCGGCAATTAACGAGCGCGATGCGAAAGGAGATAGCAAACGAGCCAATTAAGGATTCACGTATCTATGGATACTTTAAATTCAATTTTAAAAATCACCCTTCCCTTCTTCAATGTAAATGTGTCCGTGGATACGCGAATCCCCTCTCGGGCGGCCATTATCTCTCTTCCTTGTCACACTCATTAGATGCTTATGTTTCCAATAAAAATGGTGACAATCCATATAGGAGTTTGTGTAACAGTGCTGACTGAACCTACAAAAAAATTCTGCAAGTGACTGCAGTTTACACGAGACATCTCTGGCAACTGTCACATAAATTATTGTTTGGCTTAAATTCAACAACTTTCTACATAAACTAACAGAATCTTAACTTTAGCCGCAACTGTGATATCAGTTGTAAGCTCAAGTTCTGCTTTCAGTTTAAGGTCAAAGTGAGCTATGGTGCGAGGATTTAAATCAAGTTGATTTAAATCAATTGGTTTTTGAGTGGGGTGTCTTTTTCATGTCATTTTTTCTAATTAGTACAATAACGTGCATAATTTAGCATAACGCTGAAAATAGAATAGATTTTAACAAAAGTGTTAAACAATTATACAGGGTGAGTAAAATGAAACGCGTCTAATTTCGTAAATATTGATTCTATAAAGATATAGCCTAGATACAAGTTTTGTTAAATTTTAGCAAACACTTTGTCAATGTTCAATTATTTATACGTTTTGTTATTTGGTTGCTCACCCTGTATATTTTATTGTACATAGGTACATAATTAAGTAATTTTTACATCTATAATCGTTTAAATAAAAAAAATCGTTTTAAATATAAAAACAATCCTATTAAAACAATATGATTAAAATTCGAAATAGAGACGGTAGTTTAGAGATGGTGCATCCCCTACCATCCTCAATTTTTTTTTCTTTTTTAGAAAATTAAAACAATATGATCAAAATTCGGAATGGGGACGGACGGTGGTTTAGAGTTGTGCATTCCCTACCACCCTCAGATTTTTTTTCTTTTTAGAAAATTAAAACAATATGATTAAAATTCGAAATGGAGACGGTACTTTAGAGATAGTGCATCCCCACCACCCTCAAATTTTTTTCTTTTTAGAAAATTAAAACAATGATTAAAATTCGGAATAGGGGGGTGGTTTAGGGATGGTGCATCCCCTACCACCCTCAGATTTTTTTCCTTTTTAGAAAATTAAAACAATATTATCCAAATTCGGAATGGGGACGGTGGCTTAGAGAAGGTGCATCCCCACCACTCTGATTTTTTTTCTTTTTAGAAAATTAAAACAATATCATCAAAATTCGAAATGGCGACGGTAGTTTAGAGGTAGTGCATCCCCTACCACCCTCAAATTCTTTTCTTTTTAGAAAATTAAAACAATATGAATAAAATTCGAAATAGGGGCGGTAGTTTAAAGATGGTGCATCCCCTACACCCTCAAAATTTGATTCTTTTAAAAAAATTAAAACAATGTAGTCAAAACTCGAAATGGGGACGGTGGTTTAGGAATGGTGCATCCTCAACACCCTCAGATTTTTTTAATTTTAGAAAATTAAAACAATATTTACGCCACTGCACCGTTTGAATTTTTTTCATTTGCATCCAATTATCTTAGAGTCTAGGTCTGAAAACTTTTGCCAAGTTTAATCGCTCTAACTTAAACCGTCCGAGGAAATTATGATTCTTTTGTTTTCCTATATGCAAGCGTTATTCTTCAGAAAGTAGCACTGATTATAAATATTTGTAATCAGAAAAAAATAAGCTACTAAGCGACACCAAAATTCAATTTGGTTACCATTTAAAAAAATAAAGTTAAATATTGTAAATGTGTAAAGAAAAAAGCTAAAACAAATTTCTCCACTTTAATGGATTTTTATGCTGAAATATAAAAAATGAACTCGTTATAGCAACAAGTACTTTAAAAATATTGCCAATTTATTTTTTGCAGAACAAATAATTATACATAGCCCAAATTGGCATTACCTACCGCAATCGATATAAAATTCTGCATTACTTTGGTAATTTAATTAACTCTGTAGGTCTCATAATTATAGAGATAGCAATGCCAAACCATTAAATTTAATGTTTCTACCCTGTGCCTGGCTCTGAAGCATTTTAAAAATAAAAAATTCGTTATCATAAATGTACTATAACAGTTAACGAACTTATTCTTGATGATCAAGAACTATTACTAATTTGGAGCAAGTTTGAGAGGGTCATTTTTAATTCTGCGCTACCAAAAAGCAAAAAAGGGTGCCTAGTCCACTAAGGGGGGCTTTGGCAGCCCTGGTACATAATCGTTACTGATGATTATCCATCACAAATAGCTTAAAGGTCTATAAAATTATTTATACATTTTAATAGGAGGTATACGAAAAAATCAATATCGATGCTAAATAAAGAACTATAACCGAGGCAGATACACATATACATTTTTAACTAGGTAAAACTAGGTCTTGAATTGGCGTCTTAGTTATGTTGACATAACAAACAGAATGCCCGATAACACCTATCACACTTATCACATACCTAGAATAGCTTTTTTGTGGTGTAAAAGTTCATAGTAACTTCTAGCAAGTAATTCGGAGGGGTTTGTCGGTGTAAAGCGACCTATTTTGACTAGTCGTTCACAAGTCTGCATCAAATGCAACGAGAACTCTCCAGGATCGATGCCATATGCCCTCCATCCACCAACACCATCGGCAACCCCTGAAAACCAACGGTTACAATTATGCAATTCTAACGGTAGATATACTATGGGAAATAAATAAATAAAAGGGTTCGACGTCAATTTGGTGCAGAGGTTAAAAGTTAGGTTAGAAATCGAACTGACCCAAGACATCACAAGTCTTGTATTTTGCTGTGAACCAGGCATCATCGCCGAATTGTCCTTTGATCAGTCTTTGTATCCTTCTCTCCTTAGGAAATCCACAGACCGCGGATATTATATGAGGGTCCGTTTTTCGTTGCAAACTCGGGTCTGCGGCTGTAGAAATGTTAGAAATTCCGTTCCAAATAGCACGAGACAGTAACCTGCCTGTTAACCAAAACGTGTGCATTATATAATATTAATCGAAGCACTTTAACTTTTACACTTAAGTTTTATTCACTATTAGATCACACACACGCACTCATCCTTTCGCACTTTAATTAGAATAATGTCTGCATGGTCCCTCGTGGCTTTTAGGCCTTCTGGTTCTACTGTCATTGGGCCTTAGCAACTGTCAACTGTCATAGCTCGAAACAATCACACATCTAACCAGAACTCGCTACACAACTACAAACTGCGCCACTCTCCGACTGGCCGCCTGTTCTTAGCGATTCGATTTCATTTCCCCCCACTTTAAAACGTCGCGAGGTCAGTGGCGGGTCTAACGGTTTTATTTAGGTGTGTTTTAATCGCTATAAAAAGTTGGTCTAGTTTTAGGTTTATGACACTGGATTAAAAAAATATATATTAATTAATTTTTGTACTTCACATAACTGAACATAGCTTTAATAAATTAATTGTACTAACTAGAATAACAAAATAATATAATGAATTAAACTTTCGTTATGACAAAAATAAGCAAAGCACTACGGCAAAATTTTTCCATAGTTTAAAAATAAATTATTTTGAAAAATAGTTCCAAAAATACTATTATAGCTGAGTTTGGTTAATCTGTTCCTAGTGCTCCCTGCATTCCCTTTGTTCTCTCTCTTGTATTCATCAACAAAAGAACACATAAAAGTTAAATAAACGCTCTGAGCGCACAGAATGCCTAAGATGAACGTTGCTTCTGTAGGTATCATTACGTGCTAACCCGATCAGTTACGTTACAAAATCGAAATATCTCGAACTTGCTGATTAGCTACAAGAGCAGTTAGAAGTATTGATGAGATATTTCGAATGAAAATAATTAAAACATTCGATTATCAAAATATCTCGAAACATCTCGAGTAATAGCAGAAAATCATTCGAAAGATTTTACGTTTTTTTTCAAATTTTCGGTTTTGTCTGCTTCGCAAGCGAGCCATCACGTTAGTCAGCTACAGACACTCGATGCGAATGCATAATACTACGAGTCGTAGTGTCGCGATGCGAGTGCAGACCGAATTCGGGAATAATCCGAATGATAAAAGACGGCGTTCTTCGCCTAGCAAACACAAAGAATAACCAGCCCAGAATTAACAAGGGAGCTAGAAGGGTTATAGCCTACGGGCCCCGAGATACTAGGCCGTAGGGGCTTGAAAAAAAATCATACTTATTGCAATCTAAAATAAAAATTTTACATAGGTAGGTACTTTTAAAAATAAATATTATTTTAACTACGTCACTACGTGTCTATAAATATCTGTTTTCAGATAATTTTTTTTATTACCAGGACTACATATAGGAATTAGCCCCCGGTCCAGTTGTACCCTAATCCGGCCCTGGGAATAACGTGATAACACTGATTCGGTATCAACATGCAAACATGACTGATATTAGAAATAGCAGACACAGCAATTAGCAACGCACTGTTTTGCTTCTAAGGGCATTTCAGCGCAAGGTCGTTTCAGCGCAAGGTCGTATTTGAAAATTTTATTATTGCTCTAAAAATCTAAATAATATATAATAAATACAACTTCTTCTTATGGTGCCATACCCATTCAGGGCGTTGGCTACCTCTCTCCTATATCTGTGTTTGGTGCGCGGCGATAGATTATTTGCACAGACAAACATAGGGGACCTACAGTTTAACGTGGGCTCGGAACCACTGGAAGTGCATCCACTTCTTCTCCAGAGAGGTTTTCCTGGAGAAAAATCCACCTCGCTGGTTTCCCGTTGCCTTGCGAGGGAGAACGACCGAGCCGGGGATCGAACCCGGATCCGCTGCATTAGTAGCCCGCGCGCTTACCACTGAGCTACGGCCGTAGAAAATAAAACTTAAACAAATTTATTAATATTTAGAACAATACTGTTGATACAAATTGCTTTTTGCACAAATTGCATGTTGCAAAGTAATTATATGAAGGTTTTGTGAAATAGTTCCAACAGTTCTTGTTTTTGGTCGTGGTCTAATTAAAAAAAAACGAATGATTTATAGAACAGCAATGATTTTACTGCATATGTAAAGGTACATTCGAATGAATCATTCGATATTTGAATTTGTTCACATAGCAATCATACGATTATGAAAATTCTTCTATTATGTTCATTACTAGTTGGAAGTCCCACTCACGAAACTTAAACTTGGACGGCTATAAAATTCAGGATATGAAAAAACACTTTTTGTAATCGCTGGGGGGGGGGGGGGGGAGAGGCAAATTACAAATTGGGAAGAGGCACGTGTTTTAATCCCGTTTGATTTTATAATGCAATGACAATGTTTTTCATCAAACGATTTTAACGGTTCTTAATTCACAAATAAACGGTCTAAAACTATTGGCGCTTCGGCCCTCTCTTCACACTAGTTGAATACGGCGTCATGCTCATAACAGATAGGACCGATACGCGTAGGTGTAGCAGCAATTATTAATTTTTTTATTATATTTTTGTGAAATACTAATTTTGCTTGGTTTTTGGTTGTAGGTATGTGTCGCTGTGATTCATTATTTATTACATAAAGTTTTTGGGCTTGTTTTGGTTTGACCCTAAAATTGCAAGATGCTCTTTTAGAACGTGTTTAAACTGGCGGCCTTCGCTTCCAAAAATGTATCTGTATTATTTAAATATACCAACATTTTAGGAGGATTTTCAAGTTTTCTGAAGTAAGGCGCTAGATGTCAGCAGCAAAATATAATAACAATTATGGTTTTCCTACTTTTATAGTATATTATTATATGAGCGATTATAACAGCCATTATTCACCAAGATGATGTTTGAGCCCACGAGCCGCAGGCGAGTGGCGCAAATCATTCGAGTGAATAATGGCCATAATCGCGAATGTGATACTATGCTTTTTCTACACCTATTAAACTAGTAAATTTGACTCGTTTTAGTAGTTGAATTATTGGTTTGCACAGATTGTAAAACGTAAACAAGCAATATGGCGATACACTTGGCTGTCACGCGAGTCAATTGTCAGCCGCAGAAAGAGTTGATCGCGGGCGATTTAAAATATCATCCAATCAGCGAAACAGTGATTTTTGAATTTGTACTTGTGATTGGTCGGATACAGTAAATTATGAATTCATAATTCACTACAGGAATTATAGGTACGATTTTTCACGAAAAAGATGCTAATAATTGTCATATAATTAAATAGATGTAGAAAAAAATATTTAAAAACATATTAATAGTTCGTTATGAGTGTAGAGCGGCAGGACCGTTTGGCAGCAGAGACGTTTGCCGCAGGGACGTTTGGACGCAGGACCGATTGGCCGCAGGGACGTTTGGGCGCAGGGACGTTTGGGCGCAGTGACGTTTGGGCGCAGGGACGTTTGGGTTCAGGACCGTTTGGACACAGCACCGTTTGGCCCTAGGGACGTTTTGGCGCAATATAGGAAATTATTTGGTTTTGCTTTTTTCTTTAATTAATTAACATTTTTAATAGCCACTCAATTGTTTATTAACTTTTAACACGAGACTCACAATTTTTACATTAATATAATTATCAAAATTAACAACTTCTCTGGCACAAAATATTTATATTAAATTTTAATTCCTAATAAATTGAATATGCCTCACTGTTCCCTATACTTAACATTTAACAATTTGTTTTTCAAATTGGCCCGGGGCCGTTGCTCCTTCTGCCCCATGGTAGTTACGCCACTGGCCCAGGGGCTCCAAATCTCTTAGGACGGCCCTGGAGGAAAGTACTTTCCTCACTCAATAAAGAGATTTCTTGCTTTTTTCAGTGAAAAACGAACTTCGTTCTACGATGTTGGGAAAAACAAATTACGTACCATCATTTTGTGTACATTCCATATCCACTTTTAAATATTTATATGAATAACAACAATAAAACCAGAAAACTAATAAAAATCAACCTTGATACGAAAATGTGTATTACATTTGTGTTTCCCAGCTCCTAAGTGCCTCATCTCCCTTCATACATCTTCTATAGTACGTTTCATGCTTAAAATGCAGTACAGGCGGTATAGGGCTATGTTATTTTTATAGGGAAATTTTACACAGCGTTGCCACTTACTTTTACCTGCGTACCTTTGTACTAGGAACAAATTTAGAAATACATCAGGCAACACCACTCTCCGTAAGCCCATCGCTGAATTTTAACTATGAAACGTACTATAATATAATATATTACACCTTATCGCAGTTTTAACAGTTGTTCGTTTTGTAAACACCATGATTTGCCCTTCTTAAATTTGACTTTGAATTATGATTACCAATGACGTAACAATATGTTAAACTTCCAGATGTTTCGATAATCTATGACCTGTTGGACGCCGCCACTGGATTTGACTTTATCATATGGACGGACTATGTCCTATGACGTATTTCTTAATCAGCCAAGAATCATTGCTTTGCATAATGCGCAACTCTTCGCGACTCGGCCCTTTTCTAACAAAAATGTAAACGCCGAAAGAATGACAATACAAAGTGTCCAATTGTTGGACTTTAGTGCCCAGATCGATCTCATGACAATGATTTGCACATTTTGTAAATAATAAGACTTTACCAGTAACTGATTTCTGTTTTTTTTTTTAATTATTTTTGATTTATTTGAATAGGCATTTTTTAAATGCGGTTGCCGCAGCCTGCTGAGACTGTACGGTAAGTACTATAGTAAAAACAAAATTTCTAATATATTATAATAACAAAAGGTTTGGATTCAACTAATCTTTGCTCTTTGATCTCAACAGCACGACTAAAAAAATCATCGTACGTTTTAGGAAGCAAACGAACAACCTTGGCGTAATTATTACAATCTCATTACCCTTTAAAACTCCCTGGTTTGTTTCTCAATGCTTAGAGACGTTTAATTAATTTTTTGTTCTTTAATAACCTTGAAATCCACAAAAAAGACAAACATTAAAGCGTCTTGATTAATATGTTACCATTAACCTCTTCATTTGATAGGAATGATAGGTACATAATTTTCGTTTTAGTGGTCTTCAACGGTTTGCAATAACAGTTTATTTAACCGAAAAAAAATCATAATAAACAGGAAGCAAGGCCAACTTAAACGTTTATTGGCCGCAAGCCAACTATCCCGTCATTCAACAAATAGAGAATCTAACATTGTTGCGGCATTAAGCGGACAATAATAGCGCCGACCTATTACAGAAAAAACCCAAATTACTTGATTTTAAAAATTTACCAAAAGATTTTCTATTAACTCTTCAGTGTAGCAGCAATGATGGTTGCAATGCTTTGAACAGAAATAAAGTTAAGTGTAAAAAATAAATACAAATTGTTGTTCACCCCCTTGTATACTGTGTCAATAACATTTGTGATAAAAATTATGACAGAGAAATTTGTTAGTTAGTTAATATACACTAAAAAAAGATTTAAAATTGTGGCTCGAGCTTTAATTATCTGCCTCTCGAAAACTGAGATAGATATAGAAAAATTTTGTTCTGTCCTTTTTTGTAAAGCGGAAAAGTATCGATCATGCGAGATTAGGAGGTATATTTCTAAATTTAATAGTTTGGGCTGTAGAAATTTATCAACAGTACCTTCGAAATTAGGTAAAAATATCTAAATGTGTTACACCCATAACACGCACCCTATAAAATAATATACTACTAGCACCACCTATACGGGCAGTGCAGTACATCACAAGCGAAACAAGTCGCACGTCACTCGGCTAAGCAGCAGCAGTCCGTCCAAACCAACGGAAGGGGGCAGCAGCGGCTTATATCGCTAACGAAGTTAATGTCAAGTTCTTTGATAAAGACCAAGAAATAACTGCCAACGGCAAGCAAAATCAGACCGTCTTGTATTAGGATATTTTCTCTTAGAAACATATCTGACCACGCTCGACTACTACGCTCGCCGCTTATTGTTTTATTGTGCTTTGTTGTTTATACATATATTATCTGTATTTTTGTGTGTTTGTTGAAAAATGTTTACTTGGAAGATTGTTAGCAACTACGTTGCTCTCACCTTCTAACAAGTGGCGCCCGCCCAACTAGTGGCCGATCTGCAAGAACTAAAAATTTTTGTTTGTATGTTTCTATGGACTCTTTAGAAGTGCCACAGCGGAGTCTCAACCATCTAGCCTATCACGAGATCGCAAACAGCAGCCAATACCGCGATGCCAAACGAGACAACTACCTCAGCCAGTATACTTAACGATGGACCATCTACCATGTTATTGGCCAACATGGGACAGCAAAATGCCGCACTCTCAGCAACGACGCGTTTTGACAGGGAGGCTGATGTACACACGTTTGTGGAAACGATCCAAATCTACAAGGACTGTGAAAAAGTTAGTGATAAAAACGCCGTCAAAGGCATTGCCATGCTCCTGGAAAAACAAACCGCGACATGTTGGCAAGGTGTAACGTCCACAGGAACCATGTGGTCAGCTGTAATAAAAAACATAAAGAAAACATTTAGCCCTAACAAGCCGACACACCAGCTGTTCAGGGAAATTTTCGTCACAGACCATACTGAAATTACACCCACAGGCAATGGCAGGCAATGTTACCTTGGGACAGAAAGATCTTAGAACGCTTGCAACTCGACTGCTGCATAGTCGCACTGTCAGGAAGATACCAAAAACGCGTTTCGAGACATTTTAGACCTTCTTTGAGGAACTAGAAAAACTCGAAAACAACCCACCAGTAGTTCAGAAACATGCAGCTTTAACATCCTGGAGTCAGCACGCAGTGCCACATACAAAGAAGAGATACAGTTTCTGCAAGTATACTGGTCACACTGAGGACGAGTGTCGAGAACGCAAACAAAACGAGCAACCAATAACATGTTTTGGATGCGGCGCACTAGGCGTCATCCAAAGCCAATGTCAGGGGCGTGCGGTGGGATTTAAAAAAAGGGAAGCAAATTTAAAAAACTTACTTATTTATAGTGTAATTCGATCCTCCTGTCCTTTTTAGCAAATTCAGTAATAACGTTGTCTAAAATCGTGGATGTTCAGACATTTCCTTAACGAGATCTTTTTCTATAGATAAAACTGATAGTTTTGAAAGTCTATCTTGGCCTGTTGAATTTCTTACAAAGTATTTAATGCATTTTAGTACAGAAAAACTGCGTTCAACTGAAGCACTAGTGGCGAGAATTGTCACCACTAACTCGCGCACAATTTAATCACTTCCAAATACGCCTTATTTAACCCTGTCTCGTTTAAAAAGTTCAGTAAGTCACTAGCATTATTTTTTGTATTTACTTCTTCAGTAGCATATATTACGGTAAGTTCAGACCGCAATGCAACTATATCAAAATTATTTCCATAACTGTCAATTAAGGATTGAAAAGCTTTTTCCGGAAAAGGTTTATTTTTAAATTCACTAAAATTACATAGTTCGAGAAATTGTAAATTATTAATATTTTCAAATCTATTATTTAATTGTTCAGAAATCTGGTCTATTATTTCAATCAAAAGTCTTCGATATGAAGTTTTAAGGTCCCCAACATTGTCAGTTCGTATTCGTTTTCTTTGGGGTTGTAGATGTTCCTCGGTGTTAACTGTATTTTCCCAAAATTTATCAAATTCATTTCTTTGTTTATTTATAATCTTTTTAAATTCCTCCACTTTTTAACACAGAATCCAATGTCATTTGATTTATTTTGTAATATATTAAATAAATTATCAGAAAAGGGAAATATCTCTGAAAAAATATTTAACAGAAAATTAAAGTTAAAGTCTCTTTTTAAACAGTCTAAATAACCTCTAGAACTATTCAAGGTCTCAGTGTCCCAATCACAACTGTTTTCTAAAATATTTTCAAATAATTCAATTAAAGGATGTCGATATTCACACACCGTTAAGAGAAGCCTTCCATTGTAGTTCCATCGTGTAGGAGCAACTTTGGGCAATCTTTTTTGTACTATCAAATCTAACGCTCGAGTACGTTTTGAAGATCTTGAGAAAAAAGCAGCCATTCCACTAAGGGTCGAAAAAAAGATTTTACATTCCTTAATGTGTGCTACTGACTGCGACAGAACTAAATTTAACCGACGAGCAAAACAATGTACAAATAAGGCACTTGGAAAAGACTCCCTTACTTTGGTTTGAAGACCCCCTAATTCTCCAGCCGTAACTGCCGCTCCATCATAACTCTGGGCAACGAGTTTAGCACCGCATTCAATATCTTCGACAATATCACACGATTTTGTATAAAGATATTGCTGTCCTATCCGCTGTTACGTCGAGGAATCCTAAAAACCGTTCTTGACTTTTCCCATCGGTTTTTACATAGCGCACTACCGCAGAAAGCTGACTAATATTTGTAGTGTCGGTTGTTTCATCTAGGACAATTGCAACAAAGCGTGCTTCTGTTATTTCTTGTTTAATTTTTTCCAAAACAACTGCAGCAACAGCAGAAATTAAATCATTTTGAATGCGATTTGATGTTCCGCGAAATACGCTAGACTGTTCTAAATGGCATTTTAAAGGTTCGTCATATTTGGATAAGAACGTAAGTAGATCCACGAAATTTCCCCTATTTGCGGAACTACTAGATTCATTATGACCTCTAAAAGCAAGTTCACGTTCTCCAAGAAAACAAACAGCACCAATTAACCTTTTTAATATCACACGATTTTTTTCCACCAGTTCATTATGCTGACGATCACTTATTTTCAACTGATTATCTATAACATGCTCGATGCGTGACTTTCCAAATAATTTTTCCTTAATTACGGCCTGCAAGTGAGACCGAGATATTGCATGCCTCTTTATAACTTTATGTACATTATTTAAGTCGGAAAACCCACTTTTATTCCAAACGCCTTTTTCATTTATGAAAAGTAGACACGGCCAACAAAAAAGTTTATTTGAAATATCACAACCCGTTACCCATTCGTTATCTTCGTACATATCCACATTAAAATGTCTAGTGCACGTTTTCACTTTAGTTGTTAAATGTTTTAGCGCGGGTTTTGGTCTACCTTTTTCAATTATTTCTAATTTTTCCCTAAAACTGTATGTGGAAAATCCTTGTTTTATTACACCACACACAACACAATTACACACACTTGGCTGTATCGCCTGAATATTTATCCCGGACATAGAAAACGAAGTTGAAGCCATAGCTATGAGGACAATTTTGTTAAGAAGCAATTCAAAAATTGCTTACTTGATTCACTAAGGGGCAGCGGCTAAATCGGCAAGGTCACCAACCTGCAGCATGCTTTGCACTTGCGCCCTTCATACAAAAGGCTTAGGCAGTAGGCAGACTTTCGAATTGCTTCCATAAATTCACCACAACGCACATGCGACACTCGATAGAGATGAGTGTGGGGCTGTGGGTGGGCGGTTTGCATTAATAGAGATTAGTGAATTGTGTGGCAGCGTTATATTGTTTTATAATAAATTTTTATTTTCTAACAAAATTTAAAGGGAAGCAATGCTTCCCTTGCTTCCATGGAGCGCACGCCCCTGGCCAATGTACACTGTAAAAAAAATTTCTGTAACATTACATAAAAAATCATTGGCAACTTTGTGACCAATGATAATCTGTGTAATTATACATGATAATGTGTTATTACATTTCAAATGTAATTATTACAAAAAGAACATGTACAAATGCTAGGTGAATGTAAATATTACATCTATGATATGTAGGAAACACATATTTATGCTGTAAATTTACAAGTCTGCAAAGTAATAGTACATAGCTCTATGCTCTATTACAGGTTTTCCTTGCGTTAGTACACACAGAAAATGTAAAAAGTCATATATATCATGTAATTTTACATTGGCTATATGTCTTACTACAGGTTTTCTTTGTGTTTTTACGCACAACAAATGTAAAATGTCGTATACACCATGTAAGTTTACAGTGAACGGTGTTTGTAAAGAGCACTTTCTTTTAGTTTTTTCAATTTTTGTAAATTATAAAGCAAATAATTTTTTTATTTTGATATAACATCTGTAGGCAGTTTTCATAAGCTTTCCGAGTCCGCGCAAATGAGAGGTTGTTACCAATACTTAAAAGAATTAATATTAAAACAATTATATTAACACAGAATGATGTCCTTTCAGATAAATTAACTTACCCTTTGAAGGTTTTTTTTTTATTGAAAATCAAAGTATAAAAGAATGAATTTTATAAATAATACAAATAACTTCAGAGATATTTATTTTAAATAAAGCTAGCAATTATTACCAATGTAGAAGAATGATTAATTCATTTTTTGCTTTTGCAGTACACAGAGTATAGATATACAGAGTGCGCTAAAATGTAAATACTAATTTTGTTGCAGTAGTTTTCAATAATAATTCGTATAAAAATGATATATGTTAAACATGATAATAACAAAAAAGTTTAGTAAAGAGCAATTAAAAATATATAAATCAAACACATAAACACAGTTATTCGCCATCTAAATCTCTCAAAGATCTAATTAGTGACACAATCGCCAATTTCGAGGAATTCTTCTTTTTATTTTCTGTTCCTTGGTCTGGGTTAATTTTCATTAAGTAAATCTGCATAAATTCTAATGTACGGGAATTGCTTTTTAGATATGACATATTTAAATTGTAGTACAGGGCAAAAAGTAGTTTTAGAGCCGTTAAAAAATCTCCTGTCTCTTCAATTTTTTGTTTTTCAAAAAATATCGTATAAGTACTTGTGTCATCCATACCTTAAAAAGCAAAATTAGTATTGCATGCTCAACTACTAAACTACTTACTTACCAGTAATACAAATACATGGAGCAGTGATGGTAATAGAGTTTTCGTCCACAATTTCGTTCTGAAAAATAACCTTTTAATCAAACAAAAGTCTAAATTAGGAAAGAAAACATTACCGGATTTGTTTTAATAATTAATAAATCGTTATTGTATTACTAACACATCAGTTTAAACATAAATGTATAAATAATATAAACTTATGAAACTAACTATATATTATTTTGTCTGTAAAAGAATGCACGTCATCAGTAGGTAATAATAGTATCATCAGGGCCGCCACGGTCGATTTTGTGAAGAAATCCCTGCAGACGACATTAACAGCCTTAAGTGAAATACATTTGGCAAAGATGGCAACCCTACACCTCTAAGCTAAATAATTTTAATTTACAATAACATTATATGTAAGATTATTTGCTCGCCCTCGCAACAGGTTGAATACCAGCTGCGAGAGCAGCACAGACGGGTAAAGTCCCTCTTTGTTTATACTACCGCATATATACATAATGTTTAAAAGTTTTGTCTTAAATTTATATGGTTTATCATGTACCTACTTTTTATTTTTATTTATCTTAACAAATCACAGTATAAAACAAACAGTTTCACAAGTTGTATACAACATTTTTACTACTTCGTGAACTCAAGGAATAATTTTCGCATAAGAGCGGCGGCCCTGATGATTATCTGCTTACTAAAATAATATATTTTACATTAAAGTATACTTACTGTTTAGGTACACTAACACTGCTGATGCAAGAGTGCACATTGAAGAGGGAACAAACGGCGTCTGGCGCGAATAATAGGATTGCTGAATTAGCAATAAAAATTACCGAATCGTTCTGTGAATCGCGTAACCTTGATAAATGCTACATTAAAAAATGTAATTTCACAGCCGCCCCTGTAAATTGTTCGTAAATTTACAGAACATTTTGTACTTTTACAACAGAAATTTAAATTTACAATAAGTGCTACTGTAAATTCACATGATACGTAAAAAATTACACAACAACTGTAATATCACGCAAAATTTACTGAAGTTATATTCTTTACATAGATTTACCATGTAAAAAATACACTAAAAATCAACTTAATTTTACCATGATTTTTTACAGTGTAGTAAGTGTAGCAAAACACAGGCTGCCATGGCACAGCTGACGTTATTCTTGGCCGAGCAGAAGCAAGTACTAACTAAAAACCGCGCGCCCACGGGTACGTCGAATCTTCCACATAGAGATAGGTGCTTCCCAAGAAAGGGCCCACGTCGACACAGGGGCAAAACAAAGTATTGCTAGTTACACTTTGCACCAGCAACTACGAAAACAGGGACTCCAGTTCATCCGGCATCAAATCAACCCAATCCTGGCCTACGGAGCTGACCGTCCCCAAGAAGTACTAAGCACCCAAGTCACCGTAGACCTCAAAGGCCGTCTTGTCTTAACGGATTTTATTGTGCTACCCCACACGCCCTTGCTAAGAATCTATTTCACAGAAGATGTTGGCATAGTGTTAAACCTGCCACGGTAGTCCTGGTACTTTGTGGATGACTCACTCCGGCACCACCGCTTTGAAGCAGAAACGGACCTCAATAGACAAACCCAGCTACACCCCATAGCAACCGGATCTAGGAACGAGGGGCTAACCGCTTCCAAGTGACCCACGTTTCTTTCCCGTTGCCTAGCCTAGCTGTTCGGCGACACCTCCAACACCAAGACGGAGAGCCGAACCCCCGAACCACGAGAAGACCCGTACGCCATCTTCGCTATGGCCGTCTCAGACATTTATCCGCCAATAGGATATGTAACGCTCCCGTCACCTTCCATATTTCCACACTCGCTACGAAAGAAGGCTCCAGGAGTGGAAACAGGAATGGGAGAAGTAGAAGAGCTGCAGATACGCCCAGACGAGAGGGAGAGCTTCACCCAAAGCCAAGAAGGCAAACCTATTTTAGCTATTGCGGGAGAAGAACCCAGCTCCTCCAGGAAATACCACCTACAAATGGGCATCCATCCACTAGTATCGGTTCCCCCATACCGTTTACCAGCACCCAAACAGTAAACTTTGAAAAGAAAAATAGACAAATCAGGTCATCGAGGAATACGATTCGTCATGGGTTGCTTTCATCGGCATGGTGCGTAACCTAATGCGTACATTACGGCAGACTCAAATAGGTAACCACCTCTGACAGCTACCCCTTACCTCGGATGGACGATCTACTTCAAACACCCGTCTCCGCACAACGGTTTGAGAGCCTAACCATTGACCTCTTCGCCCCACTCCCAGAAGCACCAGAAGGGGAACGATTGATCTTCATTATCAAGACAGCGTTCAGATGGACCGAACTGTCCGCACTGAAAACGTCAACGCCGAATCATGCGCCAAGACACTCATCAGCGAGATCTTTTTTTAAACAACATTTAGATATTTTTACCTAATTATTTAATTAATTACCGGGGTGTCGTGACTATAGGATTATCTCCTGCAAACGGAGCGTTCCGAAGGCATTTTTGATAAATTTCTCGCATGATCTTAAATTTTACACTCTGCAAAATAGACAGATGATTAAAGGTCGAGCGACAATTTAAAATCTTTTTTACCGATGTTAATTAACTAGGTAACAAATTTCTCTGTCATAATTTTTACATAAACGTGATTCATATGGTATAAAAGCTGGTAAACAATAAATTGAATTTGTTTTTTTCACTTAACTTTATTTCTGCTTCCCAAGTAATCCCACTGGAATTAAGATCCGTTTATTAACACAAAATGGATAAATGAAGACTGTAATATGAAGGTGCGTGTTTGCTGAAAATTCCGACATACAAAGTTCGCGTGCTTTTAACTGTTTTGTGTAAAATTATGCATAATGCCCCCAATTTGAATTACATTAACTTCATTACTAAAGCAAAAAACGCTTTAAGAAACTAATTCGAGGTCAGGCGGATTTTTCTGCCATTGGAAAATCTCCCAACTTAGCACGCGAATAATGGGATGATAGGGCGTTTTAGTGGCTGTCGATAAAATGATGACATGTGGCTTAGATTAATAGCTTAAGGAAATGTGGTAGGAACTAAGCTTGATCCCTATATAGTAAATGTGCATAGAGCAGTACAAGATCTATCGTCTATGACGTACACAGCTGGAGCTAGAGTACACAGAAATTGTGAGATTATTGCGATATGCTTGGAATTTGTACCACCAGAAAATAGTTTATAAATATTATTAATAAATTGTCACTTAACTTTGCAAATTGCACAAGTACTAATTATTGGAAGTGTTACATGTTCTTAGTAAACGTAAAGTAAATGCTTTTCAGGTCAATTTCGAATTATATAAAAATCGTTTTCTACACTAACCTAGAAACCCCGGAAAAGTGGCAACATTGCTTAAAAAAAGTCATGAAAAGTTAAATTACTCTATGTGACTGAGACCATGCCCGCACTTTTAAGGAAATGCCAAATCTACCTTCGATATATGACAGTGACTAGCCGGCCGCAACCAGTGGCGTAACTAGAAATTTTTGGCCCTTACGCAGAAAATTTTCAGCCCCTCTCCACCTCGTCTTTTATAAGCTTTTTATGACTCTTCTATCTACCTACCCAGTTCTACAGAAAGTGTTTCTCATCCTTTTTAATGCAGATAAAATTAATTATATTTTCTTTTGAAATAGGTATTCTGTATTATATTAGGGAATAAGGGAATCATATTTTAGGTTAACCAAGTAAGTAAACTAAAAGTCAACATCAAAATTCGGAGTGCAAAACCCAGTTTTTCCAGAAGAAATCCAAAAAACAGAACTTCTAATTTCTAATTTGGGTATTTTCTTCAATATTTGTTCCTTCTGCTCGCCCTTCTCTAGCTTTAATTTCTTTTTTGCCGCTCCGCTTAGCGGTGTTTTCAAATTATTACTCTCGACGGAATCTTGAGTGCTTACTCAACTTACTGCTTCATACTGTTTGAAATGCGAAGTCTTACTGAAATATTTTGAAACATTTTTCCCTTCTCCCTTCTATCAAGTGAAAAAGAACAAACATAAATTTAATAATCTAGTCAATACAAAAATAAATGAGACGATATTCGGAGAAAAAGCTGACCGAGAAAGATTTCAAGGGGGGAGCGATTAGCGATGATTTAAAATCCGAAAAATAATAAATATAGGTAAATAAAAGCTAACTAAATTTTGCTGAGGACCTCTTAATACATTGGGAACTCACGTTGCGAAATAATGAATGTAAGAATGTATATAAAAAAAATTTTGGAATTTTGCTGAAGGCCGAGGGCCCCTTAATTTGTTGGGCCCCAGCCTATTGATAGCTACGCCCCTGCCCGCAACATTTTGCAGGTATACCCATACCGTCATCGGATATCATGCAGCGCAGTTTACCGGCAATTCAAATTTGGCCGGCGGATGACGTGTTGCTTACGTATGTATTCTATATTGCAGCATCGACTATCAACAGACGCCGTGGCCTAGTGTTAGAATTCGTGTCGGCGTTGTGGAGCATAGGTTGGTTGAATCCTATGCCGAAACATTTTTCAAATTTTAATTTCACTACATTTCGCAAATGATATACATAGGTTATCATTATTTTTTTGTCGTTTTGTACGTGGTGGCATGCTACTGTTTATCTACCCTGAGATTTTTAGCGAAAGTGGCAACGCGCAGCCTCAGCAACGTGTACACTGTCGGCTCACTGACTGCTGACTACCAATAACGCATAAAACTAGGTACTTGGGAATAAAAATGAAAAATGTATCCTGCTGGTTAAATATGCATATCAGGTTATAGGATGACGTCATACCCAATAACGTTTGCATCAATGCGAAACAGTAATAACTCTAATTGACTTGGCTATAACTCTAAGGGTCAATCAAAAACTAGCGTCTAGCCCCTTGGACCTACAGCCGATCCTACCTCACATGACTTGCGCACCTCCTCTGCATGCAGCTGGAATGTGTGTAAACCACAAGTTCGTAGTGGCACAGATGGATATGCGGGTGTGTTCGGGTGTACTACTTTTTTTACTGCATAAGTAGTTGTGGGGTCGAGTCTCGGTTGGGGCCAATTTTTTATTTATTTTATAGTTCTTTTTTTAAATACTGTTGTTGCGTTTTGCTGTTTACGCGAGGTTATTTGTTAAGAGCAGTTATATTTTTAAAGAAAAAATACGAAGACAAATTTGCATTCACTCACTCCAACACGCAAGTCTGGTAATAAATTAAAAAAAAGGATCGGTTGTTTTTTATTGAACACAATTTATTAGTAATGAAAAAATCGGCTTTAACAATGCAAATCTCGATGTAAATATCACACTCGCACATATGCGAGCCAATATTAGATGATATTGCAATTCAGGATCGGCTGTAGGCCCAAGGGGCTAGACGCTAGTCAATCAAAAGGACTGACTATGAGGAATGCGAAGTTTAAATGCTAAATACGTATCGTTATTTGCTACGATAAACAAAAGTTGGTTCTACATTTGCCGCAACAAAAAATACCGGTATATTCTTACAACAATTAATTGATAAGAGGAGGTAACTCTGCACGTGCGATGACTTTAATTTTATGTAATTGTATTCGATTCATTCAAGTTTATTGCTAAATTACGCACATTGTTGCATAATTGGAAAATTTCACATGAAAACGACACCTCGGTCACAAAACCCAATTGATTTAAGTCAATGATATTTTTAAATAAATCTTGATAACTTGATTTAAATCGTCGCACCCTGTCCAAATATTTTCATAATTTACAAAAAATCTCAAATTTTAAAAATTATTAATTATCAAAAAATTTCAAAACCGTAATTTTCAAAAAATTTCAAATTCTTTAACTTGTTTTCAAGTTTTTAAAATTATTTACAATTACAAAAATTTTTAAAAACTCAAAATTACGGAAAATCTCAAAATAGTTTATAGAATTTCCAAACGTTGTTGAAAATTTAAAAATGTTATTCATTTGCAAAAAATTTTAAATTTTAAGTTAATTTTTTGGTTTCTATATTTTAAAAACCTGTGAAATTGTCAGTTATTACAATTTCAAAAATTTCAATATTGTGAAAATTTTTAAAAAGTTACTATTCTCTAAATTTTCATAAAATTGGCGAAAAAATTTAACAAATTTGTAAACATTCTTAAGATTTTTAAACATTTCAATAAATGCCGGAAAGATCTTATGGCAATTTCAGGACAGCTTTTTTGTTAATGATTTCATTGCCTCTCCTGGGATCCAATAGGATAACAATAAAAAATTAATAGCAAATAGTTTCTCAGCACAAAGAGCATCGCAACATGAGTTCAAAATTTTAAATACCTTTTTTTCTGTACGGAAAATATCTTCGCTCATTAAACAAAGAAAATCAACAAAATAGATCAAAGTGAATATGCATCAAAAATTAAAGCAAACATGTCTTTTAAAACTTAACGGCAGACAAATACAGGGGCAGCTGAGAGGTGGGAGGAAGAAAAAGCCAATCTTAATAATACAGGAATGGAAAAAACGGTAGTTAGCAGAGAAATTATTTAAAAATAGGGCTGTGCGATTATAATCTAAATGCATAAGCAATAATCATTTCGAAATAGATAATGGATTGTATCGATTAATCAATCACTTCGATTAATCGATTGTAAAAACAATCGCTCATTCAAATAATAGACTACTCAATTAATCAAACCCATTAATTAAACAATCTATTAATCAAATAATAGATAAATCAAATAATCAATTAATAAATAAATAATGAATCAAATAATCGATTAATTAAGTAATCGATCAATAAAATACTCAATTAATTAACTAATCGATTAATCAAATAATCGATTAACACATAATTGATTAATCAAGTAACCGAGAAATATATTCGATTATTCAAATCTATATAGTGCATCCGAAGCCCTTCCCTCTGTCTCAGCTTTTAATAGTGGGAGACCCCCACCACTCGAACCCATACATTTACGAGGGTATCTTATTAAGACCATTTTACTTTGTAGAGTGGACCGAATTCATTCATATTACACAGAAATTGGATCCTATGATGCCACTACTTCTTTGTATTATTGGAATATAGTTTTCTGTTGCTCATTTGAACACAAACACAGATAATGAAACATGTAGCTCGCGGCTGTTTATTTAAAAGGTTCAAGCAGCTCTTCATTTTAACAGCTTGCGAAAAGTTAGTGTTGAGAATACGAAGCCGCGCGCTGTGATTTTCATATAACTGAAATCATACTTCACTAATAACAGAAAAGCAACCCTATTATCGAGAATTCATTGCGTTATACAATATTTCGAACACAGAAGAACGTTAAACGCCCTCAAAGTCCCGGGCTGTCGTAGTCTGCCGTCGTCGGCAACGCGAGCTATACCAAATATTATACCTTCTTAGAAATGCGGTCACACTAATAGCATGCGACCAGAAAAAAGGCTTTTGCTTAACATCCCTGAAAAAACACATTCGCTGGAAAAGTGATGGAGAAAACGCACGCCGACAAGCAACGTCTGAAAAAGGCTCCGGTAAAAACAAGCTCCAATAAAAACATCCCCGGAATAAATAAACCGGGAGGAAACAACCACCAACAAAATATTGTCTAAACAAAAACACGTATATGTTCTTGCTGGCGGACTGGACTGCATAATTACAAAATAGCTTTCCCTGAAAAAGATCCGAGTTTTTTTCTAGCTGACCGATTTGTATGAATAAGGGAGGATTTCATTTAGGAAATATACTATGCAAATGCCTAACATGATTTTTTTGGTGTGTATTACTTCTAAATTCAGAAGTTTGGAAATCTCCGTTGTGTAACGGTTTCACAAATTTTTTTCCGCTTGTTTTTTAAGGAATGGTGATAGGAATATTGTGTCTGGGACTATGATAGGAATTGTTTCTGGGGCTATGATAAGAATTGTTTCTGCGGCTATGGCAGGAATTGTACCTGGGGCTATAATAGAAATTGTTTTTGGGGCTATGACAGGAATTGTTTTTGGGGCTATGATAGGAATTGTTTCTGGGCTATGACAGGAATTATCTCTGAGACTATGATAGAAATTGTTTATAAAGCTATGACAGGAATGGTGTCTGAGGCTATGAAATGAATTGTGTCTGAGGCTATGAAATGAATTGTTTCTGGGGCTATGATCGGAATTGTTTCTGAGGCTATGATAGGAATTGTTTCTAGGGCTATGATAGGAATTGTTTCTGGGACTATAATAAGAATTGTTTCTGGGGCTATGATAAAAATTGTTTCTAGGGCTATGACAGGAATTGATTCTGAGGCCATGATAGGAATTGTTTCTACCTATGAGAGAAATTGTGTCTGGGGCTATGATAGAAATCGTTTTTGCGGCTATGATAGGAATTGTTTCTGGGGCTATGGTAGGAATTGTTTCTGGATTTATGATAGGAGTTGGTTCTAACACTATGATAGGAATTGTTACAAGAGATGTTTTACACGAGTTTTTCTTTCCGAGAGCAGCTCTCGTCCCTGAGACCGACTCAGCAGAGGAAACATACAAAGCGGCGAACGCAGTGTAGGCAGTTAACAAAAAAAATTGGAAGGCGTAGCCCAATGGATTCTGTTGGTATTCTATTACTCTGTAATTTTCAAGCACAAATCGGTTCACTGATTAATCTAGTTAGTAGTCGATTACATGATTATTTTGTACAGCCCTATTTAGCAGACCAAATAATCAACCAAAAAAGGGAAGGTTGCTTGAAGAATTACATATTTTCTCACTTATTTGGTAAGCAGCGATACTAAGAAGTTCTCTTTTTCCTCTTCTAGTCTTTTACATTGGTTTCTAGTAAAACAGTTAGATATATATAACAGGTATGGCTTATTTATTATATACTTGTTTAATTTGATACTCATTGCTTTGTCGGAATTGGACAATTCATCTTCTTATATAGTTTTTGATTTTACCACAAAAACCATTGCAGTTAAAACATTTTGCAACTTATAGCTTTAAAATAGTTTTAGTTTTTCTCGGTATACACTTTTTTTACTATCCATACATATATAAAAGCTCAAAGGTTTTTTTTCTCCGGTTCTTCCAGCGGCTACCGCTTCACCAATTTGGACCATTTTTTTTCAATGAAAGGTCTCTATCCTCAGATGGAACATGAAACATTTTTATATTTTTATTCTACGTCGATTTTTCAATAATAATTATTTTAATTTATGAAAGTCTGCTAGACGCGCTTCACTTGAGGCGACATCTACACTAACGTCGCGTCTCCCTTATGGAACTAATGCATCACGTGACTTATCATTTAGCCGGTTCTGTCAACGATCAGTCTGTCAGTGCATTGTGCGCTGGGGTAACACTAGTTATTTTTAAAGATAATGTAAGAAAAGGAAAACGAAAAACATGGCAAATATTATGCTTCGACTGTTTGGTTAAATCTGCTTTGATGTCATTTCACGTTCATTTGTTTGATTTGTTGTACGTAGTAACTTACCTTAAAATAGAGACGAATGTGTTTAGTTAAACAACGAGACACTTCCTTTGCTTTTGAGTTAATAATAGAGTTCATGGGGTAGAAAGTGTTTGGCGCAAATCCAAGCAGAGTTTAACTGTTATATCATTATTAAAAAGAAGTTCTTACTTTTTGCACTTTAAATTTATATTTACATGGTTTAGAGTTTTTGGCAACCTACGTGTTTTTTCGGATGTTTACATAATGGTGAAAAGCAATTTTACACATCAGTAAAAGGTTTTTTTTCATGTAAATTTAAATTAAAAAACGCCTTAGGGTAGAATTATCGGAAATCTAACTTGGTACCTTTGGGAAAGTCGGCAACCTAAGCCACTGCTCTACTGGAGACAACGCTTACCAATGCATTATCTATAATATCCTTGAGCTCGCCTAATTTCTTATAATAATAATATTATTTAAATAATGTGTACAAATCTTGCAAAACAGTCTTAACTCTTAAGTAATCGAAATGATAACTGATCTATTTGTAACACTGTAACAGCTGACCTTAGTATAAACGTTAACTAGTATTATTTGCTGCTTATGACAATTTGCATCACAAAATTGAAACATTTTCAATTTGAAAGTAAAATTGCATCTTACTTTATTTAACATTGACGTACGATGAATAACTTTAACACAATTCTGCCAATTTATCATTATTTGAAAAATTATAAACAATGTTATATTACGCAATATATCAATGATAAGACAAAAGATACATTTGCGACTCAAAAATTATTGCACTTCTATTATGAAACATTGATAAGATAACCTTAAAATTAAATATTTTTTTTAGATAACCGAATAAAATAGTTTCTGATACAATACAATTAATTTAAAAAAATCTAATTCTATTATAGCAAATAGAATGAAGCAGAGAAATTTTAATAATTTAAGATGATTTCAAACGATTTCAACGGAATACCAGGTGTTTTTGTTTGCGTGACTTCGTTATGTCAGGCAATTTTTAGATTTAAATTGTTTCAAACAGTTCTAATATACCGTCTGCTATAAAGTACCCCCCCCCCCCCCCCCCAACTAACTTTTGAACGACTTGATATTTTACCACAACATTTGGTGGTTTAAATGGGAAATTATATACTATTTTTTAGCTAATAATTTTGTATCATTCAACATGGCGGCTGGGCGCCATTAAAATTTTTTTTTATCAGAAAGGGCGGTCGAGTGACACCTTATTTGAAAGGTCTTTTAGTTCTGCGTCTAATCCTAGAGTTTCAAAGAAAAATATTTAGCCATAACAAAATGGCGGATTTTAAACACATGAACAAGCTTTGTGGTAAAATATAAAGTCATTCAAAAGTTAGTTGGGGGGGGGGGGGGGGGGGTCCTTTATAGCCACAGTGTATAAAACGATCAGTACATTTAGAATAATAGCTACCATTACATCAGCATACTCTAGTGCAAATAGTGATCGACACGTTTCGAGTCAGGTCGAGTGCAGCTCCAAGCCGAAAATTTTCTACGTCCTAAGTATTTCACAAAAACGACGATAAAAGCAAAAAAATCTGTGTTGATTTTCTTTGAGTAAGATGTTTGCGCTTAAAGTACGCCAGAGACAAGAAAATAAAATTTAATTACCCAAAAGTAAGCAAAAGGAGGAATTGCACATCTAAATATACAGAGTGCCCATTTTAAAACTCCGAGCCTAAATTTTTTTAAATAAGCAACACACAATACAAGTCACTGCCGACTATTATTTTAAAATAAAATATTTCTATAATTAAGATCAGGGCACTCATGTTTGCATTAACTTGACAGTTTACTAATCAAATTCGTTAAGCCACATTACTTGAACGGTGCAAAACAAAAATTATCGGTCACTAATCTTTGGTGCAAAATGTATTCCAACGCTGACAAAGTGGACATGCTTCTAATTCTGGGTGAATGTCGAGAAAATGCGAGTGCTGCCAGTACTTTGTATGCGCAACGCTTTCCAGGTAGACGAATTCCAACAGACAAAACATTTAGAATGCTTCTTCTGAATTTACAAGAGTATGGGCAATTTTCAAAACCTAAAGTAAGCGCACGGCTAGTTACGGTTGAACATAACGAAGTAGCTGTAATTGAAATGGTTACGGATAATCCCCATACAAGTCAAAGAGCGATTGCAAATGCTTTAAACATTAGCAAAGGTTCCGTTTTCAATATTCTTAAGGCGAACAAATTTCACCCGTACCAGGTATGGTACCATACACCATCTTGAAGATAGGGATTATGAGCATCGTGTTCAGTATTTCAGTATTTTCAGAATTTTTAAGTATGGTAATATTAAAAGCAAATATAGGAAAATTAAGCCATGGATAACTAATGGCTTGATAGTTTCAATAACGAAAACCTTGCATGAATTACTTGACGGTAACAAAAAAGCTCTTGCAGTATTCTTAGACCTAGCAAAGGCCTTTGATACTGTTGACCATTCCACTCTTTGCCGCAAACTGGATAATATTGGTATTCGGGGACCTGCAAATGATTTGATTAAATCGTATTTATTTAACAGAAAACAGATAGTTAGTTTAAATGGTGTAAAAAGTAATGTATTAGATGTGAAAATGGAAGTTCCACAAGGAACAGTATTAGGTCCAATTCTTTTTCTTATCTACATAAATGATCTAACTAAGCTTAATTTAGACAGTAAAATAATCTCATTTGCAGATGATACCGCAATTGTTTTTGGAGCAGAGACGTGGGAAGAGTTGACTAGGAAGGTAGAGGATAGCATGGCTGTAGTAAAACAAAAATTAGATCTTGACAGTTTATCACTAAATCTAAACAAAACAAAATTTATATGCTTCTCTTTAACTCAGCTACAGAATTATCCAGTTACCGAAATAATTGTACATACATTGAATTGTATTGAGCAGAATAAAATGAACTGCCAATGCTCACATAAAATCTCCCCCACAAATAAAATAAAATATTTAGGGATTTATATTGATTCTAATGTAAAATGGAAACGCCACGTTGATGAACTAGTTACAAAAATAAGAAAAACCATTTATAAATTTAAATTACTCCAAAATATTTTGAAACCAAATACAATTAAAATGGTCTATTTTGCTCTACTTCAATCAATAATTAATTACGGTATAATAGCTTGGGGTGGAATTGCTAACTGTCATATCTATAACTAAGAAACCCTACAGAAATTGATAATAAAAATAATATTTCATAAAGATTACTACTACCCCTCGGATTTATTATTTCAGGAAGCTAAACTCTTCACTATACGACAACTTTTTTTACAATCTATATCAGTATTTACATTTAAACGTCAGTGTATATTACAGTATGCTACAAATGACTATAATACCAGGAGTAAAGCGAACTATAATGTTATACTGCCTAAAACAACAAAAACTTGTACACAGAAACATTCAAGTTATTTAAGTAAACCTACAATATAAATAGTATATGGTGCGCTTACATGTATATTATACTAACGGTATATGTTCAATTAACTGCCTCTATTACGTAAGCTTTATTGGTCGATATATTATGCTTGCTTTCCTCTGTGCCACTCACAAGCCTTTGGCTTATGTGGCTTATTATAATTTTGTTTAAAATTAACAATATTTTTGTAATGTAGAGTATTGAAATGAATAAATAATAATAAATAATAATTCTGTGATGAAACGAGGTTTTCAAACAACAATGGCATAGTTAATCGACATAACTGCCACTATTACGCCCAAGACAATCCCCGCTGGATCAGGATAACTCATTTTCAGAGAATTTTTTCTCTTAATGTGTGGTGCGGTATTATTGGCGATTTTGTAATAGGTCCACATTTCTTTAATGGAAATTTAGATGGTGGAATGTATTTAAATTTCTTAATTAATGAACTACCGGCTCTCCTCCAAACAGTTCCTCAAAACGTACGGAATAGCATGTGGTTTTTAAATGATGGTGCACCTCCGCATTTTCATAGAGATGTGAGAAATTATCTTAACCAACGTTTTGAAGGACGCGTAATTGGACGAGGTGCATTGCATCCTTGGCCTGCCCGTAGTTCCAATATGACTCCGCTAGACTTCTTTTTGTGGGTCAAAATAAAAAATGATGTCTATGAAGTGCCCATTCGAAATGAAGAACATCTACGCGAAAGGATAATTCAATGTTGTCGCTCTATCACACCGGAAATGTTAGCTCGTGTTAGAGGTTCGATGCGTAGAAGAATTATACTCTGCGAAAACGAAGGGGGAAGGCAATTTGAACACCTGCTTCGTTAGTTTTTGTACTATGTTCCTATTAAATTGTTGCAGTTATTGTTGTCAAATATTAAATTTGAGTTATTAAAGTAACCTTAAATTTGTACTTAATCATTAGTAGGTACATGTACTGTAAACCAACTCTGCTCTCAATTTAAAAAAATGGTAGAAATGCATAGTGATCTGGGGGTTGCATTCTGTGTTGCCCATTTAAAAAAATTTAGGCTCGGAGTTTTAAAATGGGCACTCTGTATAAATATAATTTTGGCACACCTATTTATTTTCAAATTTCAAAAATATGAAGATTAAGTGTACAGCCTGTTCGTTAGGAACATGATTTAAGGCTCGGCTCGGCCTGCGTCGGGTCTCAATTACGCTGCCTGTGGTGTAAGTACTCAGTGAGTGATCTGTTTTTATCTTTATAAGTAGGTATTTTCCTAAGTGTTTCTGTAACACTATGTGAAATTTCTGTCTACCCGCACAAGGCGAGGCGAGGCGAAGCCCTGTTAGGCACAGTTGTATCCGCAAAGGCCCTACTAGACCAGGTTAGAGCTCTAAAAGAGCCTGCCGGGACGGGTAATAAAAAATTTGTAATTTTAGGCCCGCCTGGCCCGTGGGCCGGTTTTAGGCTCGAGGCCGGGATGACCACCTGGAGACAGCTTTGCTGTGCACATTCATTATAAGCAGCCGTGGACCAGGGGCCAGTTGTCCTGCTGGGTACAAGTTAAGGTGGTTCAGAGAGAAGAAACAAGTCTCGGAACTAGAGATGCACGAAGTTGGCCCGAGATCTAGGCCCGGCTTTATTATAATGACTAGCAGGCCGGATCGGGCCGGGCTAGGTGGAACTGGACAAGGGCGAACACATGAGCGGGTCCATACTTTGTTTCTTGACGCATCGCTCAGAAATAAACGGCTACGATCTATTTTTTAAACTCAAAATATTGTTTTAGAGTTCACCACAATCCATATGCGCTAAGGGTACTGTTTATTGAAGCTGGAATGTAACCTTGCCATATCGCGGGAAGGTTTGTTTATACGATAACATATGATAACAACACCAGCCAAAAGTGCAGCGATAGTAAGCTCCCTTGTTTCTAACCCACACTATCATGGCACAGTTCCCCCTGCTGAAGGGTTATATTAAAATATCGCTCTCTTGTAGTACAGTCAGAAAAAAATTAATGACACTGTAGTAGGCGCGAATATGCAACACATAGCACAACCTTTGAATGCTACGACAAACGTTTTTCGTCCACCGCGCTGCAACTGAACAAGAGGTAGCGCAGTGGACGGAAAACGTCACAAGCGTCATTAATTTTGTGGTCCACTGTGCATGTTTTGCGGTATTAAAGCTTTTAGAACATTTTATTTGCTTTGCGTGTTTGCTAAAGAGGACGTCGTCCTTGTTGATTTTCTTACGAGCCGCCACTGTATAAAACACGAGCACAAACTGTAAAGTGTAAATACATTCATAAAAACTTTAATTTACACTTCGTTCACATTTCCTTTTTAAATAAAAGAAAAAAGTGACGTTTTGTCGTCTAGAGCAGACAAATTGACAAATCTAGTGCGAATCTAGCCTTGTTTGTCACTTGACGCCCGGATATTTCTAGTCTTGCTGGAGTTGATTACTTCCGCATACGAAAGCCTTATTCTGAAATAAACTAGTTCCAACTATTTTGTATTAAGCAGAACTTTAGTGGTGTCTGTCAAGACTAGAAAAGCTAGAAAATAGAATACGGAAAAGGGTTATTTATGTATCAAGTTTTTTCACATTTTAGTTAAATTTACGCTACGTTTAGGCTTTATATTCACACAAAGAATTTATAAAAGAATGACGGTATGCCCTTAGGTTGTAAAATTACACAACTACTCAATAATTTAATTTTTTGTAAATAAAAGCAATTACCTCGTTTTAAATTATTTAATTGAAATGTTCACAAGTAATATAACTAGTGACCCCTTGATTTTCCGATAAACTAGCGTTTGATGGTCAGCGTGCACGAGTGCTAGTAAAGACGATAATTCCACAAAAGAGAAGCGTCAGTGGAATTATCTTAAATTAACTAGCACGAGCTATCTAATAATGTATAAAATAATTAATAAGTCAACAATTTTTATTTCTTTTGTACATTAATATGAACTTTAATGAAATAAAGCTGGAACTTAGTAACAGTTTATCGCAGAAAAATCAGGGTCACTTGTTATATTTGTCATAGCTATATCACACACGATTAACTACGATGTATTTTGAAGATTTTCAATAACAGCGCTTCTTATCGGAAATGATCGTCATTTTTTTGGTGCGTTTCAACGCAGCTGCGTTCTTAGCTTGTCGCGCCCTTGGCAGAAATCGTTTTTCCATATTTTTTCAATCATTAAACACTACTAGCTGTTTTTTCACCAACAAATTGATTTGATTGGTTGTTCACAAGGAAATCTAACACTCTGATTGGCTTAATAGAGTTTGTGTGATATCTACTGTAGTTGTAGTTAAGTTGACATTTTTCACTAGCACTTATTTTACCTTGATATTTAGAAAACAGATAAAATTGGAACCTCTTCCTAGCAACTGATCAACGAAATGTTTTAAACTCGAGTAAAAATAAAAACTGGCTTTAAAAACAACTATGATTGCCAAACCAGCTGATATAGATGCATCATGGCATTTTAATCCGCCCCGACTGCTGGTTCATTGTAGTTCGTGACAAAAATGCATTAACGCCTACCACCGCCAACGGGGAGCGTTGCCAAAACCATTTATATACCCCGTTGCCCTGGCTAATACAGGTGCGCTAAATCAAGTGGTCTTATTAATACTTACTCCGGTGAAAACCGCTTGATTAGAGATGTACACGGAAATTTGTAGATATGTTTTAAGGTATCTTGATTTTTCATCTAACCGAAACGTTGTATGTTTTCATCAGCAGATGTTTTTATAATAAGAACCGAAACGTGAGGAAAATATCATTAGTTGACTCTGAAAAGCGTAAGCAAAAATTACAATTTAAAGATATTTACTAGCGTTTAGAGAATGCAAGAGCATATAAATTCTATTTTGTTTAGTTTTAGAGATATAACAAAAACTCTTATTTTTTTTAATGCTTATGTATTTTCCTTTTCGACGATATGAGGGTTTATATACTGATTTTAAACAACTTCGAAGTTATTGCGAAAGCAATAAAAAAACTGGCAGTCGCCTATGAAACAAGACCGGCATGTCGATGTGCAAACGGGGAGCTATTACAATAGTTGCGCGACTTATTATTTTGTTGTAATTGCTCATATTTAACATTTTTCAACGATTAGCAACCGAGGATTGTAATAGTTACTTGTGCAACAAGGGCAGAACGTGATACTTTTTTTCCCGCGGGTGCAGCACCCCGGAGAAAAAACGACACTTTCTTCCCGAGTTTCACATATGATTTTTACGTCGACTTTGAGAAATGTTTCAAAAAACATTCATTTTTAAATTAATTTAAATTAAATTATTTAATTTGACAGTTGTGTAAAATTGACTTTTGCAAGTAAGATGCCTTTGTTATCCACGGTTACCATGGTATTCAAGACGTATCCAAGTAAAATAAACAAAGCGTAACCAATATTTGCATTTAAAAGCGGGAGTAAAGTTTTCTCCCCCCTAAGCGGCAATTGTCAACACTCGATCACAAAATGAGTATCGAAAAGCCAACTTTCTAACAAGGTTGACAAAAATAGTTATTTGTGTAACACGGAAAGAAAGTGATAGTTTTTTCCTGCGTATGCCGTTAAAATTATTTTTTGTCGACCTTGTTAGAAAGTAGGCTTTTCGACCCTTATTTTGTGGTCTAAAGTTGACAATTGCCGCTTAGCAGGAGCCAAATTATCTTTTCTTCCGCCGGGAGGAAATGCGAATGTTGCGCTTTAGTCGGTGGCGTATAGCTGAATTGGGGACTGACACCCAAATGACCTTCGCATAGATTCGTTTAATGCGCGCAAAATCCTCAAACATTCAAACGTTTTCGGATCCTGCCGCAGCTCTTTAATAAACGTTCTCGCATAGAAATCTCATACAGAAGTTAACTATACACCAGTAAATTTGATAGACTAGGACACCACCCAGCAATGAAGCATACCCGTCACCCCTCCAGGCGGTGAAACCCTTCGGGACGCCATGATCGAGGTACGCTCGATCAACGCGCCTGCCCTCAATACAAGAAAGAGAACAGGCTACCAGTCCCGGCATCAGGCTGCGAGCCCTAAGCCCCTACTGGTGGAGGGAGATTACCTAAATCTCTACTGATTTTGCAGATCAGTGCCCGAGCTGAAACGCAGCTCACCCGTCGAACCGCACTAAGACGGCCCTAGCCTGCACTTAGGCTGTACCACTGCCACCACGAGTCCTAATCCGTGACCAAAAACGGGGGGTGTGAATCCCCCGCGGGCTCGGCATTGGTCCCCGTGGTACCAGTCAAAGAAAGTCACTGGTTGGACTTGTAGGAGCAAGCGCGTGCCAAGCAGCGCTACCCCTCCCAGTTAGGACCTCGCAAGTCCCAGCACTGGTGAGCTACGCACCGCCCAGAACTGGTCGAAAACCGGCCTGATCATAGTGGCCGGCACCTTAACAGCGTCGGGTGTACATAAGTACGAACCCTCTGGGACGACACTTTGATAGTGGGCGTGAGAAGGCAAAGTGCGCTTCACTCCTAGAATCCCAGACCCCAGTGCCAGCTGCACACCACTCCATCGTAGAAAGCACCATCACTTGCCGGAACAACTATCCACCTACTGAAACATCGGAACACCTACTTTTTTCCGGACAAGGAGCGGGGTATCCACTTCAGTGATCGTGCATTGCACACCGCTCCATCGTTAGAAAGCACCGTCACTTGCCGGAACACCTATTTATCCGGACAAGGAGCGGGGTTTCCACTTCAGCGATCATGCTGCCAGCTGCACACCACTCCATCGTTACAAAGCACCATCACTTGCCAGAACCCCTGCCATCCAGCTCAGGTCCATCCAGCAACCAGGCTGGTACGCAAGAGTTCTTGGTCAAGGAGCGGGGTTTTAACTTCAGCGATCATGCCTGAGGCGTTAGGACTCATACTGAGGGCTGGCTGCAAGTGACACCCCTAGGACCCACGTCCCTTTGCAGCAGCAGCAGCCACTCCATCCTGGAAAGCACCATCACTTGCCGGAACGACTATTTATCCGGTCAAGGAGCGGGGTTTCCATTCCTGAGAGCACTCCGCTCAGGTGTTTAGACCCATATTAGGGGCTCGCTTGTTTACACCCCTAGAGCACGAGGCTCTCATAGCAACCTTTTCTCCATCCTGGGATACATCTTCATCCGCCGGACCTCCATCCCCCTATTTGATGTGAGGCTATCCGGTCAGAGAGCGGGGACCCCCTACTACCTGCCGGACGATTCGCATCCAGCTCTCGTTCGGGCGGTAACGGGCTGGTGCTCCCGGTACCCCGGTCAGATAGCAGAGTTCCATTCAAGAGAGCGGGCTACCGTCGAGATGTTAGGACTCATCTCGAGGGCTACACTTCGCCTGGTGAAATCACTCAACCAGTCTCCGTAGTCCCAATTAAGGAAACCTTGAACCTCTCCGAAGAGAGGTGGACGTACCAAGTTGAAATCGCCGAAGTTACCGTTACAACACCGACCCCGCACAAGGTGTCTTTGTTCACGCCTCTCACGTAGGTGAGGGTCCTTGGCGGCCCCGCCAGTTAACTATACAGTATTTTTTATATATTATAGTGTATAATATGTTATGTACTCAAACAAAAAGTACTCATTTATTTTTTTTAAGAAAAGAGAAACCGCCACTGATGTAGCTTCCGGCTGTCTATTTAAACGGCTGGAGCACTTAATTTTAACAGCTTGCGAAGAGTTTGTGTATTTTCTTGCTGCTGCTTAATTACGAAAGAGCTTTCCCTGAAAAAGATACTAGTTATTTTTTCTAGCTGATCGATTTATATGAATAACCTGGATTTTATTTAAGAAATATATTCAAACATCAAACAAGATTTCTTTAGTGTGTATTAATTAATTCCAAAAACAGTTTGAAAATCTTCATTAAGGCACTCCCCTGGAAATGAAGAAAAGTGCTCAGTTTAACGGTTTACCTAATTTTTTTCCCGTGTTTTTAAAGCAATTGTTTCTGGGATTATGTTTTTCTGAGATTTTTATTTCTTAAACTTTTTTCAGGTGCTGCTTTTCCGAGCTTTCGTTTCGGTTTTTCGCGAGATTTTCTTTCCGGAAGCAGCTCGTATTTAAGTTACCCAAAAAATTTGGCAACGTAGCCCACGAGTTCTGCTAGTAATATATTAAAGGTCTTTTTGAAACCATTATAGTCTGCCCCCTAAAATTAATTTTATTATTATACATAGCTAAATAGGTTAAATTCTTGGAAATGTTCCAATATTCCGTTTTCTTCAAGCATCCTTAACTGTAAAGATCCTTAAGCGATATAGATTTTCTCATTATCTTTGAATTTTTAGGCAAATTCAATTAATTTCCTTTAAAGCTCACACGTTTATTTTTTTCTTTAGATTTAAATGAACAACAATAGCCGAGATTTAGAGCAATGATACGTAACGCTTTTGTCGAGGGTTTTACGACAACAATCAACACCAAAATTATAGCGGACCTGTTCAAAGAGCACTTCCGCTAGGAAATGAATATATCGGAAGTGGCGGGGAGGAAGGGGGCACTTAATGACACCTTTATTGTCTGAAAACACGAAATGGTCTGATTTTGTGTGATTTGTATATAAACGTACTCATACGCAGTTGTAGTTTGTGCTTGTGATGTGTTGAAAACGCTTTGTTAATCAAAATAACGCTGGAAGGTCGCGTTTTTGCAAAATTAGTGCAATTTGGTTTCTCATAAAAACTTGGGAGTATATTGACAAAAATTATTTAAAAAAAGGGTAATGATAGTGGTAATTTGCTGCTGTTATTGTTATTAATTTTAATTCATCACACTTTATTTGGAATTATTAACAATAAAAACCAGAGGTAACGAACATTTTGAACAGATTTAAAGAATAATACTTAATGCTAAAAAATACCATTATTATAGATGTTTATTAAAAATAATTACATATTTAGATAATATGGCACATTCCATAAAAACGTAAACATTAAATTATAAAAAACAACAATTATTACTACATCGTACACGTACGACTTAGCCAATTAGAGCATTTAGTTCTCATCCTAACAAAAAATGAAAGTAATTTCACAGTTAACAAATGAAAAAACCCCTAGTGGCCAGGGCGGCAAATTTAAATAGTATTTGTCTTACAATGCGCGAGCAATAACGATCATTTCCGTTAAAACTTCCATAGTTAAAAGTAATATTTACAGTAATCCATAATTAACTACGTGTGGTATAGTTATAAGAAATATAACACGTGATAGCGATTTTTCTGCGATAAACTTGAGATGATAGTTTACTGGTGCTAGTTAATTTAGGATAAATCCACTCGAGTTTCGCGCGGCTTAACTAGCACTCGTAAATAATCAAACCCATGTGTTATATTTCTTATGAGTATTCGATGGAAAAACAAATTTTGAGATGATACGGCACAAATCGAAAAATAAAGCTAGTCTACTAAATAGTGGATTGAAGCCAGTGTTGCCAGGTCAAAAAATAAAATTTCACCAAACTTATAGATAAAAAGTTTTTATATTTCACCGGTAAAACAATAACGATACTAAAAAAATAAATTGTTTTATTTAAAACTCTTATTAGAAAGGTCTATAATTTCGCAAATTACACAAAACCAAAGAATCTACACATAAGCTATACAGGGTGTTTTGATAAACATGAGCCCCCGTTCAGAGGCAGATTGCTTAGCTCAAAGTAAAACAAAAAGTTCCTATTTAAAACATTTATTTGCAAGCTTAGTTTTCAAGATACAGGGTGTTAAAATTTTTATCTTTTATGGTTGTTGTTTTATGTTGTTGTTTTATGTTGTTGTTTTATGTTGTTGTTTTGAAAAATTTCAGAAATGGCTTAAAATATTCTATTGAAATTTCTTATGCCTTATAACACAACCTTTTTGGCAACAATTAAATTCCAAAACATGCCATCAGGGCGTATCTTTATATTTTTATTTATTAATTTTTTTCTTTATATCTTTTTAATTGACTCGATTTTTTAATGTTTTAGTAATTATTGAAAAATCACCAGATGTCGGTGTTTTTTTTTAAGTTTTCACCAATCACTAAAACTGCCTGAAAATCATCAGATCTGGCGATTTTTTACCAGACCTGGCAACACTGATTGAAGCGCTCCTTCTCTACGTCTCCCCTATACTGTGCGCGGCACATATTTCTAATATTCCCCCGTTTAGATCATGTTTCGGCCAGTATTTGTTCTATCCACCGTAGACGAACGTTAATGAGCTAACCCTCTCGTAGCTATGTTACTGAGCATTGACGTAAGCACGCATTGACGTTATACTTGAATGCACAGGGAATCGTATTATTAACAGCAATACCACAAGTCAATTAAAATTATCGATAATTCTGTCGCTTCATTGGCAACGAAATTGTGTTGCTGCCAGGAAACATCACAATTCCGAAGAAGGAGCGATGTTGCCGTGCATCAACACAATTGAGTTGGTCAATGAAAAACATAATTATAGAAATTTTTTTATTTCTCGAATAAATATTAAAACACCTAATTGTTATAATTATTTGTTAGTTACTGACATACAAACGCGTTATTTAATTATTAAAAGCAAAAAAAAATGTTGATGTGTTTGCTATGGTTACAACAGCAAAAACACTGGAGTTTCCTAAAAAAAAGTATTATCGCGATCAGTCAGGGTGTGATTGGTTAAGTGCCTGAAAATAAACGGTAGCCATTGGCTGTTGCAATGTGAGTGGAATATTCAACAGTAATATCACAAATGAATTAAAAACTATCGAATTTTCCACTCACATTGTAACAGCCAATAGCTACCGTTTATTTTCAGGGTCTTAACCAATCACACGCTGAATGATCGCGATAATACTTTTTTTGAGAAGCCTCGGTGTTATCGCTGTTATAACTACAACAATAGCAATCACATCAACAATTTTGTTTTTAGTTTCGCCTTTAATAATTTAATAACGCGTTTGTACGTCAGTAAGTAACAAATTACCAACTAAGTGTTTTAATATTTAGTTCTTAGATTAATCTAAAAAATTCTACCCGTGAATTATAAATTATCGATAATATGTCGCTTCACTGACATCGAAATTGTGTTGTGGCTAGGAAATATATTCTCAATGAAGCGACAGATTTATGGAAAACTTTTAATTCACGAGCGGGTTTTTTCAGAATATTCTACGAACAAAATGTACTTATTGTTATTATAATTATTTGTTATGTACTAACATGCTTCGATCCCATATTGTATTGATAAATCACAAAAATTGCTAAAATTATAATCAAAACAAATAAATATAAAGTAAGCTTTAAAACAACCAAAACCATTTTAAACACTTTGTTTAATGCAAAATCAAAAACAGACGATTTGCTAAAATCGGGCATTAACAAATTAAATTATTCGCATTGTAATTCGGTTTATATAGACCAGACAATTAAAAAAATTTGATATTATGTATAAAGAACACGTACGTTGTTACAAATACAAACACCCACATGAATCTAATTACGCTAAACACTTACTAGAATGGAATCATTTAATGACATCTAACAACACTATAAAAAGTTTATACTTTTGTGATGATAAACGTAAATTAGATATACTAGAAGCATTTGAGATTCGTAACCATTTAAAAACTCTACCGTTAATGAACGAGCAAATTTATTTTAAATTCACCTCTATTGAACATTTTGGAATAAGAAATCAAGTCATCTGCAAACGATTACCGAGATCAAGTCACCAAGTTCTATTGTTGCTATAAGCACACTAACTGTTTATTTTTTAATAGAACCTTTGATAATGCCATGTAAACATGTCGAAATGCGTATACGGTTAAAATAAATAAATATTGTTGAAGTAAATAGTATTTTATTAATGTTCAATAGATATCACCGGAGCTTCCTAAAAAAATATTATCGCGATAAGTCTAGGTGTGATCTGTGATTGGTTAAGAGCCTGAAAATAAACGGCTGCCATTGGTTGTTACAATGTGAATATTCTATGCTAGCTAATTGTGACCTACAGCCGAAGAGAGCAGTAGTTGTTCGGTAATGCAGTCTTTTCTATGAAATCGCACAATTCAAAATACACTTTCAGTGAGAACACGCTAAGAAGTTTCACATAAAACTTGCGTTTTTAACCTGTCAAAATATGTCACACAATTTAAATAGCTAGACTTCTCAGAGCGTTTTGTCGTAAACGTATTTCTAGAGATATCCAAAGTGTTTTTCATCCTTTTGTTCTGTTTTTGGCCACATATAATTAAGGTCCAAAAGCGTGAATTTCCGTCTAATTTTGAAAATTTTAAAATATTTTGTTTTGAGGTTTACACCAATTTCCCGTACATGTATGAGAAAGTAAAATATAAAGAAATATTAAATATTTTTTTAATTACCGAATGAATTTCATGTGAAGTTAATTACACTTCCTTTTCCAATTTTTTATAATTTGTTGACATACGTATAAATTATGTAACAAAAACATAATTTAGATATTTAATAGCCAGCAGGTAACGTATTAAATCAGTGGCGTAACTTCAGATTTTGAGCCCGGAGGCAAGATACCTGAAGGGCCCCGGCCCCATCCTCAAAAAAACTTCAATAATAAAGTAATTGATAATAAGAACAATTTCTTCAATAGGAAAAAAATTATTTGCAGTCTAATAAATGAAAATAAATATATTAAAGCAGTATCTAAAAAAGTGTATTTTTCATTGTATAAGTACATACTTACCTTACATGGACTTTAATATGTTTTTTGTTGAATATAAAAATAAAGACTGTCGAAAATCAAATATTTTTATCGAAAAAACCTCGTAATAGAGAAATAAAAAATTAATAAACACTCGTGGCTGGTGGCAGGGCCCCCTAAGGCCTTGGGTTCGGGGGGCGTTGTCCCCTCTGCCCCATGGTAGTTACGCCACTGTATTAAATTACTGCCTAGTGTTTAATCAACGGTTAATTCAAAACATATTACAGGAGTTATGTGATAACAATTCTCTGAAGAAGCACAGATAAAGAGTATTGTATTTCTTTTGATAATTTCTTTCCTGTGTGAAATCTTCTGCTTTTAGAGTTAGTTCTATTTTAGCTTTGCATTAAGTAGGCTGCCGGATTGAACTCCGACATTTCTGTAATTTTTAAAATAAATAGTTTTTAAAAATACGTTTGGTCGTTAAATAAACATAAATGGCGCAGTCGTTGTAGGATCTGACAAAAGGGCTTTATAAAATTTTCAAAAATCAAAATTAAATTTAGCTCTTTGAGTTTTAACTCTTAATTGTCGGATCCCCGAATCTACATCAACTCAGACGGCAAATTCCGTAACCCAGTAATCCGATTGAGAGGGACAAGCATCGCCCCAGGACCGAGCATCGCTGGTTGCAGAAAAGCAGTTCATAGCGAACACCTGATCATCGAGATCAATCCTGATCATTGGGATCAATATGAAATTGTAAGAGAATTTTTTTTTACTACATTAATCAAGTGAAAGTGATTATTAAATTGATTTAAAACATATTAACATAGATATAAAAATAGATTAAGTTCAAGTAAAACGTGGTAAGCGAGACAATTCAGTGTATGCACTAGGTATACTTCATTTCTGAATTTACTCACGTTTTATGTGTAGGAATTGTAAATTTAAGTTCAAGTAAAACGTGGTAAGCGAGACAATTCAGTGTATACACTAGGTATACTTAATTTCTGAATCTACTCACGTTTTATGTGTAGGAACCCTGCCCAAAATAATTTAAGTACTTACTAACATAAAAATAAAATTTAATTTTTGAGTGATTAATGATTAGTACGGACACATCATCTGATAGCGAAACTGATCAGATAAACGATTTAGAACCACAACCTTTTCAACGAGTTATTTTAAGACCACCCCGTTTAAGACTAGCTATAATGGATAATCAACAAGGAGTAGCTCCTCAAGCAGGACAACCCCCTGTAGCACAACCATTTAATGGTTACCCACAAGGTTTTCATATGAGTATTCTTAATGAAATACCTAAATTTGAAGGAAATCCCGTAGAATTAAGCGAATATATCCGTGCTGTAGAAGATATCTTCTCGCAATTGGCAAGAACAAAACCCTGGCGCGTATATCAATAAATTACTTTTATCAGCTGCCCGCAATCGCCTAAAAGGCGCTGCTCTCGAAATTATAACTGGCCATCCATATCACTCTTGGGATGAGCTAAAAGAAGTTTTGATCAATAATTTTGGAGATCAACGTTCCGAATTAAATATTCAAATTGATATGACTAGACTCAGACAATCCCCTAAAGAAACACCTGTAGATTTTTTCAATAAAGTTCGATCGTTATTAGCAATAATAAATTCTAAAATATCTTTGGGAAATGAAGCACAGGCAATAAAAGATTACAAGATGGTAGCTTCCAAAAATTTAGCATTAAAAGTTTTTACAAGCGGTTTGTTAGAACCCCTTGGTAGTTTTATTAGAAGTCGCTCACCCAACTCTTTAGAACAAGCACTAACTTATGTTAAAGATGAATTAGATATTCGTTATTTTCAAGGAATAGGAAAAAATTATTCTCCCAATATTTACCCGCAACAAAAATTTAACACATTCGCTCAAAATCAATCAAGAACACCTAATAAAATACATCCCCCTTCTCAAAGCTATCACCAACCTAATTACAACCAACAAAATTATTTTTCCAATCAAAGACAACCTCAATTTAAACCTCAATTTAACCATACTTATCAACTAAATCCAAACCAACCCCCAACGCGATTCCCCGGAGAGCAAAAATCATTTGGAAAACCTGGACAAAACGTGTTCGCCCCGAAACGTAATTTTCAACCTACTAATAGACCCGAACCGATGCAAACAAGTACTATACAGAAACGCCCTGCTTCACAACAATTGCAAAAACCTCAACCCCAACGACCATTTAATTCAAACCTTAACCAAAATTTTAGACCCAACAATTATTTTCAGCAATCAAATCAGTCTAGAAATTTCCACTCACAAGAATTGTATAACGCAGACTTTTATGAACCACCCGATTTTCAAGAAATTTGTTACGAACAAGAAACTATTGAAATTCCCGAAATGTTAAATCAAGACTATTATGAACCAGAACAGGAAACTTTAGATTCATTCCCTGAATACCCCGAACCACCAATTGAATATACGGAAGATACCGTAAATTTTCAATAAGTGCCTCGGTCGAATCTTTTTCAATTAATCCAAAATCAAATTTACCATATATAATAATCCCAGAAACTAACGATAAACTATTAATAGACACAGGAAGTTCACGCACCATACTTTCACCCCAATTCGTAAATACTTATTTTCCAGAATCAATATTCGAACACCCCTTTGAAATTACTACGTCTCACGGGACCACTAACCACAATTTGGTAGCAAAAGTACCCATTCAAAATTTGTTTTCAGAAGAAGGAACCCACTTATGTTATTTATTTAATTTTCATACCGAATACGTTGGACTAATAGGCACTGACCTACTAGCCGATTTACCCGCAAATATCGATTATCGATGGATGCACATTCAAACTGATAAAACAACAGTACCATTTTACTATAACCAATCGAAATTAAAACAAGAAGAACAAAAACGTAATCAGTGCAATTTTTCAAAAATCCAACCCTCAAAAAAAATTTTGAAATCAATCACATTGCCACCCAGAGTAGAAAAATTCGTTACATTACCTGCAGTAGGAAAAGATGGTTACAAACTAGCTCCTAAATTACACCTAACTAAACACGTGCTAATGCCTTCAGCCATCATAACTTTGAAAAATAACTGGTTCCGTACCAGCCTAATAAATTTATCTAACGAACCCCAAACTTTGACTATTTCTCGACCACTCATTCTCGAAGATTATACTTCTGCAAACGAAAAGGTTCAGATTAATAATCATGACAATCTAACACCCAAACGAAAACACCTGCTTTTTCAAAATTTACAAAATAATTTAAGATTAGACCACCTAAATTCTGAGGAACGTGCATTACTAACAAACCTTTGTCAAGAATACAAAGAAATATTTTATACGCCTGAAATACCTCTGTCCTCAACTACCCTAACTAAACACCACATAAGGACAAAGACAGACACACCAATATTTACAAAAACATACCGATACCCACATGTACACCGACAAGAAGTAAAAAGACAAATTGACAAAATGTTAAACGAAGACATAATAGAACCCAGTGAATCACCTTATAATTTTCCGATTTGGATAGTCCCTAAGAAACTCGACGCCTCTGGTATACAGAAGTGGCGAATAGTTATCGACTATAGAAAACTGAACGAACAGACTATCGATGACCAATTTCCTTTACCCCGAATAGAAACAGTATTAGATAACTTAGGAAGAGCTAATTACTTTACTACACTCGACTTAGCTTCTGGTTTCCACCAGATCGAAGTTGAAAAACGTGATAGGGAAAAAACAGCCTTCTCTACAGAAGAAGGTCATTTTCAATTTAAACGTATGCCATTCGGTTTAAAGAATGCCCCCGCTACCTTCCAAAGAGCAATTAACACTGCTTTGACAGGACTTACCCCTAATCAATGCCTAGTATATCTTGATGACATTATTGTGTACTCAAGTTCACTACAGGAACACATTAGTCGTTTAAAAAACGTATTCCAGAAATGTAAAGACACCAACATAAAGATTCAGCTAGATAAATCAGAATTTCTCCAAAAAAACGTAAAATATTTAGGACACGTAATAACGCCAGATGGAGTCAAACCAGACCACTCCAAAATTGAAGCCATCAAAAATTTTCCTTTGCCCACTACCAGAACCGAAATTAAATCTTTTTTAGGACTTTTTGGATATTATAGAAAATTCATAAAAGACTTTGCAAAAATTACCAAATTTCTCACCCATTGCCTAAAAAAAGAAAACAAAATTGTCCATAATCAAAATTTCCTAGACTCTTTTGAATATTGTAAAAATCTTTTGACTAACGAACCCATTTTACAATACCCAGATTTTAATAAAACATTCGAATTGACTACAGATGCATCAAAATTTGCACTTGGTGCAGTTCTTTCCCAAGACGGAAAACCTATCAGCTACGCTTCACGTACGCTTAACGACACAGAACAAAAATATAGCACAATAGAACGAGAATTATTAGCTATCGTGTGGGCCACGAAACAATTTAGGCCATATTTGTTTGGAACCAAATTCACCCTTTTCACAGACCATAGACCTTTAGTATGGCTCCGAAACCTTAAAGAACCAAACTCAAAACTCACAAGATGGGCTTTGAGATTAGAAGAATTCAATTTCGACATTCGATATTTACCTGGAAAAACCAATAAGGTAGCAGACGCACTTTCTCGGGTTCAAATCCATCCGCTAACTATTAATGACGATATCTTTGACGAAATTGATGAAATTATACATGACGTAGACAGAATAAATACACCTGAGCCGACATCCCCCAACTTCAGTGTAATACCTAATCGGTCAGAAACGCCGAATATTGATGATTTGTTTGACATACCCATCCTCGAAACTCCTACTCAAAATGTTTCACTAGCATCCCCAAACAACGATGATGACTCATTAATAGATACTATTCACACCCAACAAAGCTCAACACCAGTAATAGACATTAGTGATAAACCATTACAACATTTTAATAAACAGATAGAATTTATCGAAGCTAATTTACCTAGGAAAATTCAAATATCAAAATTCGATGGAGTTACCCACTATTCAGTTTTTGTAAACCCTAATAACAAACAAACTAAATTTAATGAATTGCTTATAGAACATTGTGAACCAAAAACTCATTATTATTGTTACTTCCCCAACGATTCACTATACCAAGAATTTTCCCTATATGTAAATTCAATTACAAACGAAAACACCCCCAAATTTCACAAATGTACCACACAAGTTACATATATAATTAATCCAGAAGAACGACAAAATCAAATAATGAATTACCATCTCGGCAAAACAAACCACCGAAGAATATCCGAAACTGTTGAACATTTGCAACGTAAATATTTCTGGAAAGGTATGACTAACGATATTAAAATTTTTATTAATAACTGCCAAACCTGTAAAATTCAAAAATACAATCGAAACCCGATAAAACAGCCTTTACAGTTAACCCCAACTTTTAATCGCCCATTCCATACTATCCATATGGACATATTTCAAATTAATGGTCAAAAATATTTAACTCTAGTAGACGCCTTCTCTAAATTTGCTCAAGCCTATCAATTACGCTCTAGTAACATAATTGATGTAACCGATCGATTATTTTATTTCATTACAACTTATACCACCCCTAATGTATTGGTAGTAGACAACGAATTTAACAAACAACCCCTAATTAATTTCTTGCAATTACATAAAATTTTGTTGCACGTCACAACGCCATATCACCATCAGTCAAATTCGCCTGTAGAACGCCTACACTCGACGCTTTTGGAACACTATAGACTTTTAGGTGAAATGCCTGAAAACAGGAAAATACCCTACTGTGTAATGGCATATAACCATTCAATACATTCAAATTTAAAACTCACACCTTTCGAAATACTATTTGGACACACTGACAATAAAAATCCTTTCGACCTAGATTATGAAAAATCATTTTTCGAAAACTATGTAACTAACCATAAAGAGAAAATGAAACATCTGTACGACGCCCTTCATGACAAACAAAACCTTACGAAAGAAAGCCGAAATGAAAAATTTAACCAACATCGAAAAACCAAAGTATTCAAAATAGGAGACCATGTTTACGTTAAAACTAACGCAAGAAATAAAAAAGAGCCTAGATTTGTAGGTCCCTACATCGTAGAAAAAATTCATGAACATGACACGTACGACGTTAGAAATACCCCTACAAACAGTATTTTGAAAAGACATGCCAATGACCTGATGCCTTTTACAGGACACTGCCGACCATCCTCTTCCTTATTACCTGGCGGAATTTCGAGTGCCACGTAACAATAGAGACTTTAAACGAAAATCCTGGACTATACCCTCTACAAAAAGGTAAAGCTCTTTTAAAAGAATCAGAATGGACCGTAATTAAAATTCTCGACTATACCCCTATATTGACTAATTACCATACTCTCAAAAATAATCTCATAAAATCAATATCCCTTTTAGAAAACCAGTACTATCCTATGTCACATAGAAGTTTTGTAGAATTAAAAGACATCCTGTTAAGTCATAATAACCATTTTAGCATTCCAAATTCAAAATTATGTGAAACACAACTATTATCTTTCTATGATAATCAAACATGTCAGCCATATGTTTTCGACTTAACTATAAACAAGATATTACAAATTGACACAGCTACATGGCTAATTAGTTCGCCTACCAAAACCATTTTAGACATACAATGTAGCCAGGCTACTAATAGAAAAGAAATTACAGGGTCAAACCTAATACATCTGAGTCCAGACTGTTCAATTTTGATTAATGACGATGAATTACTGTTTACTATGAAATCTTCTTCTACTAAAGAAGTTACTCTAAAATTACCCAGTATCGGTAAATTGCGAGTACACCAATCTAATAATATCAATATTTCAAAAATTGACCTATCACCTATCAATACCCAAAAATTGGTTAGAAACCAGTTAAAGCTTAGTGATCAAAAAGAAAAGTTACTAAATGATAACTCCCCGGTCACAGGTTTAAATATTAGTTCATTCATTATTGCTAGTTTATTAAGTATTATCTTCATATGTACTATATTATACTTTTATTGTAAACGTAACTCTTTCAAAGCAAAATTAATTGAAATTTTAAACAAATCGCAAGGTAAAGCGATCACACCTGATAATGTACCAAATTCATCTCTGCTGCAATGCAAAACTTAAATATTGCTTCACATATTTAAGATTCTTGGCATGGAGGAGTTATGTGATAACAATTCTCTGAAGAAGCACAGATAAAGAGTATTGTATTTCTTTTGATAATTTCTTTCCTGTGTGAAATCTTCTGCTTTTAGAGTTAGTTCTATTTTAGCTTTGCATTAAGTAGGCTGCCGGATTGAACTCCGACATTTCTGTAATTTTTAAAATAAATAGTTTTTAAAAATACGTTTGGTCGTTAAATAAACATAAATCAGGTAGAAGAATACAGGTTTCGTTTAAAATACTGTACTGTCTTGTTTTCAATGTCAGTAAGATTGTTATTACTTAATCACATGATCGAAGAAGCACTGGGTCATTGTAAGTCATCATAAAATCTTAGAAAAACATTGAATCGTATTAGTCTCGGTTTTTCCCGCGCAGGTGATTTTTCTCCCGATATCAAAGTTAAAACGTTGGAATGTGAAGGTTTTTACTGTGTTTTTTGTGTGTTAAGATAAGAAAAGCTAATAAAATGATGTGTGAAATGCAAATGATTTATCAAGAGGTGTAAAATAGGTTATTCATGTTTATCAAGAATTAGAGAACGGATTGTTATGCGTTGAAATGCGTTTTGTGTTAGCAATAATAATAATCAAGTGAATTCTAATTGATATAACCTTTATTTTATGAAATGAATGGGTTTGAATAAATTTAAATTAATATTCAGTTTTAAAAGGTGGCGATATACAAGATGTTACAAAATTACGCCGACAAACTTGTGTTTTTTATGAGAAAAAGTTCCCTGGAACATATGCCCCAAACTGCTTCCCTAGGAAGCTGCTGACCCCTAAAGGGTGTGGCACAAACTTTTTAATTAATTAAGAAGTAAGAACTTTTCAATATAAAAGAAATTTGATAGTAAGAATCCAACAGCACCCAAATAAATTATTTAAACCAGGGGCGTCTCGAACTGGACGACACTCAAGTACTATTTTCCTAATAACTTTTCGTTCTGTTTATTTTTAAAATTTTTCTTAAATAAACTTTATGTCTATACTAAAATACACCAAAATGGTGTTCCTGTTGAAAGTCGCAACGGTTTTTTTTAATACTCAAACACAGTGGCGTAACTACCATGGGGCAGAGGAGGCAACGGCCTCCGGGCTCGAGGCCGTAGGGGGCCCTGTTACGAGCCACGAGTTTTTATTTTTTTATTTCTCTATTACGAGGTTTTTTCAATAAAATTTTTTGATTTTCGACAGTCCTTATTTTTATATTCAACAAAAAATATTTTAAATTCCATGTAAGTAAGTATGTACTTATACAATGAAAAATACTGAAGTGAGATTATATTTAGTAATAACACAACACCCACCCTTTTTGCTACCGACCCATACACATTAACTTCAGAAAATTTAAGATTTGCTTATTTTAATTAGACACGACTTTAATATATTTATTTTTATTTACTAAACTGCAAATAATTTTTTCCTATTAAAGAAATTATTCTTATTGTGAATTACTTTACTATTGAAGTTTTTTTGAGGAGGGGGCCAGGGCCCTTCAGGTATCTTGCACCCGGGATCAAAATCTGAAGTTACGCCACTGCTCAAACAGTTTGAAGGGAACAGTTCCAATAGTCCAGTCTGTTTCCTGTTCGAGAGGCTGTAACTCTGTAAGAAAGCCTTTTAGAGCATATGTTTATTGAAGCTATTTTGCTATTTAAAGATCCACTCAAACAGTGGCCGTTCCAGGATTTGATATAGAGGGGGGTTTTAATTCACAAAAGTGAATGAGAAATAGCGCCGCCTTCGCTGTCTGTCTGCAAATATTGTACAGTCCACACGCCTTACCGCAGAAAACCCAAATTTGGTTCAAAAATTGGTAATTCCACTGGGACGAAACCGCAAGAAAATGAGGTTGGTACGCAAACAAAAGAAAGTGAGGGGAGGGGTGCTTTACTTCAAAATAGGCGCGCTCGGAAAAGAACTTTAAGTTCGTATTCTACACATGTCGAATAGCCGATCTGCGCAATCGCGATTTCCCTATCAACCCCCACTGCCCCCCGCTGTCGATTTTTTGGTTCTTTCCACAACTTACGATTTTCGGCTTCAAAATCGGCATCAGCATGTAAAATGACAATAAGAACAACTTACCAGTGAGAAAACACCACTTTTCCTTTTCCTTTGGTCGTTTACCTGTGCAGTTTAGTTAAATAACCGCCAAACAAAGTGTATAGAACGTGAAAAATTCGAATTTATGATTTCAATAGATAAACATTGGTTGCAACTAGAAAACACAAAATATAAAACCGGACGACTGCTTCAAAAATAGGGAGGGGGAAAAAAGGTGCTCTACTTCAAACAGACGCGCTGTTATATGTATCACTGAACTATACTTATACTGGAACGCGCACTGGCGGTCTCTGCCATAGAAAAGAAGCGAGCCGAGAGAGATAGCGCGCAAGGATCATTCCTGTCCTTTTCGTACCGCTCCGCGCATGCGCTGCGCGAGGGAGAAGACAGCGGTAAAGCTGTCAAATCAAAACAAACTAACCTTTTCAAACGTTGCAACATGACAATCAACTGCTCTACGCATGCGCATACTCTCGAGAGTGGGACAGAGATGATCCTTGCGGCCCTCTCTCTCGGATCGGGCTGGCGGGCCGAGCGCGCGTTCCAGTATAAGTATAGTTCAGTGCACTGTATCATTCCTTTGAAAATAAGGAAAAGTGAAAGGTTTCACTAACATCTTTCCGCCTGTTTTTTAAAGAAATTGTTTTTAGGGCTATGAAAGGACTTTCGTTGTTGGACGCTTTTCCTGATGATATCACAGGAATTCATTTTTTTTATTTTTCTACCGGGCTGTTTTTCCCAGTTTTTTCGAGCTTTCTTTCGGGTTTTCTCCACAGGATTTTCTTTAGGTGTAAACGTGTAGTAATATATGAAGGTGGCTGTTCGTCGCTCTCTCGCTCTCTCTCTCTCTCTCTAATCATTTTTTTGTGGGATTTCAATCATAAAACATCTTTTCTGATGAAAAATAGAAAAACCGATTTTTCTTCTCGTATCTGCTAATAATTTCGTGAGCAGGGACATTTTGGCTTCCAACCACACTTATATTCTTATAGACGGCTTAAGTTTAAGTGGTGCGATGAATCACGACCATCACAGCTACCTAGCTCAGCATGTTTTGATCTTACGGTAAATATTGAGACTTGAAAAATACAGCAGAAAAAACGTTTCAAAATAAAATAAAATATTTTTTAATTATGGCATTCATATTTATGCAACTTTGAAATTTTGATTTCATGTTTACTCTACAAACTTCGTTTTTTCTTAATATTTAAAATTTCATAAATGTTATGTACGTCAACTTAAGCGTTCCGATGATTCTCCGTCCGGATGACTTTGAAACTTTCTATAACCACAGAAATAAAACCGTAGGTGAAATTATCACGCGGGCTGCAATCGCATCAACTTCACGTGATTATTGCTGTGGTCTCTGACGTTATAGCGCAGCACGAGACCGCGAGATAAAAATATGTCCACTGGGAATTCTAACATGTGATAAAACTGCAATGTGTTCCAACGGAAATAGTGTTGTTATATTTGTTGCTCATTCTCCCAAGCGGACAGATGATTGTCATAGATAGGCATTTGCTAATTGATTTATTGGAATTGGAAAGAAATGTGTTTGCTGTTATTAGAACTACTTGACATATGTTGTTGATCTTTGTTTTAGTTCACAAACGGATTGATTGATTATTTTTTAATGTGGAATTGAATTCTTTAATTTTTGATGTCATGCTGACTTTTGAACTTTTGTTGTATTTATTTTGACGGTTCTGTTTGATTTTTATTATCAACTTTTAAAATGTAAAATGTCATCGGTTCTTATCAGCTGTTTAAGACAGTGGAGTAGAGATGTTTTTTATAAAAATGTTCTTTATGTTGTAAATTTGTAGAATATTTGAAGTTTTGTACCGCATTTCGTCTGCTAATTTTAAAAACTTTTACTTTAAATTACTACAATGAGAATTAAATGCAGGTCATTACTATTGTTTCAAACATTGATAAATTTATATATTGCTAGTACTTCCTTGGAAATTTTGTATGAGTTTTCTAAAATTTCAATATTGTGAAGTTTCGTTAATTGGGTATTTTTTGCACTCCTTTAAAATTTCAAAGTATTGTGCTAATTTTTGTAAATTGGAAGTTTTCATAATTGATTTTTGGAATGGCACGAGTATTATGAAGGTCTGTTAAGGGGCAATTTTTAATAGCCTTTTCTTAATTTTAAAAGTTTATTGAATTTTGAAAAAATTATAGACTTGAGTACTTTTGCAGGTTTATAGTATGTAAAGTCGGAGGCACTACACTTTATTGCGGAGTTTGACCTGCAGTGCGGTGGGTTAGGGCCACCGATCATCGCTTCCGACACCCAGCCGTCTCGCACTCTTTATCAAGTACAGGGTGGTGAGGTAAGCACCGCTCCTTTTTTTAAACTCCTCAGGGTCCGTCTACACGGTTCAGGAGGCACTTGCAGCCTAGAGGGCTTATTCTGCTCACTCTGATTTTGGTCACACCCACTCCGTGATTCTGGTTCCCCGCATCATAAGATCTCACTGGGTGCACCTTAAAATCATTCAGTTTTAGTTTTGGTTTTCCGAGTATGCATTTTCTTTTTCTTACCAACGCATTACAGTTCCATAAAATATGCATTGCCATTTCTGGTTCCTTGTCGCATAGTCGGCAAGCAGAGCCTCCATTAAATTTCTGGATCCTCTGGAGGTCTGGATCCTTGAAGTCGCATGACCTATTAGGAAACCTGTGACGATCCTGAGCTGCATCCTGCTGAGCAGTAGCAGTTCTGCAGTTCTTTTCGTGCATGGTCTGTTTATGAACGCCTTGCTGTAATTGTTTCCTGGTTTGTTATTTCAGTATGTTGTGTGCCCATATCGCATCCAGTCGCTGACATAGCAACGGATTGCGCTCCCTGGCACTCCCAGGACAGGTTCTGGTCCGTAGTAAGCCCCTGTCGATCCCTGCCTTGCGAGTTCATCAGCTTTTTCATTGCCAGCGCTCCCTCGGTGAACTGGGACCCAGAGCAGTCTCACTTTCTTCTGCTCTGACAGATCGTTGAGTTCTTTGCAACATTCCCATACCAGTCTGGAAGAGGCTTTAAGGGTCGAAAGAGCCTTTAAGGCCGCCTGGCTATCGGAAAAAATGTAGATATGCTTATTATGCCCTTCGTTTGTTTTTCCGCGCACATTGTAGGATCGCGTAAATCTTCGTTTGAAATGCGGAGGCGTACCTGTCCAGAAGATAGCTAAGACTCGTCTGTGGTTTCTTGCTGTATATGCCTACTCAGTACCCGTTTCTGCTTTGGAACCGTCCGTGTACCAGATTGGTCTTCAGGGAAGGAGAACCTATCTAGGTCTACTCTTTGCGATCCTGGAGTATTACCGCAAAGAGTATATCTACAAGACGTTTTGGAGTCATATAGTCCGTCCTCATTTTAAATAGAGAACCTCCAATGCTACCAATCAAGCTTGTATGCTCTGTATCTGTACTTAGTTTGTACGTCAAATTTTCCAGCCTGTATAGTCTTAACCTGCCGTCTCTGCTTATCAGAGTGAGGTGAGGGCCAGAAGAGTTTCCATAGCGGCCGTAGGCGTTGTTCTCATTGCCCCCATAATACCAAGACAAACAAGCCTTTGCATCTTGCTTAATCGTTATTTGATGGTTTTCGGTTTGACCTTGGGCCACCACACCAGAGCCGTGTATGTTATGGCTGGTCTGACCACTTGGGTGCACCATACTTGGCCTTAGACTCCATAATTTATCGTAGGTTCGTCTGACCACCGCTAAGGTGGTGTCCGATGTTCTTATGATTTTTCCAATAGGTTGGTTCCAAGTAAATTTGGAATTTAAAATAGCCCCCAAATACTTTATACTTTCCCACAACAAATTAACTAGTTTGCCGTTAAGGTGGAGAGGCCCCAAGCCCTCCACGTTTTTCCTTCTTGTAAATGGTACTATGGTGGTCTTTTCGGGACTGACATTGAGGCTTTCTCTTTCGGTCCACTTTGTTAATACGTTCAGGGTTCGTTGTATACGTTCCCTGATTATGTTAATAAACTTCCCTTTATTACTAAGGTTCCTTAGCAGCCCGTCTATGACAAGGTTTCATAGCAGGGGAGAGACAACTCCTCCCTGCAGACATCCCCCTGCCACCCTGGCTGTCGAGGTCTTATTCAGTACTGAGGTATACACTACCCTACCTTTTATCATGCAGTCTATCCACCTGCAGCAGGTCTCCTCTAGCCCCAGGTTCCTGATGACTGTGGTGATACAGTTAAAGGATGTATTTTGCCGATGGCTCTGTCTATGTCCAGGAACGACCCTAGAAGGATCTTTTTATTCTCCAGCGATTTTTCCATCTTTCTGGTGACATGGCGGAGTGCCGTTTCTGTTAATAGTCCTGCGTTGTACGCAAACTGGTTGCGGTGTAGTGGAGTGGTTACCAGCACACCGTCCCTGATGTGCCTATTGAGCAGATTCTCCACTGTCTGAAGTATGAATGACATACGACTGATGGACCTGTAAGTTTTTGTCTGAGAATAGTCGGCCTGACGAGCTTTTGGTATAAAAACCGCCCTGATTAGTCTCCATATTCTCGGGATGTAGTTCAAAGCCATGCTGGCTCTTAGAACCATACAAATTTTTGTGAGCAGGAAGTCTGATCTTTTCTCCAGCATAGTCGGAATAATCTCAACCGGTGCCGGTAATTTAAAGAGGTCAAATCACCTTATAGCACCATTGATTTTCTTTAGAAGCATCCGGCTCTGGGTTTTTTCAGTCAGTCGGTAATTGTTCCACAGCTTCCAAGCCAGAAAAGTGTACCCGAAAGAGTTCGGTCATAGTTTCTTTACCCGTCTTCGTATATTCTCTAGTATTTCCTACTAGAGTGTTTACTAAGTACTGAGGGTCTTTAGAAAGTATCTTTTGCAGTCTGGGACATTCTGGAGTTCCTTCAATTTCCTCACAGTGCCTCCTCCATGATGCTCTTCGAGTCCTTCTTAGTGACTTGTTGTACACAGTTAGGGATCTTCTATGTTCTTCCCAGTTTCCTGATGCTTTCGGTCTATTAAAAAGTTTCTTTGTGTGTCTTTTCATTACTTAGGAAACTTTCCTGTTGGAAACCCTTACAGTTTTCATTGTATGTCGAGATAATTGCGTCTGTCATTTGCTTCACAGCTATTTCTAGATCAATGTTATTTATCTTATATAAATCTTAGTTCTTGCCAGACAGCGATCTAAGGCCACCAGCTAGGCCTTCCAGTTCGTTTTACGAAGATTTCGATAGCTTTCTGCCACGCGATTAAGTCCGGTGATTACAAAACGTATGTATTTGTGGTCCAAACGGCTCCCCATGCCTTGTCAGACACATGCCTTTCTTTAACAAAATTACTTGTATTAAGAAGTACCTATTGTTATATCAGTTACTTTTTGCCTTCGCCCTGATACAAAGGTAGGTTTGTTTCCCATATTTGTAAAGGGAAATCACCTCTGGGATTGGTGTCAGTACTTCCCCAGACCACATGGTGGGCGTTGGCATCACAGCCATTGTTGAGATCCGTTGCCTCTGCAACTACTGACCAGCTCCTCCACTGCTATTGTCGGTGGTGGCTCTGGGTTATCATATGGAAAGTTGATTCGAGTGTTACTTCCTTCGGCCTGCTTCTATTTGATGTAATTTTTACTATCACTACGTCCTGCAAACAGAAGTTTATTAGCGGCAGTATTTTAATGCCTTTTTTTACTATTACACAAGCCCTGGGTCTGTCAGTGGATCTACTATATATTAATTCTCCACTAGCTTCCCCAATACCTTGAATTTTACCTCTACCTACCTAAGGTTCTTGAATGAAGGCTATGTTGCAGTCCTCCATCACCTTACCAGTCGAAGCCGCCCTGCTGTGGTGGAGGTTCAGATGGACTACCCTTATCTTCTGGGTCACTCTGTTTGGGCTTGAACGTCACTGTTTTTCGCCAGTAATAGGCTTTGAACCGCGCCTGTTCAAAAATCCTATAAGAGTCCGCTTTTTTATTTTTATTTAATTCTATATCCGTATTTTGCTCACATAGTCAAATATGCTTATGCAGTTATACAGGGTGTTAATAAATATTAATAAATACAAGCTTACATTTCAATAAGTTTAAGTTTCTAGACTTTTATTATTTCCACGTCTTCGAAATGTTAAAAATTTCCAACTTTCAAAAACGTTGAAAACTTCACAGACTTTTATAAATTTACAAAAATTATTAGAATTTTCAGAAAGTTTCAAAAGCCTCAAAATTTTAAAAAATTTATAAAATTTCAAAAAAGTTTGATTATTTTAAAAATTTTTAAAATTTTCAAAAGTTTTCAAATAATTTACTAAATTTTTAAAAATATCATAGTAATTAAAATTTTCCAAACTTAAAAAAACGCAATATGTTCAAATTTTTAAAAAACATCCGGTATAAACTTAAATAAAAGTTTTTCATGAATTTTTAAAAATTTTCCATAAAATTGTCATTTTCATAATATTTTGAGATTTTCAACAAGTTCAATAAATGCGAGGAAGGTCCCATGGCGGTCTCCTGGCAGCTTTTTTTAAACCAATTCCACAATTCTTTCGAAATTCCATTAATCAGAAATTTAGAATGATTTTTCCACTATTTTTCATGTAATTTTCAGATATTTGCTAAAGGAAATAATAATTATTATTTTAATTAATATTCTTTACGTAATACATTAAACAATAAATACTCATATTAAAAAAAAAGTGGAGGAAACGAAAATGAATAAGAACTCTTGATTTTTTACTGAAATAAAATATAAGTTTGTAAGATGGTGAAAAAAAGAAAAACCAAAGAGAAAACCAGTACATTCAAGAAAATCCCCAGCCGAGAACTCAAAGATGTTGAAGAACTCGTCCTTCCATTTAGCAAATTAAAGTTTTGCAGTGAGCAGTTACAGAATCTCAACTACATTTTTACAAGAAATGTTTCTCGGGAACCAGATCTTGAATACGGTGAGTAAAATTTTAATTGTTTTACTCAAAAATATATTCAAAAAATGTTTAATTTTGTATCTTCATGCATCTCTAATAATTCTGAATAATTGAAAAAAACAAAAACGTTCATTCATAGTGAGTAGCAAAAAGGTATACAAATGTGAACACAGAGTGGCGAAAAACTTTTCAAAATTGTATCTCTGATTTTTACACATTCAACAGATTTTCCCAAAACCACTTCAAGACGTCACCATAAATCTAAACCACTAACCAATCAATTTTAGTGTCCTTGATTCAGAAATAAAACATCTATTTCGGATTTCTTTTATTTTGCGTAAATGTTTTGGCACTCGCTATTTTTGGCCGCTGTAAAAAAATGTGGGAATTGCAACATTCACAAATGAAGTATACATTTCTTGCGTAAAACGTCTTTGCTCTTTTAAATTTAGACAGCAATATCTGTAGAAATTTTGCCAAATGGAACAAATATAGGTTCTAGAGGTTTATTGTTTTTTACAGACATTTCTTGCATAATCGTGCAAAAACTATTAATATTATCCTTGGAAAACGCAAAGTTTAAAGGTCACGCTGAAATTAGTCCTCTTTAAGGTTGTTTTAAGTTATTGAAATCGATAGGAAAATTTATTTATGGTTCTAGTTTGTGCCATGTAAATGAAGGTGATAATTTTGTTACAAAAGCTTAAATTTCGAGAGATTCGCATGAGATTTATTTAATTTAGAGAAATTAAGTAAATTGTTTTAATTATAACTTGAAAACTTGGAACGTTTCCAGGTTTAGATATATTTTACCCAACACGCCATAATAACATCAACTAGTCAAAACGTAAAATATTTTAAAAATAGATACAAACACAGATAATTCATATTTCTGCAAAGATATAACTTTTATCTCAAGGACATTTTACGTTTCCTCTACGTTATGATTAATTTATTTATTTATTTACAGATGTTGGTATCAAATTTAATGTTTCTAATTGGTAATTTTTCCAGAAAAGCTCTAATTTTTGCATATGAATGAATTGGAAAGTCAAGATAATGAGATGACCTTCTGACTCTGCATTTGCAGATTAGAAATAAAATTTACTATACATTTATAGGATATTATTAAACAAAACGAGAAGGTCATGGCAAGGGTAAAATTTTCAAAAAATTGTATGTTATTTAAAAAGCTTGTGATTTTTGAACGATAACTAAACTTTTAATCGGTTGGTTAAAGGATCATAAAAAAATAACATCTAGGCTTCCGGGTTGGAGCCGCGTCATCGGTGCTTGAACTGTCGACGTTTCGTCCTCGGTTGCACGGGACATCTTCAGGGCTGTGGTCGCTTTGGGATCTGGAACACAACATCAAGCACCGATGACGCGGCTCCAACCCGGAAGCCTAGATGTTATTAACAACGGCCGCGGAAGCCTGCAACTTAGATTATCATAAAAAAAACTTGGGCCGACTCTGTACATTTGCAAAACGTAAATTATTACCCAAACGTAAAAATATGCACCGCAAAGGAATGTCAACAAACAATGTTTTTTTGTTTCAGCTAAAGCAATTTTATTAGCAAAATCAGTGACGGAAAGATTAATACAACGACTCTTGTGCGGAGTTGGCCTGTTGGATCCCAGATTTTCTACAAAATTTTTGGTGGCTCTTCATGATATTCACAGTTGTGTAAGTACCCATTTCTACTAACTCGCATTTCTAGTATGGCAATGTATTAAGATTGGAGATTTTGAAGAAAATTCATGTTTTGGACTTCTACTATAATTAATAAAAGTGGTTTTCAAACATGTCTGCTGTGCGTGTGTGACAGGCCCATAGCTAGGAATCAAAATGGGGGAGAGGGGCTATAGTTTAATTAGATGGGGCTCAAAATTATTCAATATTATTATGCATATAATACTTATTATTTAAAATTGCAAGTTTTTATACACCCTCGCATAGTTTCTACAAAATTCTGAAAGTGCTAACGTATGTTAATTATTACCACAGTACAAGCATGTGCACCGCCAAAGCGTCGCCCGCTATTTGTCGGGCCAAAGCATCATGCGTCGGCCAGTCTTTGCCGCACGAAAGCGCGGGCCACTCTTTGTCGCGATAACCCAACGCGAGAGTTATTTATTATGCTTAGAAATATTTACTTTTCCTGGTTTTGAACTAATTATTTTTTTATTAGCTTAATACTAAGTAAATATACTTCTTTGGATTAGCGAAAAATGATTTTTTTCAATCGTGTGGTAAGAAATGTTGAGCAGTTTTCAGGCGGGGCTTGATAACGCCGTAGGTGGGGCTGAGCTTCATCTAGCCACCCCCTGGCTACGAACCTAGCTGTGTAAATGAGACACGTCAATGTCTCATGAACTAATATATGGATTCGGAACGAGATCCGGAACAAGACAAATGTTTTCTGTGTTAATTGTTTTCAGTAATAGAATTTTAAAAATGGGAATCAGATAACGATTTTTCGAACAACAGCTTCAAAATAGCGACAGCTAAGTTTTTTAAAAAGGCTGGTTTTTATTGCCTGTTTGCTCAAAAGTGGGTCACTAGATTGGCAGTAAATTTAGCTAATCTAGTCGTTCCAGCGGTACACCCACACAGCACATGAACATCCATAGAACGTCCACCGGATATCCTACCCGGCTTGCGGATGTTCAGCGGACGTCCAAAATCAACACAATAGAAGGATAGATGAATTTGGAACCAGATCCGGAATACAACAAGTTTATTATGTGGGTTTTTTTTTCATTTTTGCTTTTTCTCGTAGGTGTATTGGATGGCGAGCTGGTAAACTGGAATTCTTCTCTTTTTTCCTGATGATCTTTGCTTTTGCCGCTGGCGTTTCGGTTTTCTGTACATGGTGAAACATTACTGGACTTTTACTAACCTGCATTCACGATTAGGTTAAATTTAACTTCATCAGAAGAGTTGCTCTGTTGCACTATACTTTCTCCGCAATTTGTGAGAGATTGTGACCGATGTGCAAAAATAATGCTTTTCAAAAATTCTCAGACAAAGTAATCGCTTGGGTTCAAGTTTAGACTGCAGCGTGGTCAAGAGCTTCCACAATTGTTTTCGGAAAATTATTCGAATCATGCGAAATGCAAGTCAAATAATTCCCTGCAGTATGGACCATTGTGTGTTTATGTACAATCTTACGAGTAATTACGGACTAAATCGAATGATTTCAATAATCCGATATGATTGATTCTTGAATGATTTTAATAATCAATATATTCATTCGAAATATTCATTCGTATCTAAAAGGCGCTTGCATCTGAGAAATATAGCAGAGTCATTCGAATTTGCGTGCGTGATTTAATTAAAACAATCCTAACATTCTGCTACTTGCAATTGTAAATTGTTCGAGCGCTCTATTCTAATGATCAAGTTGAAATCGAATAGTTTTTGTCTCTTTGCTCGGTGAAAATGGCCATCATTCAGGATTGTAGGATTACGCGAATTCTGTCTGTATTTGCAGCTGGCTATCATTTAAAAGCTCGCCTTCAAAGAAGGCAAAACCGAAAATCAAAAAATCATTCGAATGATTTTTCGTGACCTCTCGAAATACCCTGACATACTTCAGTAATCGAACGGTTCTATAACTTTCGTTCGAAATTCTTATAACAATTTTTTTGGGGGAAGGTTTCACTTTCTCGGGGGTGCTTTGCAACCCCCTAACTTAAAATTCATTGGCTTGCTCACTTACGCAACAAAAAATCCTATAGACGGTCATGAATTACAACTTTGGATTCATCTCCTCCAGTTACCTAAATCCTTCAACATAGGTATTTACTTGTTTTGTTTTTCATATTTTCTCAATTTAGCGTTTATAATTTAATTGCCGTGCTTGATTAGCTTAAAAGTGATAAAGAATTATGTATACATAAAACAAGAAAACAAGTAACTATAATCTAATCTGAAACAGTTTTTACGTAACTTGTGAATTCTAAAATATGTACTTGAAGTTGAAGGCGATAACGGAATCAATTATTCACATTGTTATTTGTAAGCAACATCTCTAAATTAGATTAATTGTAAAGTCGTATAGTCTGATTGATAAATAAACGATAACGCAAGAGATCAAGGAAATAGTAACCTTTTAAGATTTTTGGTTTACTACCTCACTGATTATTGATTAATTATATTAATTAGTATATCAAGATTTCGTTAAAAAACTGTGCAATCTAAAGTTATCATAAGGTTCTAAGTCCGATTAAAATCGTTTTTCTAAAAAACTATTAGTATGTGTTTATTTACATATTTTTATATTGAAAATAGCTTATGGCAAATATTTATGTCTAGTTTGATCATATTAATTAAATGATTACATCATACTCTTCCTGTGGAATGTTCCACAGAAAGGCCTCCAAGGAATATCGTTCCAAGAAAAAGCTTCAGGAAGAAATTGCATTTTAAATTAAATTAGTTGAACCCGTGTTGGTTCTCCTGCCGCGTGTGTTGCATAATCTCAGCTGTTTCTCTCGGTGAAACAAGCGGACTTTTTTATACAAGGTGCTTCTAAATAAAGTTTCGTAATTCACATAATAGTATATTATATTAAAAAAAGATTCTTTACTTATTAAACAGTAGTCCGCAACCTTACCGTTTTTAAGTAAAGTTTTTTAATTTAATTTAGGGACGATTTTTACTAGTAAGCACCCAATATTATACGAGTTTTTGTAAGAATATGTCTACCAATGGCGTAGTTACGAGGGGGTTTAAAATCTACATTCGATTTAGGAAAGACGGGGATTTTGCCGTAGACCGCTAGGTTTTCGAGATATTTGACGCTTAGTTCACAAAAGTATTTTCCATGTGTGAAACAGCTCGAGTTTATTCCAACGCTTGCACATGAATCCATGCATTAAAACAACGAAAAGCAAAATTATAAAATCTTGTGCAATAAAATTTTATAACATTACATTTTTATGGTTTTGTTTTTGGATGTTACAATGCATGACTAATTCAGTGGCGTAACAACCACCCCCAACCTCCGCATCGCTAGGGGCCCAAGCTTTTTAGGAGCCCAGTGCGATCACGCGCTGTCAGAACCAGAAAAGAAAAAAATGAAAAAATATATACTTCAAAATATACAACCATAAAAAATCAGTAAGCTCGAAAATCTGTAGCCTAAATAAAAGCACAAAACCCCATGTCAGCAAAATAACTAGATACTTAAATTTAAAAATAATTACCAGTTTCATAGTTTCATAGTCCGAGTGGTCCAGTGGTAAGAGGATCTGGCTCACAATGCGTGAGTCCTCGGTTCGAATCCTGGAAGAAGCAGAAATTTTTTCTGTAATTCTGTAGATCGGTATCAAGCTCGGCAGCCATTCGACGTTGGGTTACAATTAACTGCGCTTGCCTTGATTACTGGCTGACCAGGACAAGTAACAAAGCCACACACAACATTAACATACAAATAAAATGTGCATGAAGGATGGCGTAAGCTTCAGGAGCGTGGTGGTTTAAAGGCCAAAAGCCCCACTACCTCCTACTACACAAGCGAAGAGCCTACCCGGAGTGAAAGACCTCGACACCTTCGGGTATATGAGGATAGATTATGATGATGATGATTACTTCAGTTTCGGTTTCAATCGCGAACGTGCGTGTATATTAAAAAATTAAAATATAATAAAATTATGGTTACTTTTTAAGTACGTGCATATCAAATATGTATCTTAGCTAAACCACTAGGTGGCGCTTAAAAGAAATAATTAAGCAAGGAAAAGACAAAAAATTTTAAAAACTCCTGAAAGTTGACAGTTTTCTTCTTGTTTCTGTATATGAAAGTAGAGGCGTAGTAGAAAATACTAAAAGGTTAAACATCGACAAAATCTTCAATGAATTCGTCATAAAAATGCACTGAAGAAAGTCATTTTCTATAAACTAAGGTTATCAATAGATAATATTGTGTTTTTACCGCACAAGATTATCACCAACGAAAATAAGGTATACGTGTTGGGGTGTTACAGTTGTAGTTATGTTCAAAATTTAATTTTTTTTTGATAATCGTCTTGGTATGTGACGATGTCTTATTTTTAATTTGCCTAAAACAAAACTGGAGGTGGGGGTGGGGGCCTACTATAAAAGTCTGCGGGGGGCCTTACGGTTTGCGCTACGCCACTGGGCTAATTATCGTAAGTGTTGGAATAAATTCGAACGGTTTCACACATGACAAGCACCATTGTAAACTAAGCATCAATTATCTTGGAAACCGGGCGGTCTACGACAGAAATGTGATAGATCTTTTTCTCCTTAAATAAAATGTACAATTAAAATATACAAATAAAAATTAAATTTAATCAGCCTGTTAACATACATTTTTTAAAAAAGAAGGCCGACTCCCCTCGTAACTACGCCGCTGGTAACCATATTGCGACAGAAATTCGTACAATATTGGATACTCACTAGCAGCCATTGTCCACGAATTTTTATTTGAATTTCGCGCGTCGTTTCCAAAATAACAAAAAAAAACAAATTAATATATATTTTTTCACATTCTGTATCTCAAAAACGGAGAGGTTGCGGACCTTGCGGACCACAGTTTATTAGGTAAAAATTCTTACTTTTGTATGAAATATCTACTTATGAATTACGGTACTTAATTTAGAAACACTTTGTGTGCTTTTTCGATATTACGCTGGTTGAAAAATTACTTAAGTAGTTCTTAATTCAATTGCATTGGGGCTCGAGATTGGAAGGGAGACAAGCTCAACGTGTGTTTTTTTCAATAGTTAAAACAAGCGTAATAGAAACAAGCCAAAGTAGAAAAATTTTATTAGAAGATTATGTTTCAATAATACAAACAGTATAAACCTAAATTTGCTTATTTGTATTGATGAAAACTGTAGCGGTCTGTTGTACAGACGAATATGCGCCTTATATAATAGACGCGTAAATACGTAGGTTTTAGTAGCGGGGGTCCCTCACCACTAAAAGTTGACGCAGGTGGAAGAGATCCGGATTTAATTAGATTCTAGTATAAATGTCACGGAACATGTCCAAATTTTTATATTCAAAATTGCGGACGCTATGATTTTTTGATTTTAACAACCGATTCTTCAAAAACGAGTTGCCATCCAGGCACAAACTTAAGTTATTATACTAACCCAAGGGAAATATAATACACAATGTTACCACGTAGCAAAATTTATGAAAGATGAACTGTGTAGTAAAAAATATTTTCAAAATGTTGGAAATATTCAAAAAGATATTTCTCTAACACTGCCAATGGCACACAATTTTTTAATTTTGTATGGCCATAGAACTAAGCATGAGCTACAGTTTGGTTGGTGTCCCAATCCGATAGTTCCTCTGTGACGCCTTCTATGAATTTTTGAAAATTGCTGCAAGTGCTAGAGGTACTGCGATCTGTAGTCACTGTAGGCGCGTTGATACAAACGTAGTTTTGAAAATATAATAAGTAATATAATAAATAGTCTGTGGAAAACTTATCTGAAAAAAGAATTTTGAAATAGATAGAAAAAATGCTTTTACAATGATCGTAAAAAAATCATGTCTATTATTTTGGAGCTGCATTTTTGTCAAAGTTTTTTAAAATGTTAATTTTATTAAGGGTCTTTGTCCTTTCATATCTTTGTAACACCGAAAAATATATAGAACGCAACATTTTCAAAGAAATGTAATAATTATAATAATCAAAATGCCAGGATCGTTTGCTTTCTGCTTGTTCGCATTTTTATTAAATGTAATCAAAAGTTTTCAATACACAGTAGTTCAAATTTAGAATTTTACTTGTTATACTGACATAAAGGCTTCATTGAAACTTTCCATAATGATGTATTTATTATATATATCTGAAATTATGATATGAAGTAGAGTTTTAATTTTAATAATAATATTGGAATAGTCCATTTACTCCGCGCCGTATACTTGGTTGCCTACGTGCTAGGCTAAAAATGTTCTACAAGGATGTCTAATTTAATTTTTAATTTTTATACTTCCTGTAGAGAAAGTGAGTTTTTATGCAGTTAAGAGTACGTTTTTCACGTTTCATATTTTATCAAACAATAGTCAAATGTTTTTTTCCTAATTTTTAAATTAATAGAACATTAGAAAGTGCTCGCTAGTCATTTGGTTTCTCCCTCATTCCTTATAATTTTTTTGTCACACCTTTGAATTATTAAAAATTAGAACTTAATTCCTTAAACGGATAGTAGCAAAAAATTGCGCTGACTAAATTCTACATCATATTCTAAACTGTTTTTAGATGCAATTATTATAAGCCCGGGGATGTACCCTTTAGTCTAGCATCTAGCTGAATTTTCTGGACCGACGCATTTTCTTAGCTAATCACTGGTGGTCCCTAATTCCAAACTATCTTGAAAGACGAAAATAACAAATCTATATTTAGCTTTTGTTTCGTCCGGTTTTTCGGTTTATAACTAAACGTAAACCTACATTTTTATGATTAAGTTTATTAGTATAGGAGGGATGACTCACTTTTTGGCGTAGCGCTGCACGCGGTAAAAAGATAATATTCTGATTTTATAATAACTTTTGAAAATAAAGTGGTATTGTTATTTACATTAATTAGTTCTAATACATCAGAGGAAGGTATTGTATTCCCAAACCAATTTTGACCATTGAACACATTTTAAGGGCCGGAAAAATCTTTTTTACATGGTAAATGTATCTGCTTGTGGGTTTCATGTGCGTACGTTTGTGTGCGCTTGTTTCAAGTTCATAAGAATGAATGGTCTCGGTACATATTTTGGAAATTTACAAAATATTCAGAAATTTAATTCTAATTTTGACCAACATAAACTAAAATCTAAAATAACGGGTTTGATGAAACTGGGTCGTCGTTAAATCAAAATTAACTAAAATTTAGGAAAATATGAAGTTTAGTAAAACTAATGGGATTTCTCCCGTCGCTGAACTAAAATTGTAATATATTATAGGTTTTGAAGTCAAGCGCAGTTGTCAGAGGAAGGTATTGTATTTCCAACACAATTTTAACGATAAAACACATTTTAGGGAGCGGAAAAATGGTTTTAACATGGTATCTGTATCTGCTTGTGGGTCTCATGTAAGTTTGTGAGCGCGTGTGTCAAGGTCATGAGAATAGACGGTCTCGTTATATATTTTAAAAATTTCCTCAATATTCAAAATGTTTCAGTTTTAAATAATTTTAAAAGTTATGAAAATGTATCGAATAGTTTGAATCTAAAATTTGAAAATTCTGAATCCTTTAATAATAATATTAAATTATTAAATAACGCTTTAGTACGTCAGTACGTAATAAATAATTATAATAAGTAATTGTATTAATTATATTGATCATGAAATATTCTAAAAAATTTCTTAATTCCACGAGTGGTATTTTTTAGAATATTCCACGAATAAATAAGCTTTCAACGGCGTTTCAGGTATTTTGGCGTGCTTGACTTTATCGGTGGGCTCCAGTTCAGGTTAAACCACCTCTGCGTTTAAATGAGTATATTTAAGTTAGTAGTACCGTGCAGTTGTAGAAATTTAAACATTAAAAATACTACGGAATCAGGGTTTGTAATTACGGGATTTAATAAAATGGGGATTACTCCCGTTGTTCGAACAAAATAAACTAAAGGAAGAGTAATCAGTTTAGCCAAAATGAAAATTACTCTCGTTGAATTGAATTAAACTCACATTCAGGGGTTTAAGTCCGACTGTTGATTTCTCTCATCGTTTGACCAAAATAAACTTAATAATGTAAAATGATGGGTTTGGTAAAACTGGGTATTTCTACTGTCACCGTGTCGTTAAATAATAAATAATAATATAAAATAAACTGTGTTTTAAATAAATGTATATCTGTGACCAGTAATTGTTTTATTAATTATCCCGTGCAAAAACGTTACATAAATAAACTAAAAACAATACTCGGTTTTATTCAGGAGCTCGAGAGAAACTCGGGCGTTCTGCTCAGGATCTCTTAAGAAGAATAAATGTAATTTTTAATTTCTTGTAAATAAAACAATTCCTAACTTCTTCAACAGGTCTTTATTTTTGCCTTATACGCATTTCAACGTGTTTACACGTCATTATCAAAAGCAAGATTAAAAGTAAACAGTTGGTGTTGCTATAGGAACAATAAATCTTCATAACTTGATCTTGGTTTTCTATATCTGCGCCCACATTTCTTGGAAGACGATCAGGGCATGTGTAGTTGCTAGATGATCTGTGGTTTATTTGTGCATTTGCGAAATCGGTTCAGCATGCACGTGCTTGAAATAATTCAAGTCAGGACTTAACGCCGGCTAATCTATAAAGACCAAACTCTAGTAGAAAGGTCCTGGTGTTTCTGCAAGTTACAATTTATGTAACCTATGGCCTCAAGTCACTGATTCTACCCTAAACCAACCCAGATCCACCACCAAATTTATCGACGTACTGCACAACCGCGGCGAAGTGGCGCTCGTCAGGCCCCTATTCTCGATTTGTGTGTCAAATTTTTTAGTCAATCGCCACAATGACGGAATCTGACTCATCCGTAAAGTATGCGGGCCTCACGAGCAAATGCCAGTCAGGCTGCTCAGTAATGCCGCGATAGAGGAGGCGCTTGATGAGGTCTTTCAGGTCTTAATTTCGCCACCCTTAACTTATTTCCGACACGGTCTCATCGGAAACCTCTACCTCATGTGACATCCTGAGGTCATTTAAGAGATTTTTGGCTATTAAGGTATCCTGATGCAAAGAGGAAAGAACAATAAATCGCTCTTGACTTCTAATAGTTTCTTACATACAACTTTACCCAGCGCTGCTTGTGTATTGACCAGTCTGTCTAAACCAATGCCACAGCCGTTGAACAACGGAAGAGCTGACTTGAAGGTCCCGGACAGCACGGATAGTTTAAGTATTCTGAATAAAGGAGGCGTCATAAGCGACCTGTACCTATTTCTTTACGATGCCTAACGCTTGTTTTGGCCCAAAAAGACATTTGCAGATGCTTGTCAGTCTTACTGAACTTCTCAAGCATGCGCGGGTGGTCTTTTCTTACTTGCGTTGCTATTTTTAGTTTACATTGGTAAGTGTACGTAATCACGTAATCAGCCTTTACGTCCCACTGCTGGGCACCGGCACTCTTCTCTGCCACGTACTCTCCTTAGCGCTAAGGTGGAGTACGGGGGACCTACAGTTTAACGTCGAATCCGAACGACTAAATTCCAGAGAAGGTTTCAGGCATTAAGACCCCACGGCTGCCTACACCGGATTGGGGAATGTGAGTGGCGGGTTGCGGCATAGATTTTTATTGCTGCATGGCTTCGGCGGGGAATCGAACCCTAGACCTTCAGCGTTAGAGACTGAGTGCCCAACCTCTGAGCTACCGCCGCTCCTTGGTAAGTGTAGCTTGAGATTATTCAAAGATTTTCTTACTTTGTCTGATTCAAAAACAGGCCATTTAGAAATTCTTTACTGCATTTGAATACAGATTTCATCGGTTTTTGGTTCAAAAATTCTAACTCTAACAGTTGCAATATAAGATCAAAACACTCCTGACCAGCTCGCCTGCGTTAGTTTTTTTACTCATTACACCACTCGTGTTATACCGGAAGGGCAAAGAACGAATGGAATTACAAGTTAAGTTTTTCAGGATAATCTATGCAAAAGTTTACAATTTAAATTTTAAGAACAGATACATAGTAACCTTCCCCTTCCCGAAAGGGGTGGGCTTTCTCACTTTTCGGCATATGGCTTTACAGCACCCGCTATCTAACGGTCAGGTGTAGCCCTGGAACACATCAATTCGTTGCACTCCTCAAAAACTAGCGGGGTGTCAACTCAGAGCAAACTAAAGCCACGATAACTCTACCCAAGTTGGCTGTCTAGAAAGAGGTTATGGACTGCTTCCCTAGTGCAAGGCCAATCGGCTACCTAGGTCAGTTGGTAATTGGTCTGATCATAATGACCGGTACCTAAACAGGGTCGGGATGACAGCCCCCTGGGACGACACTTGATTTCCAAACGTGAGAAGCGATAGCTCAGTTTTTAGACCCACGGTCAGAGGCAACTGGCAGGCCAGCTCATCCTGAACGTCACTTTTACTTGCAGTTCTTAGATCTCTCCTGCATCCCCGGTGGGACGCCCAAGAACACTCACCTTGGTGAGTGCCGTGAACAAAGACCCTTGCAACGACAACGAAACGATCATTTTGTGTGATTTTAACATAGCATGTCCACCACTCTTTGGAGAATTGGGTCAGTGATTTTACGAGAAAGACCCAACACCTAAGCTGTAATACGTCTACTTTGGAATAGATACGCACCTGCTTCCATTGTCTGCGTCCCAGCCACCATGTCAAGAAAACCCAACGGGGGATAAATTTGCCTAGGCAATATACTAAGTGGTTGTTATCAATAGGCAGGCGAAGAAGTCGTTCAAGAGTGGCGTGTCTGTCGGCATCAGGGACTTGGGCCCCGAGGGTGCGATATCGTTTCACATTCTCACGTCTATAACTCAATATCGAAGCAGGAGGCTCCTATATCCTATACTTTTCAAGTCTTCTCTTCTCCCCTCTTTAACCTAAATCTGCATCTACTGCTGAATGTAGGTTTCGTCCAATGCTTTCCATTTCTCCCTGTCTTATCCTTATCTATTTTCCCCTGATATTTTACCGATATCGTCGCCCCATCCAGTTTTCGGCCTTGCTGGGCCTCTTTAGCCTGTGCGGGATTTTCATTCTATAAGTTTCTTGACCTTGAATCTACTTATTTATTTTTCTGTCACGTAGAGTTACATCCAGCATAGCTCTTTCCATTACTTTTTGTTTGTCTCTGAGCCTATTAACCAGATTAGCCATTAATGCTCACGTTTGAGAAGCGAAGGTAACAACTAGTAGTACTTTTCAGGTACCAGTCGCTATCATCAGACCGTTAAGCGACCTATCCAGGTGGTTCGCAGTCGACCAGTACTAAGGACTGCGCGTAGCTTCTGGGAGAGGCAGCGTCGGTATTTTCGAAAAGTCTTAAAAGCGACTGTAAATGGCCATTTATAGTCGATGATAAGAGTTTTCGAAACAGCTGAAGCTGTCCCTTCCAGTTTAGGCGTGTGCCACGGATACAAGGGTAGCCTTTAGAGAAAACCAAGGCTCTCGGCCTAATTACGACAATGATTCGAGGTGTCATAGGCAGGCCTGTGCAGGAAAGAGGCGTTTTCTAGTGTTCCGGCGGGTGGGCTGCGTTTCAGCTTGCCTACTGACCTACTGCTTTTTTGGTAGAGATTAGGTAGTCTCCGCCCTATTAGTAGGAACAAAGGCTCGCCGCATGACGTTGTACTGGTGCTTGTTCTTGATTCGTCTTGAGCTAGCACGCTCATTTAGCGTATTTAAATTCCTTGTAGTAGATTAAGCTTATGATAGGTGCCACTACGTTAAAATAAACTAAAAGACTTTGCTGCTCATTGAGATTCTCAAGGAAACCTTCAACTTCTCGATGGAGAGGTATACGTACCAAATTTAAATTATCAAAGTGATCGCAAACACAAGTATTCGCACGGCTTACCTTATTAACGGTTCTTGGCCACAGTTTCCCCAAAACAAGATTACTTAGAATTAAAGAACATCGGAGACCGCAGATCAAAAAATCACTTTGAAAGTGGGGGGGGGGGGACATAAGCTCTCCTAAATATTACTGTATCTAAAAATTAAATGTAGAGGTTTATTTTACGCTCTAGTATTGTAGTTTCAACTCCAATAGTTGATCATGCCCCGTTAATTGAATATAAGTATATTAATTCGAAAATTTTAAGCGGATCTGGTAATTTTTTCTTAAGTAAATTACAATCGGTTCCAAAAAATGTATTTTTATCAAAATCTCAGAGTCGCTATTTTTCAACAAATACGGAAATTCTATTTTGTAAGGTCATACGACCCCCATCTAATGTGCCCTAATTTAGAGAAACACAAACACCCTGGGAAGTGCAGTGAGTGGGATTCGAACCCACTCGTCTTTGGCACAGTAGCTCCAAGAACACAGCCTCTGCCCAGTACCCTACTGTCGGCCCTAAAATTTTCAGAAATATTATACAATGTGATAGTTACTTAAATAAACTTTTCTGGGAAGTATTGATTTTCTTTTCATAATTAAATGAGCAAAATTTAATTAAGCTGAAGTTCAAAACTTTTACTAAATCAGTATTATTCCTGCATTTCTGTAAGCGGAGCATTTATTAACATAGCATTCTTTCAGAATACATCTTTGGAATATATTATTCGTTTGGATTCGTTGTCAAAACCAACCCTGTATGCAACAGATCCGACACCAAACTACACAATTATTGAACATGACGCAGAAAATTGTCCTCCAGGATACGCCAGAATACGCCTACATGCCTCTAGTAGTAGGGCATGGGCTGATTTTATTAATTCCGCCGGATTTCTCCGTAGGTAAGCGTAGGATTAGATACCTAATCAAATGTAGCTGCATATTAAATGCCCAAATGACACTGAGTGCGTTTTTCAGCTGGCAGGTTCCTGAAATTTTTAGCACAACGTCTGTTCGTTTGTAAAATTACATGTTTGCTGAATGGCAGAAGCAATATTTATTTGTTTTTTCCGTTGCTTCCTTAATCTAATTTTTTTAGAACGTTAGGAGAAGTGCGTATTGTTACAGTGGTATTCAAACTTTTCTAGGAATTATTTTTTCAGGGACAAAGTGCAAGCTAAAGTTGTGGAACTTCTCGCTTTGGCTGCTTCAGGGGATACTCCAAATTCTCCACTAGTGGTTGATGAATCTATATTGTGTGGATCTCCTGGTAAAATTGTGGATGCTCTTAACCTTTATGATATTTTACATAAGCCCGCTGACCATCATGTTTATTATGGACCGAGTAAGTTTAAATCTCAACTATATTTCAGGTAACTGGGTTACGCGTAAGAAGTATACGATAAAGTAATAATACGAGAAAAAATAAACATTTTGCAAAGTTGGATTAGGTCAAATGAAACTTTTAACTGTTAGATTATTGTATTTATAAACTCATTAAAAATAAAAGTATAGGACATAACGAACATGGAAAGTGACACTTAACACAAGAGTGGGAATGTTGACGCACGAGGCCGCAGGCCGAGTGCGGAAATCACACAAGTGTGTTTGTCACTTTCCAGCGAGTTATGTACAATATTTTCCCCACGACCCAAAAAAAAACAATTTCGTACTTTTGTTGCCATTGTTTGGGTAATAGATTTAACAAACTATTTTTTGCAGCTTCGACGACACTTGCTGGGGTAGATCCCGTCAAATCGTTACTGCTTGAGTCAATATCCATATTTTTAAATTGAAATTGCTTAAACTATGATCAGAAATAGTTTTAATAATGTGTAATGTGTAGGGTAACTGTTGTGAATAAAATATACATTTGACATTTGAATTTTCGTGACGCCTAGCACGGCCAATTGCTAGCAACTTGCCAGACACCTCTACAGCTCTACGGCAAATTGCGAGCAACTTGCCAGATACCTCTACAGCTCTACGGCCAATCGCGAGCTTCATGCCAGATACCTTTACAGCTCTACGGCCAATTGCGAGCTACTTGTCAGATACCTCTACAGCTCTACGACAAATCGCGAGCAACTTGACAGATACCTCTACAGCTCCACGGCCAATTGCGAGCTACTTGCCAGATACCTCTACAGCTCTACGGCCAATTGCGAGCTACTTGCCAGATACTTCTATAGCTCTACGGCCAATCGCGAGCTACTTAACAGATACCTCTACAGCTCTACGGCAAATCGCGAGCTACTTGCCAGTTACCTCTACAGCTGTATGTCAAATCGCGAGCACTTTGACAGATACCTCTGCAGCTCTACGGCCAATCCCGAGCTACTTTCCAGATACCTCTACAGATCTACGGCAAATCGCGAGCAATTTGCCAGTTACCTCTACAGCTGTATGTCAAATCGCGAGCTACTTGCCAGATACTTCTACAGCTCTACGGCAAATATCGTATTGTTTCCTATGAATTAATTATTAGTAGCAAAATTACTAAGTACTAGGGTAAATTCATAACTACAATTAAATTCATGCAGCTAGTGACTAAATATTTATCATTAAATAAAAGCAATCATTATTAATTATTCAAACAAAACTAATGGCAATTAATTTAAAAAATTGCATTTAAACTTCCAAGAGTTGTCAAACGCGCGAACACATCTAGCAGACATGTTGAACAGTTTCAGCCCAACGTGGCCAAATTGTATAGAAGGGAGTGAAGTTGTATAATTTTAGCTATAACAATTTTCCAAACATAACCAAACTTGATTTGTCTTTCAGCTGGATCTTCTCCACGTTTTCCTGACCCAAGAGATTTCAAACTGGCCATCGTAGATGAACCAGGTGGAATACGTCTACGAGTAGGTTTCCTATCTCCTGCTTTGGCTACAATTTCCATTGAAGTTCGCTTGTTGGTAGCCATAGGACTTGATGTTTGGCCATCTACCACTGACTTTCCCTTTCGTATTCCTTTGGGACACGCCGATTGTGTGTTGTACCATAGAGCTGCGCAGACGGTAATTAATAGTTTGATACTTACAATTGCGGAGGAAATATATTGCGAACTCTTGTACAATCTGAAGCTCATGTTTTAAATTAACTTTTAAACAATTTGTTTAATTTTAAGGGAGCGTATTTAACTGGATATGGAGTTCAATCATCGGCTTGGCAAATAAGGGTACCTGCAGCAGAATCAGTTCTGGAAAACCACTATAGCCAAAACAGCACAGTCATCACAATTTTAAAGACACTGTATGGAATATTGCATGACATTAATGAAGAGCATCGACGGGATCAGGTATATTACCTTTATTCACGTTTTTTGCCCATGATAACATCTTTCTTATACCCTATAAAACAGTTTGCGCTATATTAAGGCATGCACCTCCACGTTGCAGTTTCGACTGCGGATTAGAGGATGGCTTTAAGGGTTGCGACAATTAAACATCTGAAATGGGCTATCTCTACGTTTCAAAAGCCAAGAAGCGAATGGTGTGTTTCTGGCAAGAAGGCCCTGACACTCATTCGTCAACTGTATCACCTTTTGATTACCTTTCTATCTCTCGGGTATATCCCTGAATCATGGAGAACTGTAAAAGTAGTTTTTATTCTAAGGGCAGAACGTACAACCAGAACCTTAAGACTTATCAGCTTAATATTTTTTGTGCTGAAAACGCAGGAGAGGCTAGTTGGTAGCCGATTGTTTTTAAAATGTGGAAAGCGCCACATCACAAGGAACTTGCCGCAAATGTGTCTCTTAACATTGAATAAGCTTGTGATAACAATTTCTTCGATTCTCTTTGTGCAGACATGCCATTTAACACACCATCATTCTGGCGGTCCAGGAAATAGTAGCCACGCTCATTGTGGTTAAAGCGCTAGTCACAACAGGTCGTCTTTAACCACTAGTCACATCAGGTTGTCTTTAGGGAGAAGTTCTCTGTGGTGCCTCGTTTTCCACTGCCAAGTCGCGAAACCCAAAGAAACCGGCTTATTTACGCTAGGCTATGCAAATGACCTTGCAGTCATAATCTCAGGCACATTTTCAGGGTACATCAACGAGCTCCTACAAAGGGCTCTACCTATTGTGCAACGATGTTGTATTGAACAGGTCATTTTTACCTGAAGAAATAGAGCGGAAAGTTTAGTAAACCAATATTTTTGGTAACGAGACTGCACCTATCCGTAATTATCAACATCAAGTATAGAGGAGTTACTGGATGCTAAGTTATCTTTGACGTAACATGTCCGATAAAATAATAAAAGAACTACTACAACTCTGTGAATTTGTAGACAAACCTTTGGACAACTCCAAGATTACTATGTGTATCTACTCCGCCGTAGTTAGACCAATGATCACATGTCCGTCTCTGGTATGGTGGCCTGCGGCCTAACTCAGTTTTAAAGACTGGCTTGTTTAGGAGCTACTGGAGCGATAAGCGTTATCTACTGCGGTTCTGGAGACAGTTCTAGATCGTATGCCTCTTCATATTATAATTGAGGCAAAGATTTAGAAGGCAGAAGAACTCTCTTTCGCATTTCCATTGGTCCGTAACTAGTGGAAAAACAAAGGAGAGTTCTTGGGACATGCACGTCTCTTCTTCCTCGGAGCAAAAACAAATTGCATTCCACCTTTATTATCCTTCACCAAACCATTTAAAATGGTTATCCCCAACAGGAAAAACTGTACCTAAATTGAGGACCTTCTTAAGCCTACGACTTTAGTTCTGGTCTGGTTAACAGACGAATCGAGGATTGCCTTCGGTATGTTCGCCATAGTTTTCCAAACCGAGATTTTTGCTTAATTAACCTGTGTTAAGGCCAACCTCCGTAGAGGTTACTCGTTACTTCGTACAATTTATTAATGAAATACATGGCCCGTCCCATTCCAGGTGCACCGCCTTTCTAATCTAGTCCTAATTTTATAAATCTATCTTAATACTGACATCGTTACTTAGGACTAATATAAAAATAAATGCTATTTTACAATCACGCTGTCCTGATCAGTCTTTACGTTCACTGCCGCGCTGTCATGGCCAGTCTCTAATCCAAGTTTCACTTATCTATTAGACCTCGCTGTCCTGGTCGATCTCTAATTCAAACTGCCGAACTAATACTAACAGCTCTTTACTGCCCTCTCTTTCCCCCACCCGTCGTATGTTTTCTCGTCATACTTGCAAGCTGTCAAGCTGATTTGACTAGGCTATTATTTGCGCGAGCTTTATTTTTATACTTAATCTCAAGAGAACGTGAGCTACGCTTTTGTGTTCCTCACACCCACAGTTTACTTCCCCTTCTGGAATTTTCCAGATCCTCGCTAGGTAGGACCGGATTTTTCCGTGGCCTGTTATTATTTAGACAGTGTGCCTGTTTAGGTATATCAGTATAGTTCTTCTAGTTTCGAGTGTGGGGTGTCTTGTCTCCGCCGTTGTCCATCGCTGCTCTCATCTAGCCACCAATTGTCTTCGTGTTCACGACTTTGCCAATTTTCAGGGTGTCAGGTCGTACCCCAAATTTCCGCCCTCATCCTGCGTCGTGTCCTTCGCAAACTCGTCCGCTATTTCGCTGTAGTTACGCCGATGTCTCTATGCGTGCTTTTGTCCAGTAGAATTTTTTTTCTATTTTTGCTTCCATATTTCCGCCTATAGTTCCGTCGGTTGCATCATGTACTTCAAGGCTTGTAGTGATAATTTTCTGTCCGAAATGATGGACCACTTTTTGAATATGTCCTGGTGCTTAAGAAGAAAGCATAAGCATTCTCTGATAGCGACTAGCTCTCACTCAAAGACGGAACTCTAATCGGCCAATTTTGACTTCTTGAAGTGGACTTCCTTCCCGTGTCGTAAAATAACGAGTGCCGCCTCTTATTTTTCATCGTTCGTCAGCAAACCGCACGTGTAACAACGCACCCTTTGATCGTCGCCTTCCTCGGTTTTGTTGATTCCGAAAGCAATCCTTTGCATGTCCGCTGGGTGAGCGATGTCTCCCATGTCAACGATTTCCTTCACATTGTTTCGCCCCAAATGTAATTTTTCTCGTAAGTGGTCGCCTCGGCCTGCCATCAGCAGCCTCCTACTCATGGTATCCTGCTACAAAAAAATCAATCGGCAATAACTCGCTCAAAACTAACGCGTATTTCGTAGACACAGTGCGGTATGCCGCCGCCGCACCGCTTTCACAGTGAGCGCTCAAAAGCTGTCTAGCTTAATTGACTTTGCAACCCTCGCCCCATACCGCTTCCGCGTATCGCTGGTTGTACCGCTTTTTCGTTACTATAGCCTAGCGGCTCTCAGCGCTTTTCTGCTAGTCATAACTAAATTAATGCGGGTCAAAGACTGTTGTCAGGCCCTATACATGATTGGTGGGAACGAGGAAGTGGATGTCTTGGGAGAAGCTCACAACAGACCCTTTTTGAACGCCTAAGGACGACTGCAAGGTATTATATTGAGAACTAGGCTTGTTCCCAGTTCAAATTTAGACCTTGCATTTAGAATTTCGGCAGTCAAAACTCCTTATTCGAGAACCTTCACTGGGGCGTTCCAGCGTTCCAAACAACTCCTACGTTTAACAAAAAAACATATGTGAATCACGGTAAGTTTTCTGACCGGTGACAGTCGTTTGAACAAACGCCACAACATAATCGCAGTAGTAAATGACCACAAGTGTAGGTGATGTGTAGAAGCTACGACGATTTTTTCCTTAATCTTTTTAGCAATTTTCTCAAACTATCGATACTGAAGCACCAGTCTCCAAAGCAAGAGTTGCTAAGCTTTGGTTTAGGCTTTCCACCTTACCGATAATCAAACTTCGTATCTTTATTGACGTAGAGCCAAATTCGGCAATTTTAACAATGACTCCGCCCTCAGCCCTTATATATATATTTTTTAATTTGTTTTCTTGAGCACAACATTTAATACTATATACCACATCACTTCTCAATGTTAATCAATGTTATATCTTGTTTTACAGATTTCCTACAAAATACTAAACACATACGCCCTACGAACAGGACTGTTCTACGAACTAGAAAAAGACTTCTCCAGTCCAACTGAAATAATTCTAAATTGGTCGCCCAAATACCTTTCAACACACGTGTTACGAATCCTGGACAATATCGTCCATTCTTTGCGAAGACAGCGTCAACCCAATTACTTCTTCCCCAGTGCAAACTTACTCGTCAATCCTGGTCACCTTTGCGAAGACGACTTTATGCTGGAATCAAACAAAATTAAAGCATACATGCTAAGACTTTTTGACGAATCATTAATGTCGTTGAGGGCAAAAGAAGATTTTACCAAGTTTATGATTTCGCAGAAAACTGAAATGACTTTGTTGTATAAATGGAAGGATTTGGTAAATGGTTTGATGCCACCTCCTTCTATAAGAGGAAGAAGAATTTGTTTTGCTGGCTCCAGATATAGGAGGGAAGTTGTTTATACCCAGTACACCACAAGACAATTGGAGTATATTGGGATTTTATTGAAGAATATGCTAATTGTTAAGCAGAATGTTTTGCAGGTAATAACTTCTAATACTCTGTCTGCTTTTACCTGTTTAACTTTTCTACAGTATACATGTTCAATCAATTTTTAGGCAACCGAAGATTATTCATGGGCAGAAGACTTGAAACTTCCAGAAACTCTACAAGAAAACCCAATTGAAGACATAATCTATATCTTGGTAACGTTAGTAGAACAAGCACGAGACAAGTTTCTTGAAAATCTTCCAGACGATCCCAAAATCACAAAAACCAAACCAAAGTTAAAAAGGCAGTTTGATATTTCCACCACAAAATTGGTCGAACTAGTACGTAAAGAAAAAGAAAACACAAACTTGGAACTTCTAGACGATACCACCATGGTGAAAATAATTTTAAAGTGGCTGTATAAAGGACTTGATCAAAACAAGAAAAGTTTGGCTCCAGTTTTACGACCGTACTTGCGAATTCTTTTTACCATTTCTCATGGAGCTTCCTGGCATTTGGAAGCAATTAGGCAGCAAGACGTTCTGAATGAAAATGAAGCTTTAGGCATGTTCGCAAAGCTGGTTAATTCGAGCAGCATCACACCAGCTCAAGGTCTAGTTGATTCGATCAGTAAAAACTGGAACTGGGCGAAAAATATGTTGAAGGTGATCGAACAAGGAAATTTAAGACTCGTTTTTGTCCCGGGAAGAGGAAAAATTATTAAACACATTTTATCGTTACCAAAAAGTGACCAAAAATTAATAAGGGACTGTACTAAAGGTTCCGATAGTTCTATACAAACAGAATCGTCAACATTATCCCGAAGACATTATCTCAGTACGATTGTGATTAAAAGTAAGGAACAAGTGTTTCTTTTACAAATAAGGTGAAATAATATTCTTGTTCTTGTATCTTTTCATTGTAGCTTCGAATTCAAATGTAAGTGAATCTAGTAGAAATGTTGAAGAGTACATGCCCCTGCATTGTATCCTGAGGGACTCCAGTCCGATGACCTTAATTTTTTCTCAGTTACATCGAAAGGGGGAACATAGGTGTTGTGGAGATATCCTTCAATCGCTTTTGGCCATGCAAAAGGTTAATGTAAGTAAATCAAAAATTATATTTGAAATTAAATTGGAAATAAATCGATATTTGATTTAAGATCCTGCAAGAAGTTTCAACTCTGTTGCCGAACGACGAACGTATGGAAATATTGGAAGCGATCCAAAAGCTCACAAACGAGAGAAGTAAACGAACATCCAGTAAGAAAAAGTCAAACACTTTCATACAGCTGTCGAATTCAAAACGAAAAGTAAACCCGGAAGTGTTCTCCGAAGAGCAACAAAAATACACCCCAAAAGAGGAGAGCGCTGGAATACGGGAAGTAGCGCAAGACGAGAGAGACGCGGAACAAAAGGGAAAGCAGAGGAAAGAAAAGGAGAAATTTATGTCGAAAAGGTGGAACAAAGAGCAATCTCCTAATGGTGATAAGAACCAGGAGGGAACCCTAATTGGGAGCTGTCGAGCCGCACGAATACGAGATGATACTAATATCATACACTTTCAGGATAATTTTAAAATTCAGTCCTTGATGAAACATTCTAGTTTTAAGTACTAATGAAGTTTGAGCTTTTCCGTTGTGTTGTGCAACATAAATGAAGGGATATAGTCCGCTTGTGAAAAATGTTTAATTTTAATAATTTTCATAAAAATCCAGAAATGGGTCGGCGCACAAAATATTTGCTTAAAAATTGAGATTTCACAAATTAAATTGCACAAAAAAATAGTTGTATCAATATTACAAAATTGTACTAGTCTTAGTTAAAATGTACTCATGACAAAAAATAATGGTCGAAGGTTTGTATTTTGTATACTCGTGATTTAATGATATTTAGGAATTTTATAATTAAATCAGAAATTAAATGTCGTAAAGTTGTATTGATAGACTGATTATATTCTTACCATAGTCTTAATAAACCCAGTGGCGTAGATAATATACAAAAAGGAAGTTGTACCTCTGAAAAGCTTTTCAATAGAACGAGCGCCTAAGTATTTTATTTATTTATTTTTGCCAGTATATTTTTTTATACAATAAAAATTGGATTATTACGTATACAACCGCAAATAAAATCAACTGCGGTCGCCACTGCCGCAGAAAAACGTAAAAGCAACAAATAGAGAGCTAAATGGAGAAAGTAACAGAAAGCAATTTTGAACAACGAGGGAAAATTTTGAGGTTCTAGGATTATGTAAGATTAAGCTATTATCCACTAATTGCCATCTATCCGTACCAGAGGCGTAGACAGGTTTCCTCCATATTATTAAATTATAATATTAATACATATACAAATTGAAAAGTACAGGGCCAATTGTTAAACATTGTGATACTCCATACGTAAATTGACTTGCAGCCAATGACTCAAAATTTATTACCTATTATAATTTTAAATTAATTATTTATAAGCATTTTAAAAGCGTCAACATGTTTTTTATACGTTTAAAAATAATAATACAAAATCACATCATAGGGCACCCCACTTTTAAAACAGTTTTGGAATAAATGCTTTAAACCGTTACTGCGTTGCATGTATTTGCAGATTTTAAAATTGTTGTTTATAATAATTATTTATGTAAAATTTTATAATTTAAAAAAAACTGGACCAAGCACTATACCCTGCGGCACTTCATATTTATACTTATTTTTAGAAACTTTTGAAGAACTTGAGCGCTTACTAATTGATTCAAAACAATTTAGTCTTAAATTAATTTAAAATAATATAGGCCCTAAAACGTTACCTTCTGGCGCGCCTTTACATTTTATTTTTATATAAATTGAAAAATACTTTTGGGTAAGTAACAGACTTTTGCAATTCCTTAAATTAAATGCTTTTTTCAAATTTTCTAAGGCCCCCAAACCTCAAGCTGAACAACACAGGTCCCCTTGCGACACCCCTTTTTTAAATGCATGTTTATTTGGATCGTTCAAAATCTTTTTAAAGCAACCGGAGATAAGTAATAGTAGAGAAAATATAACAGAAAAGTACAGAGCCAATTGTTATACCTTGTGATACTCCATACATAAATTGACTTGCAGTCAGTACTTCAAATTTTTTTAATATAATTTTCAATTACCATTAATACTAAATTAACTATTTATAAGCATCTAAAAAAAGTAACATTTTTTAAATACTTTTTAAAAATAATAATCTAAGACCACGTCTTAAGGCACCCCATTTTTAAATTAATTTTGCAATAAATGCTTCAAACCGTTACTATGTTGCATGCATTTGCATATTTTTAAATTGTTGTCTAAAATAATTATATATGTACAATTTTATTATTGGCTCACAACAATTTAGTCTTAAATAAATTTAGAATAATATAGGCCCTAAAACGTTACCCTCTGAAGCGCCTTACAACATTTTCTTTTTATATAAATTTAAAAATATTACATGTTACAGACTTTTGCAATTACGTAAAATAAATTCTTTTAAAGTCCGCAAACTGAACAACACCGGGCCAAATATATCACCTTGCGACACCCCATTTTTAAACTTCTGTTTATTTGGATCGTTCAAAATCTTCTTAAAGCAACTGGAGATAATTAATGGTAGAGAAAATATCGAACAAGGTAATAAATGGGTATTAGTGGGTTCCCGAGGTAACGAACGTCCCTGCACGGCGATGCTCCCGAATCAATGGTGCGTCGCGACGCCGCAGTCGGCCCAGCATCCAGAGGTGTGTCGGACGCAGCATCTGAGCTCCCGGTTAACGACTTAACCCTACAGTAGCCACCCCTAACCGCTACGACGTTGTATAAACGGGAAGCATGGACCTGCATCAAAGTCGATCGAAATCTGTCATTGCTTCCACGCTAATCGTATCAGTTAATTCGAGCGCGGTGCTTTTCTAATCACAAAACTTTTCTCCTTAATATCCATGGTTGTTGCTGTTGCAATTGATTGTTGGTTTCATGCGTTATGCGGATGTGATTCTGCTCCAAGGGTAAGTTAGGGCTGCATTTGCATGAGGCTCGTCTTTGAATAATGTGGCGTAGTTTTGCTTTGCCCGAAAAAAATTTAAAGTTTTTTTTGGCTGTTAGAGTTAAGAAATTTAAGGGTTCAAAAAAATAACAAAGGGCAATAGCTTGTTTTGCCGAAAATAGTCGATGACGATTTTGAAGATAAAGAATTTTTTGGGAAAAAACTATTGTAAGGGAAAATATTTTGCTTAAACCGCAGTTATTCATTATGTTGCTTAATTAAGGGTGGCCAAAGAACTCATTATGCGATACTTTTTTATAAGAAAAAGTTTGGCCGATAAAGCTTTTCTCCCTCCATCAAACGCATCAGATATGAACAATAGGGTAATATTGATGCAGCGCAAGATGACAAACAACCCTTGATTAATGAAACAGAAATGCGCCTCATATTACTCAATTATTCACAGAGTGTACTAATTATAATTAACAATACGGACATAAAGCGTCCCTTCTGGGATATGCTTGCCGAACTCAAACTGTTCCGCTTCGGTTACCGATACTATATTTCCAAGCCTTTCCGGCTTCGTCATCTCCAAGAAATGCAATATTCATGTAAAGTTTTTCGCCCATTCATCATTCTCTAAGAAAAGTGTTTTGGAAAAATTAATGCGAGGCAAAAAATAATAAATTTTTCCAGGAGGCATTAAAATCTTCCGGTTCAGATAGTGGCTTTACCGATTCGGCTAAACGTGCGTAATTAAGCCCGCTGTTTGCAAAATGTATTTCTGGAAGTTTCAGTTCGGATTAGCGCTCGCCGAAATGTGTTATTAATTGCTTGCTGAAATATGAATTAACAAGTCTGCAACGTTTAGACCAAAGTTTAGACCGGGATTAAACCAGTCTAATCGCTATAGCCTTAAACCGAATAATTTATTCATGAAGCAATTTGTTTTTATATTTATATGAAAACTAGCCCCAAATCGGACAAAAAATTAAATTTGGTATTCGTTTTTATTTGATTTCTATTTTGAAACCGTTTTGAATCCACAAAATCGGCTTAAAGAAGATAGGTTTATACAATTTAAAATATCCGGATTGAATAAACAAAAATCTGTTAAATTTAGTACGAGATGCAGTCGCAAAACATATTTTTAAAGTAAAGTTAATACATCGTTGGATTATAGAGTCCGATTATAAATGAAGCTGAAGTCTAATCCAAATATAAATCTAACAAGGATTCAAAAGTTAGCAGGATTTTTTACATAATACGACATTTTTAAAATTATGAATAGGTACAAATTTGAGTTGGATATCACAAAATTCAAATTTCAAGTTTTGGATCCAAAAGAAAATCGACTACAAAATTGCATTTGAATACAAAAAATTCGATGAATCCGCTCTATTATTATCCAAATTAAAATTTGGTAGCAAATGGTTCTTAAAAATTTTGAATCGGATCAAAATTATTATTATCGGATTAAAGAATCCGATCATATATTCAATTAAAATTGAGTCCAGACATTAGTCCAATAAGGATTTAGAAACTACGAGGATTTTCCTCAAATCCTGCAAAATATTCAAAATTATGAATACAAATTCGAGTTGGGTATCACAAAATTAAAATTGAATGTTTTGAATCCGAAAAAAGTTTAATTTAAAGATGGATTTAAATACAAAAAGTCGATAAATCCGCTCTATTATTATTCAAATTAAAATTTGGTAGCAAATGATTCTTAATAGATTTGTTACAAATTTTGAATCGGATCAAAATTATTATTATCGGATTAAAAAATCCGATCATAACTTCAATTAAAGTTGAATCCTGACAGTAGTTTAACAAATATTTAAAAACTACGAAAATGTTGCTCAAATCCTGCAAAATATTTAAAACTATGAATACAAATTTGAGTTTGGTATGACATGATTAAAATTTGGAAGTTTTGGATCCAAAAGAAAATCGAATTCAAAATTGGATTTGAATACAAAAAAGTCGACAAATTCGCTATATTATTATCCAAATTAAAATTTGGTAGCAAATGATTTTTAATTGATTTGTTACAAATTTTGAATCGGATCAAAATTATTATTATCGCATTAAAGAATCCGATCATAAATTCAATTAAAGTTGAATCCTGACATTAGTCTAACAAAGATTTAAAAACTACGAAAATGTTGCTCAAATCCTGCTAAATATTTAAAACTATGATTTGAGTTGGGTATAACAAAATTAAAATTTGGAATTTTTGGATCCAAAAGAAAATCGAATTCAAAATTGCATTTGAATACAAAAAAGTCAATAAATCCGCTGTATTATTATCCAAATTAAAATTTGCTAGTAAATGATTTTTAATAAATTTGTTACAAATTTTGAATCGGGTCAAAATTATTATTATCGCATTAAAGAATCCGATCATAAATTCAATTAAAGTTGAATCCTGACATTAGTCTAACAAAGATTTAAAAACTACGAAAATGTTGCTCAAATCCTGCTAAATATTTAAAACTATGATTTGAGTTGGGTATAACAAAATTAAAATTTGGAAGTTTTGAATCCAAAAGAAAATCGAATTCAAAATTGGATTTGAATACAAAAAAGTCAATAAAACCGCTCTATTATTATCCAAATTAAAATTTGGTAGCAAATGATTTTTAATAGATTTGTTACAAATTTTGAATCGGATCAAAATTATTATTATCGGATTAAATAAACCGATCATAGATTCAATTAAAGTTTAATTCCGGCATTAGTCCAACAAGGAGTTAAAAGCTACAAGAATTTTCTTCAAATACTGCGAAATATTCAAAATTATGAATACAAATTTAAATTGTATATCACAAAATTATGGATCCAAAAGAATTTTGAATTCAAAATTGGATTTGGAAATAAAACTAATATCGTTAAAGCTGCTTCAATATTAATTATTGTATCAAAGATTGGTAGCAAATGGTTCTTAATAAAATTTGTCACAAATATTGAATCGGATTAAACAAATATTCAAAATTATCAATACAAACTTGAATTTGGTAATACAAAATTAAAATTTAAAATTTTTTAAACAAGAGAAATTTGAATTAAAATTTGGATTTAAATGCAAAACTAAAATCGATAAATCTATTTGTATGTTATCCACATTAAAAATTAGTAGCAAATGATTTTAAATAGATTCCAATCATAGATTTTAAATCAGATCAAAGTTATGAAATTTGATCCAATTTAAATGGAACCCTAAACTAAGAAAATAGATGTATTATATTTGAATTCTGCAAGGTAATGATGTCCAGATAAATGCTCATATTTGGCTTTGTTATAAATTTAAAATTATATCTACATCAAAATCCTAGATTAAAATATGGATCAAAACTCAATCTAGATTCGAAATTTGTATTTATATGGAATTATTCATTGAATAACCGTTCGAAATTTATTGCCGTTTGAAAAGGTGGAACTGTTTATGGCGTGCAAATTTTCGAAATAAATCAGATTAGAAATGCATCCGAAGTGGATACAAGATTAAATCAGTTTTCAAATCTAACCCAAACTCTTAAGTTTAAACTTTGATTAAACAAATCTCTAATCTGTATAATTTTAGAAATAGTCTCGTTGAAATTGTTTTATATCCAAACAGATTAGATTTGAATCCTTTGCTTTAGTTTTAAATCGGATCGAATTATCAATCGTAAGTATTTGAATTTAAATTACGGCTTGGGTAGCACAAGATACACAAATAAACTTAAATACCTTTGCGATTAAAGTAAATCCAAACACAAATTCGAATTTATGTCGTTTAATATTTGGATTCGAATCTCAATTCGATCCAAAAGAATTATAGTGAATTTCTTATCATGGCACGTTTTTTTGAAAACAGAAGTATAAATTTCTACTGATGCTGCAAATACACTGACAGCAGATTTACTGAATTTCAGATTGGATTATGAATTTAAATTAGATGTGCATCAGATTAGAATTTTAAATCTGAAAAGCGTATTTAAATCGAGGTAAACCTCGTTCAAAATAAATCGGTTTCCAAATGCTTCCAAAATAGATCTAAGATTGAATCGGTTTTCAGATCTAATACAAAGTTTGAAAAACTAATTAAATAAATATTTTTAAATCGGATCTTACTTTCAAAAAAGTATTTGATATTTTAAATTGATTTTCGAATCATGGCAGGTTTTTCCTATTGAAAAAATTACTTTTTTAAATTCAAATCAGCTAGAAGTACAAATTTCTGTTAATGCTGCAAATATACTGACAGCAGACTTAAATTCTGATTGAATTATGGATTTAAATTAGATTTAAAGTTTTACATCTAGAAAGCATATTCAACCTACGTTAAAAATAAATCGTATTTGAAATACTTCCGAAGTAGATGCAGTTTTCAGAACTAATTCAAACCGTAGTTAAGTAAGTTTCCAATCTGTCTAATGTTAGGTATGGCTTCGTTAATATTGTTTTATACGAATAATAGTTTAGATGTAAATCATTTTCTTTAAATCGGATCCAAACTCCAAGAGCAAATATTTGAATTTAAATTTCGGCTTAGATAGCACAAGATATCCGAATGAACTTGGACGCTTTTGTTATTAAAGTTATGTCATTTAAGATGTCGATCCAAATCTGAAACCGATCCAAAACGATTTAAGTAGATTTCTAGTCGTCGCAGTCGTAACTAGATAAGAACGCGCATTATATTTGAATTCTGCAGAGTAATAATGTCCAGATACACACTCACATGTTATAAATTTAAAATTATACCCACATTACAAGCATTACAAACTTGATAATGGATTCAAACTCAATCTAAATCAAAAATTGGATTTTATATGGAATTATTCATTTGAGATAATCTTTTTGAAAGTTAAAGTAAAAACACAAACTGTGGAATAACAACACTTGAAAAAAACATCACCCTTTCATAGAAGTAACTAAATACCAGATACGTATTTTGACAGCAAAGCTATCATCGTCAGTGGTAAACTGACACTGAGTTGCAGCGTCAGTTTACCACTGCTGATGATAGCTTTGCTGTCGAAACACGTATCTGGTATTTAGTTACTTGTGCGGAAGGGTGCTGTATTTTACAATTTTTGAAATTTATTACTATTTCAAGAGATTTAAAAAATAAATCGGATTCAAAACCTTTCGTCAATAGATACAGGATTTTGAATCGGTTTCCAGTTCAAATCCAAACTCATAAGTTAAAATCCTAATTAACTAAATCTATAGCTTCAGGTATGAACTCGTTAAAATCGTTTTGTATGAATAATAGTTTAGATGTGAATAATTTTTTTTAAATCGGATCCAAATTTCAATAGTAACTATTTAAATTTAAGTTTCGGTTTGAATAGCACAAAATAGACGAATGAACTTGAATGCTTTTATTTATCAAAGTTAGTTAAAATACAAACCGGATTTATGTAATTTAAGGTGTCGATCCAAAGCTGAAACCGATCCAAAACGATTTAAGTAGATTTCTAGTCGTCACAGTCGTAACTAGATAAGAACGCGCATTATATTTGAATTCTGCAGAGTAATAATGTCCAGATAATCGCTTACATGTGTCCAATAGATTTGTTATAAATTATATACACGTGTTTCGACAGCAAAGCTATCATCGTCAGTGGTAAACTGACACTGAGTTGCGGCGTCAGTTTACACTGATGATGATAGCTTTGCTGTCAAAACCCTGGTATTTAGTTACTTGTGTGAAAGGGTGCTATATTTTTCAATTTTTATAAGTTATTACTGTTTAAAGAGATTTTCAATATAAATCGGATTCAAAATCCTTCGTCAATAGATACAGGATTTTGAATCGGTTTTCAGTTCAAATTCAAACTCATAAGTTCAAATCCTAATTACCTAAATGTGTAACTTCAGCTATGGCCTCGTTAAAATCGTTTTGTATGAATAATAGTTTAGATTTAAATCCTTTTTTTTAATCGGATCTAACTTTCAGTAGTAAGTATTTAAAAATTAAATTCCGGATTGGATAGCACCAGACATAGGAAGAAACTTGAATGCTTTTTTTTTATTAAAGTCCGAATTTTTGTCGTTTAATATTTCGATGCGAATCTGAAACCGATCTAAAACGATTTAAGTAAATTTGTAATTATAGCAACTTTTATAATTGAAGAGCGGCCGTAGCTCAGTGGTAAGCGCGCGGGCTACCAATGCAACGGATCCGGGTTCGATTCCCGGCCCGGTCGTTCTCCCTCGCAAGGCAACGGGAAACCAGCGAGGTGGATTTTTCCCCAGGAAAACCTCTCTGGAGAAGAAGTGTATCCACTTCCTGTGGTTCGGAGCCCACGTTAAACTGTAGGTCCCCTATGTCTGTCTGTGCAAATTATCTATCGCCGCGCACCAAACACAGACATAGGAGAGAGGTAACCAACGCCCTGATTGGGAATGGCACCATAAGAAGATAATTGAAAAACAATTATCTTTTAAAATTTAAAAACAGTTAGAAGTATACGTTTCTATTAATGCTGCGAATATACAGCAGACGTACTTATATCCAGATTGAATTATGGATTTAAACTAGATTTGCATCAGATTTGAATTTTAAATATGAAAACCATATTCAAATCGAGTTAAATTTACACAGAGTAAGCCGGTTTTTCTGATAAATAACACTTAACTTTATAGGCGAGGATGTAATTTTCTCTCCCCCACCCGGATTGAAATACTGGCATTCCTAAATTGGTTTATAATTTTGCTGAATTAATAATGTGTGGAGGGTGTTTAATTACATTAATAAAATTTAGCATTGCTGAAATCGAATCGGTGTAATCATATTCCGCAGGTTTTATGTGATAGGAACACCGTCATGTTCGTAATTTTTTCAATTTTGTTGCTATTTAGGGTGTTGCACGAGTTTGTGTACAAAATTAAAGAGCACATTCCTGAGGCGATTTTAAATACAAAATCTTCAATAAAGATGGGTGCGAAAACGCTTCCTTACAGAGTTACAGCCTCCCCAATATGAAATAATCTAATCAGGATTTAATTAATATCTCCGCCATAAATTGAGATTTTTGATTCAAATTTTGCATGAACATTGTCCTATAAATGATTTATATTTTTGCTAAAATTTATTAACCAGGGGCGTAGATATGGGAGGGTACGCGATGTATCTCTTAACGTATTTTGAGCACCCCGCATATCTACGCCCCTAGCGATTGGATTTTAACAAAAAAGAAGGAAAATGTAAATCATCAATAGTGAAATACTTAAATCAAATTTAAACCAAATATCTCAATTTTTGGCAGAGATATCAATTAAAGTGTGATTAGACGGCTTAAACACCTTGTGTGGTTGATACACTTTAAAATGATTTCACGTCCTTCATGTATGTGTTGAAGTGACGAGTTCGGCAAATTTAAATTTGCACAAAAAGTCCAAGTTTGCCCCAAAACGTGGTTAGAAAAGTAAAACGTCTTCAAACATTAAGATGCCATCAGCGCTGATCTCCGGCCATAAAAAAATGGTTTGAGCACCAAACTCATTTAGATGCACCCCAGTTGATTCCGCATTTTGTTAATTTTGATGAACAACATTCTGCTCATTACAATTTATACAGAGAGACCGTGATTAACCTTAGCTTCCCCGTTTCCATCATTTTATAAATTACATCCTCCGGTATTGTTCCCCCCAGAGCTTTCTGAGCAATCTCGGCTCGCCTTTTGTATCATTTCACGTCGCCGTTAAATTTTGGGACAAGTTAAATTTATACTCACACACACACGACGCATTGAGTTTGCCCTTCTTTTATTCATAGGTAAATATTTGCAAATGTTTCCAGTTTCGTACATGTTCACATGTAGGCGGGCGACAACTCGTCTAAAAATTGTTTAAATAACCCTCTAGACGCCGATTAGGGTTGGCATTAAGTAAACAAAGGAGCGTCAATATGATGGATGATCGACTTTGGCATATCCAATCAATCAATCAAGCTCTGAACTCAATCCTGGACAAATAAAATCCGTCCAAGTTGGCGTTGGTATATGATGTACTCTTCTAGGTTTCGTTGGGCCATCCATCTAAAAGGTCAACCGAGAGGGTGTTGCTTGGGATTGCGGTTCACCAGGTTTCACTAATACGATCTGATTAACAAGGGTGGCATTTGTGTTGTAAATTAGAAAACATATATTCCGCCCATTTCGGTCCGCGACAAAACACCGTGTTAAATGTGTCGAGTCCTGAGGGTATTCATAGAACACAACCAGGTTTGCTTAGGACAAATTAGGAAACTTTATTGTTACATCTTCATGTTTCAAGAGTTTAACCTCATAAAACATTTTATTCAAAATAAATTTAAATTCAAACAAGAAAAATGGCAGATTCGACAGCAAGCGTAACAAGAATCGACAGGTTAGTCGATACAACAAGAGCCCACGGGGAAAGGTTTTTTTAAGAAATTATTAATGTCCCACTTTTTCAGATATTTCGATTATTTCGAGGGTGCGGATGGTTTAAGGGTAATACATTTTTACGTTTTGAAATTGAACACGAATTGTTATAAACTTAAAATTTGATGGTCTCCGTACCTCGATAAGATGTGTGAACAAAGAGCACAGGTAGATAAATAAAGCGTGTTCCAGTACACAAAATTTGTTTGTAAGCAAGATGTACTCAGTGCCGTACTCGGTATTTTTGAGTCCGGAGCAAACCAAATAACGCCCCCAAAAACTAAAACAAATGACCACCTCAATAATCATCACATTAGTTTTACCACAGTTTGAAGGTCTAAAATATCTTATAGTTGATGGTAGAAGCAAACCATGTTTTGACACTTTTCCTTTTCCACATTATGATTGCTTAAATCTAAGGTTATGGGTTACGAACGATTGTGGATTATAAAATGACGTTTTAAATTTCACAGCTACTTATGAGGTGATTTTTTTGTTAATTCCATGGTACATACGCTATGACGTGACGTACACCGGAAAAGACCTTCTAGTTTCTGTCAATGGATCGGTATATTTTAGACCCATATAACTATCTTCTTTTTTTTCCTCTTGTTATGGACCAATGACCTGTTTAATACCCTGAGCCCTATTTGCACTATGCCGGGCAGGAGGATGGCCTTACCCGACGAAAAGGGTTTATGATTGGGGACCGCCACCGACGGCTTAACGTGCCTTCCAAAGCACGGTTGGTTGCAGATATACCCTTATATTGGTCACCCATTCGAGTGGGGACCAGAGCGGACAATGCTTAACTTTGAATACCGTGTGACCGGCATCCGCAGTTCTCCGCCATGCAACCAACCCATATCACTATCATAATTTAAAATTAAGCAATTTCATTGAAGAAAACTATTTCTGTTGAATTTTTTTGCTTTTACAAAGATAAAATTATTGGTAATATTGTAATTTAAATTTTTATAATAACATTACATTAAATAGTTTAAGAAAAGTATATACAGAACAACAGTAGAGTGATAGGTCCTCACGGAGAAGAAACAATCAATAACTATGGGGAGTTACCGACCAGTATATGTAAACAATACGATCTAAAAATACAGAACACCTTCTTTCCGCATAAAAATATTTACAAAAATACCTGGTACCGCATACAAGAAATTTAAAATCAATTATTAACTACATTATTATAAGACATCGAGGTAAGAGGAGGAGCAGACTGTGGCTCACATCACGTAGCTTAACAGAATCAAAAATGTACATGCCATATCGTTGGAGCCAGCAACCATAACAAAGTAAAACTACAAATACATTTGACCAACAAACTGTAAGATACAACATTTAAACATTTAAAGCCTAGAACACGATAACTATGTGCCAACAGTGGGAAATTACCCGAAGAATGGAGGGCAGCATATACTACCCCAATCTACAAATAAGGAGCTAAGAACAACCCCAAAAACTATTGAGAAATAGCAGTAATCTGTACAACTAGAAAAATGTACTCAAAGATAATAAAGAATCTGATAGAGACATTGTCCCCGTGGTAGCAGTCAGAGTCACTAGTTGGACTTTTCTGAGCAAACACCTGCCGAAAACAGTGCTACCCGTATCAGTTTAGGCTACTCGCATTCCTTAGTACTGGTCGACTACGCACCGCCCAGATTAGTCGGTAGCCGGTCTGATAGTGACCGGTACCTTAACAGCGAGAGGCACGAGAAGCTCAAAAGCATGGCGTACTATCAAAAACTTAAGAAAAGCAACAAATGAGCGCCATTTCAAAAGTATATCAGACAATCAGTTGGAAAACCACTTTAAAGAATTGAAAGAAAAGTGGTAAAAGCAATGCCACTTAAAGAATCTCCCGTAACAGAGGGTATAAATCCTGAATTGGTAAAATATGGACTTGATCAACTATTTGGTAGTCCTGCAAATCTGTTTCAGCTATGTGCTAATGGTGGGAAATTACCCGAAGAATGGAGGGCAGCACACACTACCCCAATCTACAAAAAAGGAGGTAAAAACAACCCAAAAAACTATCCAGGAATAACAGTAATCTGTACAAATAGAAGAACGTACTCGAAGATAATAAAGAATCTGATAGAGACGCTCCCCGTGGTACCAGTCAAAGTCACTGGTTGGACTTTTCGAAGCAGTGTTACCCCTACCAGCTTACGCTATTCGCAATCATAAGTATTCGTTGACTACGCACCGCCCAGATTAGTCGGTAGCCGGTTCGATAGTGGCCGGTACCTTAACAGCGTGGGTGTGCCTAAGCACGAACCCCCTGGGTCGACACTTTAATAGTGGGCGTGAGCAGGCAAAGTGCACCTCACCCCTAGTGCCCAGGTCCCTAATGCCAGCAGCCGCACTACACCTACCTGGAGCACATTCACCTGTCTAAATCAGTCGGCTTTCAGCCACCCAGTATATTCCTTAAGGTAAATTTGTAACTACCAGGGGTCACTTCGACGTAGTTACTAGGACGCAAGCAAATTTATAACCACGGCCAGGGAGCGGAGATCCCATTAATGAATACGCGCTGCCGCTAAGGTGTTAGGTACCCATACTAAGGGCTAGCAACACCTCCCCTCGTGAAATCACTCACCCAGTTCTCCATGGTCTCAATTAAGGTAAACCTTGAACCTCTCCGAAGAGAGGTAGACGTACAACGTTGAATTCACCGAAGTTACCGTTACAACGCCGACTCCGCAGAAGGTGTTTTTGTTCACACCTCTTACCTACGTGAGAGTCCTTGGCCGTCCCGCCAGTTAAGCTCGACAGTGTAATTTGTAACTGCTTGCTCAGTATAGGTAAAACGCTGGTCAATGCCTGCTCTAATGTAATTTTTGTGGATCGCACGGTATACCTTCGACAACATAAGCTTAGACGCTGTGACGCCTCGTGAGCATTTACTACAGGAAATAGACACAAATTTAAAACAAAAAATTTTAACTTCTAACTAAAAGTTCTATAAATTAAATCCATACGCTTTTCTTTCTGATTCACAAAATGGCCAATTGCTAAGTAATTAAAATGTTCTTTCTCCCTAAATACTTCAAATTTTTAACACCGGTCGCTGATTTATTTTGGTAACAAAATGGAGACACTTATGATCAAGACCTAATAAAATAAACAGTATAGTAGGTACTAACTGTCAAACTAACAAATGCTGACAGATTTTACAACGAAGGTTTGGACCAAATCATAATTATAATAATAATAATATTAGTAATAATAATAATATTTATTGAATCATATGATGCGTGACCTTGAAAAGAAGGTTTGTATATACGCAAACATACACACTGTAATAGTAACCCAGACAAATCTGCAGAACGAAATAGACCGACGTTAAATAAATATTAAAATATAATAACTTCCTTTGTTTCTCACCCACACTGCTTAGGCAAAAGTAACGAAAAATCACCCATAGCAGGGGGGTCTGCATGTTTTAACTCGTTTGTTTACATATACGCGGCCTCCTTTTATAAACAGAGTTGTCCATATATATGGGATTTACCCGCGTACAAGCCTTTATAAAAACATCGTTATCCTGTAGTGGAACTTGAATGGTATTAAACGTTTTAAAAAAATGAGAATGTTATTTTTAATATTGTTGGCTTTGCGTGTTTGGTAGGAAGGGCTATATCGCCTCACCTACGAGCCGCCACTGCTTACAGAAAAGCTGTGCTGATGGCGTGCAATCCTTATTGGATTTCAAACAGTTTGCTGTTGCAACTACTTGGAAAAGATGGGGCTTAATGAAGCTTTATTTGACCACAACGCCTAAACTGGCTGCATATAACAGGGATATAAAAGTTGCGCCTTTAGGGTTTCCTATACGCTAGCATAAACTAGAAGCAACGCTTCTGGTACTGTTCTACGTAGACTGTGAATAATATCCAGGACCCTTTCTTACACAATAGCAAATGCGTACATTTCTAATTAACCCGACCAGATTTTACGGTTTTTCAATGAAAGCTTCCCATTCTCTTAGACGAGGGTTGCCGAAAGAAATGTGCCCCTGTTTTCCTATTTTACTTAGAATTAAATATATGCCTGCCACTTCACCACATGTGTGCCTAATTACCGTTGCCCATTATCATTAAATTTTTGTGGTGGCTAACCAATTGTCATAAAACAAATGTGACATATGTATTTAAAGCCAATAAAAGCCAACTAATGTAAATATATTGGTGTCAGCTATACGCAGCCGGGGTCGTTTTTGTGGTTTATTAATTGTTTTTACATACTTTCATAATTAAAATCTGTTTTTGTTGTTTAATTGCTTTTCGGTGTTGTTTTATTGTATTTAATGTTATTTAGGTGAATTGCATAAATTTGCCGCTTGTATAACAGCGATTATTATATTCATGCATAACGGAACCAATCAGAATGCAGTATTGACCAAACTACATGATATCCCCCCGGCAGTTTTTTGTATGGCTTTATTATAAAGTTATAATTCAGTATATTTGGTAATTAATTGGGTTTTAGGACAATATGTAGAAACTAATTTGTAAGTTATAATTTAATTTTTTCACGTTTCAAATTTCATGAAAAAAGCTTTTGAATTTTGTTTTCATAATATAATTTTGTCAAATTACATTTCGAGCATTGGAATTTTTTAGATTTACTACTCAAACTTCCTGCATAGTCAAACAGATCGCGTCAGTTTGGCCGAAAAGCACTTGCGCCTGTGATTTTTAAAAGTCAAACGCACACTCTTTGTTATTATGTAACAAGTATGCAAAATATAACCGGCAGTTTCAAAGCTCTTATGATAATACTAAATTACTGCTATATAGCGCTAAGATATTCACATAATATTGCACTATGGATATGGTGATCATCATAAGACATCCATATCGAGTACTTTGGATGTCATATGGATGTCCATTTGGAACAACTTTGTACATTTAAAGGATATCCATCGCAGGATGTTTTATGAACATCCGATAACAATTTGTATGGAAATCCATGAACGTAAAACCAACAATTAAAATAAATTAAGAAATACGTAAACCTAGATAGTATCAAGTTTATTCAATGCGTATTTAAAGAAGAATACATATATTCAAGCATTTCATTTTTTTGATTTAGCTTCATGTCTTTCTTTTCCTCATCTTAGCCAACTTTTAATATCTTCTTCCACTTCTTTTGTTGTACTTGCCTATGAATTTCAAGAAATTTAAAGCCTCTGTGTTAAGAATTTGCAGCCCCCTAACGCCCCTAACAGCAAATTTAAGAGTTAACAAACAGCACTTGAGCACTCCAAAGCAAAACAGATAAAACCAGATCAGACATTCAGACAAACCACTACTAGTACACATAACGACACAACTGCTACAGTACACGTTTATACAGAGCCTTCATTAATTACTGATACCCACATGACCACAAAATATAGGCAACCCAACTTACACTGTTGGTAAGCCTTTTATCCAAAAATTTCCAAGCCGTTTGTTAACTTATCAAGGCTTGCTTGTTTACATACATAACCTCACTTTGAGTGTTGACAGTGACACTTACAGATGTGTTTTGTCTACCGACCTTGTAAATTGATAGCGATACTAGGGCTATATGCCTAGGGGTGCACCAACATATTTACGATCCACTAAGCGGATTGTTGTACAAATTAAAAAAACAAATATATAAATAGCTATTTTTATTTAACGTAGTACCGTAAAGAATCAATATTCAAAACGATATATTTTATAAAGTATCGTCCGACGCGTTTTGTGACCGACGCCCTGTTGGGCGCGTTGCCCAATAGTTATGATGGTACTGGTAAACCTGGTTAACGTACACTTTCAATTCATTTTTATGGTTCGTACTGTATACTGATACGATCCGATTTATTTAAAATAGATCAGACCATGCTCATGTGTGGACCCAAATAAGCAATACTGAACCATTTCAATATTATATTTAATTTAACAACTTAATTCTAACATACAGGTCCTGGGTTGGGGCGAGTAGAATGGCCATTCACTGGCGATCGCGGTAATGCAGCAATGATTTCCGTGGTCGGTGTCCTAAAGCCGCGCAAAACACGGCGCCTCGTGTTGGCGGATGGGCACGTAAATAGACGGTCCCGGCGGTCAAGCTAACACTTTGGCCGTCGTTAGAGAGGTTGGAAGTCCCCTTAAAGTATAGATGGATGAGCAAATCAACGAGTGAATGTAATGCCAAGGGTTTGGTGTAAGCTGAGGAGGTGTAGTGGTTAAAGGCCCAAAAAGCCAAACCCGGAGTGAATGGGAACAAGCCAAGAGCTTCAATGGCCTGCAGTGCTGAAAATATACAGATATAATTCTAACATAACAGGAAAAATAAACTAATACAAGCAATAAAAATAATAACTTTAACTTACATTAAAGTTCCGGGCGGGAACTCATAAAGAGCTTCCCCGAAACTCTTTATGGGGGAAAGGGAAAGAAGTTGTCACGGAGCAGACAGACTCTAGTTGAAAGTCGAATGTTGGATACTGAATGTTTTGACTGAGTTTAGTTTTCCTTATATATAAAATTTTACATCACCTGATTCCTTTTACAACTCATTTGTGCACGTGGAACCTAAATGAGTTTAACCTTGCCTTAGCATGAGCAAAACCTATTAATTTTATGATCGACCATACCAAACATGTGCCGCATGTTCTTTTAGTAGGGTTCTGCTTTAGCGCTTTGCACGAATACCGAAGACAGGAAACCAACATGGTGCAGGCAATGAAGCAACGAAGCTTAAGCAAGAAAACTTACTATTCCTACATATTTACTGTGAATTTAAAATTTACAGTAAAATATTGTGTTTAGGTAAAAATTATGATAGGAACAATAAAATAAAATAATGTCCATGTATGGACGTTCATTGTACACACCACTTGTAGGACGTTCATAAAATATTTGTCTTAAAATATCCCATAGAAATCCTTTTTAGAACCATGGACCGTTTTTTGGATCTTAATCGGATGTCCATAAGATATCTTGTGCTGTATAGCATACAGATCAATTTGGTGATTTATTTTAAACCTTGAGATATTTTTCGAAACAAGCGGTGGCGTTTGCAAAAAATCGAACAATAATAAATTTGTTTTTAAATTCTCTATTTCGAGCTTTAAAAGATTCATACTTAAAAATCGTGTACAGTAATTATTTTATCATTAAAAGTTCCACAAAAAAAATTTTTACAGTACTTTAAAAGAAGCAATTTCTGTAAATCGACCAAGTTATAATTTAGTAAAGCTAAATATGAGAGGGTGTAGTGTCAAAACTGCGATGAATTATATAGGGTGAAATGTGGTGAAGCACCGTATTTTACCACATCTTTTGCGGTATAGCGAGTGGTATTTCAACAATTTTTTTCTAGTTTAATTAAACTAGTGTTAAGTAAACCACAGTGCAGTTACTTAACTACCCTTAATACTGGTGACAAATGATTGAAAACCATTTAGTGAAACTTCTTCACCTTTCGACAGGCAAGGCCAGCCACCTGCCTGGCATACGTGCGAAGAAGGCTTGCAGAACCTGCATTAGTTGCGGGTATTAAACAGGCCATTGGCCTATAATAATAAGAAGAAGAAGTTTTTTTCTGACGTAGTTTATTCTGAAATTTTTGGTTACTAAATTGTAATTTTTTCTACCGTTTGCCTGTCTATTTTTAATAATTACAGTACCTAAAACTCCCAGCTCGAATTATAAATGCTATTTTTTATACAATTTTAATAATGTTCTCTGTGCAATGTTGTTTTAATATTAAGTTAATTCTCTGTTATTAAAAGAAATTATATCACATTGGGTAAACACAGTTTTCTTATTGACGGCTTTAGAAGCTGTACTGGCCGGTTAGAAAACGCTACACGCTTCATTAATGACTTTCTTATTGATGTAAAAAATTAGTTTCATGATCTAAAACAAATGCTTTTTGACGTCTTACAGTAATTTTTCTACGTGAAATATTCGACGTTTGTAATTCAATTAATGACGTTTAAAATTTAATTTCTGACATCCAAATTTTATTGACGTCAAAAATTAATTTCATGATGCAAAAATAATATTTTCTAACACCATACCATCAATTTCCGACGTCTGTAATTCAATTAATGACGCCTAAAGTAAACTCTTGACGTCAACCTTCATTAATTGACGTCAAAAATGAATTTCATGACTTAAAAAATATTATTTGACGTCATATAGTAGATTTGTTACATCAAAAAAATCAGTTTCCGGCGTCTGTAATTTAATTAATAACGTCCATAATTCAGGTATGCTGTCCAAACTTTTTTATTGGCAACAAAAATTAATTTCATGAAGTAAAAAAATATTCTTTAACGTCATAAAATGAATTAGTGCGGCCAAAAAACAATTTCCGACGTCTGTAATTCAATTAATAACGTCTAAAAGTTAGATATAATGTCCAAACTTTCTTTATTGGCCGTAAAAATAAATTTCATGGCGTAAAAAGTATTTTTCAACGTCATATAAAGCTTTTTTGACGTCAAAACATACTCGACAACTGTAATTATACTAATGACGTGTAAAATTTATGCTTGACGTCAAAAATTTTAATAATAATAATAATAATAATAATTTATTTTAGTGTTAGAAAGAGTACATCTTTATACACTCGTCAAAAAAAAATCGTACATGTAGTAACTAGTAACAAATATAATATAAAAATAAGTAAAAAGTAAAGACAACTTACATAGATCAATCACAGTACCCACATTAGACAATGCACGTTTGATAATGTAATCTGCTAATCGTCTACTAATAAATATTCCTCTACTGAGTAGTAGGCTTTATCCATAAGAAAAAGTTTCAAGTTTTGCTTAAATTTACAGACTGGTAATTGTTTTATGTTTTCAGGTAGTTTATTGTAGATTTTAATACACTTGTGGTTGATGCTACGTTGGATTGTTTTGATTCTATGGTAGGGTATCACAAAGTCACTTTTTTTTCGAGTATTATATGAGTGGAAGTCCACGTGTTGCTTAAAGTTTATTTTATTTTCATGAATAAAAGTGGCACATTCAATTATATGTATAGACGCCAAGGTTTTTAATTCTTTAAATAAGTTTCTACAACTTGTTCGGTGACTAACACTACTGATTATTCGAACGCAGGTTTTTTGTTGTTTAAATATTATTTGGGTTTTTGGTGAATCTCCCCATATGAGAATGGCGTAAGAAATCAAGCTATGGAAACTGGCGTAATAAGCTAGTTTTGGTGCTTCTTTTGTAGCAATGTTCATTATTCTTCTTATGCAATAAATTGAACTTGAAAGTTTCTTGCTTAGTGTGTTAATATGTTGATCAAAATGTAGGTCTGGTTCGAAGATCACTCCCAAAAATTTAATTGGTTCGTTTTTTTGGTTTTTATTTACTGCAAACGTTGACACTTGCGTTTTCTTAACGTTAATTTTGAGTTTATTTGCGTTAAACCAGTTTTCTGCTTCGTTTAGTGTATTGCTAGTTTTCTGTGATAGTTCCATTTCAAGTTGTCCAGTATTGATAAAAGTTGTATCGTCAGCAAAGAGACATGCGGCATCTGCTGTTACGTTTGCAATTAAGTCGTTGATATAGATGATAAATAGAATTGGCCCCAACACCGAACCCTGTGGTACTCCATGTGTAATATGTTTAAGTAGGGAATTTTTATGTTCGTAGGTAACCATTTGATATCGATCTTGTAAGTATGACTCGAGAAGTTGTAAACAGATACCACGAATTCCGTAATATTGTAATTTGCGTAGTAGTGTTTGATGGTGTACGCTCTCGAAAGCTTTACTGAGGTCGCAGCTTGCTAGTTGTACCAGCTGTTTCTTGTCAATCGCTTCTAGAATGTGTTCCATCATGGTTACCATTGCAGTAATAGTTGATTTGTTATTTCTGTATCCGTGTTGATGAGTGGTGAGAAGGCCGTTTTTTTCAAAATATCTTACCAACCTATTTTTCAGTATAGACTCGAACACTTTAGACAGGCATGGAAGTACTGAAATCGGTCGATAGTTTTCAGCATGGTTTATTTCTCCTTTCCCCTTAAAAATTGGCGTGACTCTAGCAATTTTGAGTTTTTTAGGAAATGTTCCACTGAGGAAACATTTGTTTAGAAGGTAAACGAGTGGTACAGCTATCGGTTTAATTATGGCTTTTAAGAGAACCGCTGATTGCCCATAAATATCTTTGCTCCTTTTGTTCTTCATTTTTTTAATGATTTTAAACACTTCATCTTCTGTGACATTAAACATGTAGAACGAATTGGTTGTATTTCTATTTTGTAACTGAAGGTAGGTTTCAGAGCTTACGTTAGATGATGTAATTTTATCTGCTATGATTTTTCCAACTTCCGAGAAGTAGTTATTACAATCATTTGCTGTTAATGTTGTGTTTATAGGTTTTTTAGAGTTTTTTCCTCTTTCTCTATTTATGACTTCCCAAAGGGCTTTTTGTTTGTTATCGCTTGTTGTTATGAAGTTTGCATTGGCTGCTTTTTTGGCTTTTACTATTTCTTTTCTGTAGTAATTTCTGCATGTGATATATGAATCTTGTGATTCATAATCTTTTTTAACTTCTGCTTTGGTAGCTAAAGCATCCAATATATTTTTTATCCTTTTTAATTCTTCAGTGTACCATTTTCTTATATTTGCATTTTCTTTCCTTGCTTTTCTTCTTTTTTCTGGACAGGCGGTGTGGAATTCCGCTTGAATAATTTCAAAGAATTTTTCAAAAGCGTGTTCGGCCGATTTCTCTTTGTAAACTATTGACCAGTTCACTTTGTCCAATTTGTTAATAAGAATTGCCAGATTGTATGTAGTTATTTTCCGATATTCTACTGTTTCCGTTGTTACATTGCAAGAATCCATGTGTGTTACAAGGGGTTGACCTTTGTGGTCTGATACGTGGAGATTTATTGTTGTTGTTTTCGGATTATCTTCATTTTTATTTGTAAAAATATTGTCAATACATGTAGATGTTACGTTGCCTTGTCTACCTTTTCCTACTCTAGAAGATTCGGCGAAAGTTGGAAAGAGTCCGTATTGCTCCATTAGGTTTAGAAAAGTATTTGTCGTATTGTTATTTTTTTGGATGTTTATATTAAAATCACCGGCAAGGTATATTTGTTTTTTAGTGTACTTTTGTTCTATATATTCTAGAGTTTCCTGTAATTTTTCAAAAAATAAGTTGTTATCAATTGATGGATTTTTATAGACACATAGGATGACTATATTTAATTTCTGTATTTCAATTCCTGCGACTTCAAAGTGTTTTTCAGCAGCAAAGCACTTCATTTTTCCAATTTCTGTGGCTACATACTGATTTTTTACTAGTATCAAGACCCCTCCATAATTACCACTATTTCTTGAGAAATATGCGGCTAGTGAGTAATTTGTTATATTTATACAATTTATATTACTTTCTGGTAACCAATGTTCAGTTAAACATGCTATGTCTACGTTTAATTTATTTAAAATTAATTCTACTTGGTCAGTTTTGTTATTTAAAGATTGTAGATTTAAATTGAAAATTTTGAAATTTAGCGGTTTAAGTATTTCCTTGTTGGTTGTTTGTTTTGTAGCATTTGTTATTGCTGGTTGCTGGGTGAGGCAGGTTGGGTTAAAAAAGTATGATTTATTTGTTTATAAGATCTAAGGATAGTATATTTTGGCCAGGCATTCGGATTAAAGACATTTTTTTCTTCTGATGTTGGGATCGTTACTTTAAATGCGGCTATATTGTTAGATTTTATTTGTAGTTGTTCGACATTCGAAGAGATTATATTTTGTTTACTTAAATGCGTTTTTATTTGATCACAGGTGGTGTCGGGATGTAACCTGGAAATAAATATGGTTCTTCTACTTTCCACTGCCGCGATTTCAAATTTGTTGGTATTTGTTCCTAGTGTGGTTTTGCGATTATTTTTCTTATACTTTACTGTCGCATTATCTGCTTGATGTGAGCTTCCTTCGTCTGTTTCTTCTGCTACGTTGGGCTTATGCATATGAAGATCATCATTGATGTTAATTATTTCATTAACTTTTCTCTTTGTAATGATTCAAGCTTTTTTTCAGTATTTCCTGGTTGTTTTTGTTTTACAGTATGCTGAACAGCGCCATATACAGCAGCATTTCCTTTTCTTAATGTTTTTACTTTGCTTGCATTTTTATTTGAATTTATATTCTTATTTACATTATTATCATCAGAGCACCACTGCGATTGAAGGTTGCTGCTATCTATGCCTGCAGGCGGTGAAGTTGAAGCTGTATCAGCCAAAATATTTTCCGAACTCTCTAGCTGTTTAACACGTTCAAGTAACAAGATTTGTTGTTTTAAAGAAGCTATTACGTCTTGTTGTTGAGTAACAATGTTATCTTTTTGCTTAACGAGATCTTTTAAATAATGTATTTCCATTTTGTATAAGCTGTTGTTTGTACTTACAAAAGAATCGTCCAACATGTCGTCTGTCGATCCTCCTTGATGATCACAACAATTTATTGTTTGTTCGTTGATATACACAGCATTTTTTTATATATTTAACACATCCTGGGTGATTTAAACTTCCACATTTAGTACATTTAAGACCACTAAGGGGCAGTTTATTACAATTTTTACATGGTTTATTTGTGACATTTTCCACTGCGTCCACTACCGGCGCCATCTTGTCAAAAATTGTGGGTATGATGTCCAAACTTTCTTTATTGACGTCAAAAATTAATTAAATGACAGAAAAATATTTATTGCCGTCATACGATAGATTTGCGACATTAAAAAATCAGTTAGTGGCGTCTGTAATTTAATTAATAAGGTCTAAAATTCACTTTTCACGTCCAAAAGTCATTTATTGACGTCAAAAATTAATTTCATGACGTAAATAAAATGGTTGTTGACGTCAAGCAATGGATCTTTGACGTCAAAAAATCAATTAAAGTCTGTAATTTAATTAATAACCTCTAACACTGAGGTATAATGTCCAAACTTTCTTTATTGGCGGTAAAAATAAATTTCATGGCGTAAAAAATATTTTTCAACGTCATAAAATGCACTTTTGACGTCAAAACATCCATATTCGACAGCTGTAATTACTAATGACGTCTAAAATTTAATGTTTGACGTCAAAAATTATGGGTATGATGTCCAAACTTTCTTTATTGACGACATAAATTAATTTCATGACATAGAAAAATATTTTTTGCCCGTCATACGATTTGTGACATTAAAAAATCAGCTACTGGCGTCTGTAATTGAATTAATAAGGTCTAAAATTCACTTTTGACGTCCAAAAGTCATTTATTGACGTCAAAAATTAATTTCATGACGTAAATAAAATGGTTGTTGACGTCAAGCAATGAATCTTTGACGTCAAAAAATCAATTAAAGTCTGTAATTTAATTAATAACGTCTAAAACTTACGTATAATGTCCAAAGTTTCTTTATTGACGGCAAAAATAAATTTCATGGCGCAAAAAATATTTTTCAACGTCATATAATGCACTTTTGACGTCAAAACATCCATATTCGACATCTGTAATTATACTAATGACGTCTAAAATTTAATGTTTGACGTCAAAAATTGTGGGTATGATGTCCAAACTTTCTTTATTGACGTCAAAAATTAATTTCATGATGCATAAATAATATTTTTTGACGCCATACCATCGATTTCCGACGTCTGTAATTCAATTAACGACGTCTAAAGTAAACTCTTGACGTCAACCTTCATTAATTGACGTCAAATATGAATTTCATGACTTAAAAAACAATTATTTCACGTCATATAATAGATTCGTTACAACAAAAAATCAGATTCCGACGTCTGTAAATCAATTAATAACGTCTATAATTCAGGTATGATGTCCCAACTTTCTTTATTGGCGTCAAAAATATTTTTCATAAAGTAACAAAATATTTTTTAACGTCATGTAATGAATTTGTGACGCCAAAAACAATTTCCGACGTCTGTAATTCAATTAATAACGTCTAAAACTCCGGTATAATGTCCAAACTTTCTTTATTGACGGTAAAAATAAATTTCATGACGTAAAACATATTTTTCAACGTCATATAATGCACTTTTGACGTCAAAACATCCATATTCGACATCTGTAATTATACCAATGACGTCTAAAATTTAATGTTTGACGTCAAAAATTGTGGGTATGATGTCCAAACTTTCTTTATTGACGTCAAAAATTAATTTCATGACGTAAAAATAATGTTTGTTGACGTCAAGCAATGAATCTTTGACGTCAAAAAATCAGTTAAAGTCTGTAATTTATTTAATAAATATAAAAATTAGTTTTTGACGTCCATGTATTTATTGACTTCGAAAATTAATTTCATAACGTGAAAAATATTTGTTGACGTCAAGGAATGAATTTATGACGTCAAAAAATCAATTTTCGAGGTCTGTAATTTAATTAATGAATCTAAAAATCGGTATCTGACGTCTATTTATTTACTGACGTCAAAAATTAATTTCATGTCGTGAAAAAATATTTTTTGACGTCAAGCAATGGATTTTTAACGTCAAAAAATCAATTTGCAACGTCTGTAATACAATTAATGACATAACATTCATTTTGTAACGATAGCAACTATTTAGCGGCTTAAAGAAAATTGAGTTTTGTTTTGAATAACACAAATACGATCAACAAACATTAGTAATAAGCTTACCAAAATTATCAGCAAAATTGCATGCAGCTTACTGTGGAAAAGTTTCATGTTTGCATATAATTATTATCCTTGTTTGAAATTTAATTCGGTTTAGAGCACATGAAGCACGTTATAATTTACATATAAGCACTTTAGTTAAAGTTAATCTAAACTTCTAACTAACTTAAGCCGCCCTTTAGCCAAATAATAGATTCGCTATAAGCACCGATCTATTCAGTAAATCTGACCCAACCACCTGCCAGCAATACATAATACACTTAACCTGTTAGGTAACAGGCGTTATTCAATTTGTAACCAATGTTAACCTCCAGATTAAACATGTTGGTACAATTAGGGTTTCCACAAACTTCATTAATCACAATAGGAAAATTTAATTACAGACAGAAGCCAGCCGAGTTACCTACAGCAATAAGCTAAATAAACAGAGAATTTGTTAATAGAGCCGATTTCGGCAATTTCGATGCTCGGCATTCAAGAAGTCGAAACGGAAATTACGCTTAAACGCTTGTGTACGTAAGGCGCGAATATTGGCTCACTGGAAATTGGTGGAATGTTTACTTTCGAGCCGTCAAAGCATCCTAATTCGATTTTATTAAACACGTCTCCGAAGAGAGTACAATGTTTGCTTTTGGAAAAAAAACGTGATGTCGAAAGGAATCAAACGTAAAATGCGTTATTGTTATGTAAAATATATAAATTCTAACAGTCTCATCATCCTGCTTGTATAATTTAAAAAAATGCCAGAATAAATTTGCAAATAAAAGGTAAAGTTTGGATAAAATCTAAAACTCATCTCTTATCGGTATTAAAATTCAAACCATGCAATGTTTTATGCTTGTTCAACATTTTCAGTACAGGTAGGAGGAAAAAATATTTAAATTTTACTGTATTGTGAAAGAAAATCCATTCAAGTGCATTTGCATATGAATAAAGTGCTTTCGGTTTTTCCGGTTTAATGCCGCAAGATAAAAGGGGGTGTTTATAGAAACAATTTGTTGGGAAGCTGACGAAAAGAACCAGAGTTTATTTTCCAAACATAAACAGTATAAATTAAAAAAATAAGGTTTAATTTTTAATTAAGTAAGTACTGAATTCATGAAATTTTCGAAATTTAGATTTTAACGGAAATACACGTTTTAGGGCTCAAAGAACGCAAAAAAGTATTTTTTTAAATGTTTGTCTGTGAATGGGTGAGTGGGTGGGTGTATGGGTGTGTGACGCCTTGACTGGCAAAAGTACCTACTGCACCGATTTTGATGAAATTTTAAATCAAGACGTATATCGAAAATTGCAGTTCTTGTTAAGCTTTTCAAAACAATCCGAAACCGGAAATGAAACTTAGACATGTATTTTTGGTAGCGTTTTTTCCATAGACAAATTTTGTAAATTTGAGCACGAGATCTGAGAGATGAACTTAAGGCAAACCGAAAACTTTTTGACCAAACTCTTTAGCTTCAAAATGGCGGCCGCTTCAATTCTTTAAAAATCTGGAATTTAACGCCCATTTACTTAAAAAGAAGTTGTCTAATCGGGATCAGCTACAATTTGTTTGAGAGCTCTTTGTAGGTAGTATATGATGAAATAAAATTAATTTCGAAAATCCGAAAACGATCGCTTTACAATTTTGAATATTTTCAAAAAAATATTTTTTTTAAATTGCCCACACGATTTTTTATACTTTCTTAGCCGATAAAGCTTGAAATGAACTACAAATTTGTTTTATTACTAATCTCCCAAATTTTACTCTGACGCCTTCCAGGATGTTTGAAAAATTTTAAATGATTAGTTTTTTATATAAGAACATAAATTGATAATTAGTTAACTGTTACAGGCTCGATCCGTCGCAACTGAGCACCCATGCACAATAAATACGTAACTAGCTAAATCCATGAGCTACGCCCATGTTTTTTATGTTAATTGATCTTTTAACAATGATAAATAAGCTGCGTTGAGATGTAAAACATGAACTTAAAGCACCCCGCAGTATTGTATACTCACAAATACGCAAGGAGTAAGCGATTATAATTAAATAGTAACTTAATATGCGTAACTAATAAAGAATCACGTTAATGTTTATTTTTGTGAAGTAACGTCCCGACCTAGCGAGAGTGACATCAAATAATCATTAAAGTACCTATTTTTTTACATTGGCTCAGCTTTCAACTTTAATTTTCACAATTGAAGCTCTTCTAACGGTAGAAATTGCTACGTATAATTGTACATGTGAGGATACAGGCTCTGGTAGTTAAATTCACAGTTTATGAAATGTCTGTTCTTGATCCTTATTAATGGTGACGGACACAGCTGACGAAGAGAGCATTTACCGTTCTGTGTAATGCAATATTGTGTAATACAGTAACTCTTTGTTAGTAAGGTTGATTTTATTAGTTAAACATGATTATTATTATAATACGCCATGCACTGTTTCATATCTTTAACAACAACTCTATGGAAGCTGTTGAAATCAAGTGCTGCGCCAGCTTTTTACTTAAGCAGCCTGGGCCTCGGCCTGCATGCGTTCTCTTCCGAGCGTGTTTTTACAATGACAGCCAGCAGCAGGTTATATCCTAATTCTACAAACAAACAGTATACACTCAAATTTGCTTATTTGTATTGAACACTGTAGTTGTCTACTGCACAAACAAATATGAGCCTTATATATAGGACGGGTAAATTTGTGGGTTTTGGTAGCGGAGCACCCCTTACCACCTAAAGTTAAGACAGGTGGAAGGAATCCGGATTGAATATATAGACTGAAACCTGTGGCAGATCCGCATTTAAGATGTAAATCAAAAAAATATTTTTCAAAAACTGCCCATACGATTTTTTTAAATTTTCTTAGCCGATAGAGCCTGCAATGAACAACAAATTTGTTTGTTTACTAATCTGCCAAATTTTACTCTGACGCCTTCCAGATATTTTTGAAAAATTTAAATATGATTAGTTTTTTTTATTAAAAAACGCAAACGCCGATTGTTATGCACTTTTATCAGTTTGATTTAGTTCGATTTGAAGTGCTTTATTAGGATCAGCAAGAATTTTTATCTATTTTAAAAATTAAGTAAAGAACGATATTATATAATATTAACAACGCTTTTTTCGCCAGTTACGTGAAAAAAACTACGCCTATTAATTAGCTCTAGTTAAAAAATATATTTTTTAGTCTTTGCATATGTTTGATAACTCCTCAAATAAAGCTATTATGGCAATTTTTGTCGCGAAATTTGTAATTAGCAGTAGGGGCGGCGCTTACCTTGCTTTCGTGCAGTTTAGTCGCTGCTACTAGGTGTACAGTTCTATCCGAATCCAAACCAGATGCAACATAAATGCAATTCGGTTTCAATAGGATTTCAATCCCAACTCGATCGGCATCTAATCCGAATGCAATATAAATTTAATCCGTCTCTAACCCGAGTTCAATCTGGAGCTACTCGAAATTTAATTTAAATCCATTTTAAATCCGCTTCGTTTGAGACTAGTCTTAGCACCTTTATTTATTCTGATGTTTTTAATAAAAACATATAAAATTATATTTTAATAACATCAAACGTGAACAAACAACTTAAGATATTAACAATAACAAAGAACATAGAAAATTAACAAAATTCACAAATGAAAACACAAAACGCACGCTTTTCTACGGAGTAATTACTGGTGCCGAGAGGCAGTGGCTTGCTGGGGTGTAAGCAGTAACTCCCCCGCGTAGAGTTCGGGCTGGAGGCTAACAGGTTGGTTTGGTTTTCTTGCGGTGTTGCAGGGCTCTATAAGGAGCTTGCAAGATCCGGCGTAAATTTTAAAGTGTTGTTTTTTTGAGTGAAAGATTATGCTTGCGTAATTTGAAACTATATTTTATGCGGTTTTTTCAAGTTTCCAGTTGCATAGCAATGTCTACAAAATACAAACAATATGCACATTTAGTTTTCTTTACAGATGAGGCAAAGTATTTATTCTTGTCTTCAATCATTTAGAAGTGATAACATTCTCCTTCACTGCCATATGAGAGAGGGAGAGTGAGAGGAGCTGTGGTTGTTGCGCAGAGATTGAGTGAGAGCGAGAGAGACAGCGGTATTGAGTGCGTTTACGAATTAAAAAGAAAGAATTCATCGTTGCATGATGCAAAAAATAAAATAAATTTGTTAATTTAACGGATCGAAGTAATTATTCTTGTTTTAAATAATTTACAACTGGTAATATTTTTTTCACCATCGTGTAAGAGAGTGAGATAGAGATGTATGTATAGAATGAAAAAAATTAGTATCCGGTCTGTCCACGAGTTTGCGAAACAAAAATAGCCGTTGTAAACGACCACGCCCCCCTCGGTTCCGATTGGCTCTGAGTACAGCAATTGTGACAAACCTTTCAGTATCTTACCGTACCTAGATCGAAACGAAATTCAATTCGAATCCGTTTAAAATCTGATCAGGATGAGAGACATTACTTCCCTTAAGATTCAGAACTGATAGATTTTCCTACAACGAGTTTTAGATCCCTTATAAAAGATTTAACGAGTCTTAAGTCAATGAATTCGTATTTAGCAAATGCACTTCCCCTAAAATTCAGTCTATTGATTCGGCGTGAGTCTATTTAGTAAACGCGAGTTATTAAAATCCATTTTTTTTAGTCCAAACTGAAGAAAAACCTTACCCGGGTACAATTTCAATTAATTCGGATTCGTTTAAATTAATTTGTACGTGTGTAGAACTAAAGATCAAAATATTGGATTCGGATTTACATCTTAAATGCGGATCTGCCACAGGTTTCAGTCCATATATTAAATCTGGATTTCTTCCGCCTGTCTTAACTTTAGGTGGTAAGGGGTCCCCGCTACCGGAACCCACACATTTATCCGCCCTATATATAAGGCTCATATTTGTTTGTACAGTAGACCACTACAGTGTTTAATACAGATAATCAAATTTGAGTGTGTACTGTTTGTTTATATAATTAGCATATAACCTGCTGCTGGCTGTCATTGCGAAAACACGCTCGGAAGAAAACGCATGCAAGCCCAGGCCCCAGGCCGCTTAAGTAAAAGGCTTGCGCAGCACTTAATTTCAACAGCTTCCATAGAGTTGTTGTTAAAAATATGAAACAGTGCATGCGTATTATAATAATAATCATGTTTAACTAATAAAATCAACCTTACTAACAAAGATTTACTGTATTACACAATATTGCGTTTCACAGAAGAACGGTAAATGCTCTCTTCGTCAGCTGTGTCCGTCACCATTAATAAGGATCAAGGACAGAAATTTCACAAACTGTGAATTTAATTTTGAAAATTAAAATTGAAAGCTAAGCCAATGTAAAATAAGTAAGTACTTTAATGATTATTTGATGTCACTCTCGCTAGGTCGGGACGTTACTTAAAGAAAATAAACATTAAGGTTATTCTTTAGCAGTTACGCATATCAACTTCAGTATTTATTTCATAATCGCTTACTCCTTGCGTATTTGTGAGTATACAATACTGCGGGTTGCATTAAGTACATATTTTACATCTCAACACAGCTTATTTGTTATTGTTAAAAGATCAATTAACATAAAAAACATGGGCGTAGCTCATGGATTTAGCTAGTTACGTATTAACTGTGCATTGGTGCTCAGTTTCAACGGATCGAGCCCGTAACAGATAACTAATTCTCAATTAATGTTCTTATAAATTTCAAATTTTTGAAAAGATTTCAAACTCTGTCTTACGTTAATGCTGTGCTGCTTCTGAATGAAATTCCGAAAACTGTACAAATTCCAGAAATAATTCCTACATGTTGCTTCCTAGCCACCTGCTGCGACTTAAATCTCCCGATCGCCTTCATCATTCTAGGGACAAATCTATTGTTGTTATTGGATTTTCAATCAAACACTCATGAAATTAAACATGAACTCGGAGGCTTTAGTTGCATCTAGAAAAAAGAAAGGTTTGATTTAAATTAAATTAAAACAAAACAAATAAAGACTTAAAAAAATGTTCAATTTAAATTACTTCACTGAATAAACACAAAAAAACTGATTCCTCAAATAAATAATAATAGAATAGATGCGGTTTCATAAATTTTTGAAAGGTTATTACAATCCATATTTTCTTTTTATATTCGTTTTCAGAAATAATTGGTATTGTAACGTTCTAAATCATTATATCATCAGAAAAACCATAACGTATTCAGTCAGGTAGCGAAGAGGTTATGACTTATCGTAAAGCTTTATATTTTAGCCGCCTATAAATTTAAAACTCTTATTTATTAGTTACTTTTAATCCGAAAGCCATCAAAATATTTTACCTATAAGAATATATGTGCAGTTCAAACTCGCCGTTCACAAAATAAAGACAAGAAAGGGGCGACTCTCTTTGTAGCATTTGCTTAATTTATAATTACTCAAACATTAAAAATGTTCAAAACCTTTTGAATATTTTCAAAAAATATTAAATTGTTATATTTATAAAATAATTCATTTTTTCAAAAATATATTTAAAATCTTCCCTAAATGTTATAAAATTTTCAGACAATCTTCAAAATTGTAAAAACATTAGAAAATTTTAACTTCTAATATTTTTATCAAAAATGTAATAAGTAGGGAGAAGCTAGAAACACATATACTTTTCCACAGCATCATTAACTTCAAAAAGTCAATTATTGGTGAGAATGCTGCCATCTAACGGTGCAGAGGGCTAGCGTAGTAGCGAAGTCTCACCAAATTAATTGCCCATATCCAGTAAACAGTAACAGTCGCTTCCTTTACAAAACCATTTTTTCTAGGTAAAACTAGATCATCCTGACATATTCTTGTTAAGTACGTTATTTGCTATACAAAATGGCCATTAACAACTTTTTTGACCTAAACCGAACTTTTCTATTAATAAAAAAGCCCAAATTGCCACAATTAAGCGTTTTTTAACAAATATAACGTAACAGCTCGAGAAGTACTTGGCATATCAACCTGATTTTTTTTTTATTTAAAAGCAAATGCTTCACGGCTGTCTATGATCTCATTTTAACTTTCAAACAAAACTACTGTTTTGCTCAAAGAAATTACTAAAATGACTTTCTATTTTGATGCAGTGTAATTTTTACTAAGCAACAAACCTTTTTATTAGTAGATTTTAACATATATACGCAGCGAACAAAATTGGGAACGAACTTTAAGAAATATTTTAAAGCAAAAAATATATATCATATGCTTTTGATGGTAGGACTTTTATATCGAAACGCCGCGCCGTACCGTACCGTAGGCGTAGGGACGCATAACATAACAAAACATATTCGAACACCTTAATAGTGCTTGAAGCTGTAGATAAAAATTAATTAGTGGTTGTATTTTTTTTAATTATTAATAAAACACGGAAAAAAATAATAGATATATGTGTCGTAATTAAAAAATAATGATATGTAAATAGATAAGTTAATAATTTTCTTCTGTTTCTGAAATTGGATCTTCGAGTTAACATACTAAACTGTTATTACAATTTTTACTATTGCATTCACTGCAGCATTGCAGTCTCTCTTTTATGCGAAGGTGAGTTGATACCAGATTTGTAACTGCAACCGTATTCGTTTTCTGTTGCATCATAGAATACAATAAAAAACACTTTCAGCGAGAACACGTTAAGAAGTTTTATTTATAACTTGCATGATCGGAACATATTTCTTTTTTTAAGCTTCTTGGTGAATATTTGATATGCTCTTGCGCATCAAAATCGGCTTATGCGATTGGGAATTACAACAGGCACACACATACACACTTACTTACCCCCAGACAGACATATTCTAAAAATATCTTTTTGGTGCCTAAACATTTCACTAAGCGACAAACTTTTTATTTGTAGATTTTAACATATACATGCAGCGAACAAAAATTAATGTTAAACTGTGAGAAATATTTTAAAGCAAAACATACGAGTATGGCACTGATTTTGATAGTAGGAATTTTTTATCAAAACGGCGCCAGATTTGTAACTAAAACCGTTTTCGTTTTATGTTAAATCATAAAATTCAAAAAACACTTTCAGTGAGAACACGCGAAGAAGTTTCACTTAGAACTTGCGTGCTCGGCACACATTTCTTTTTTTTGTATCCTTTTCAGATTCTAAATCCATGCCAAAAGTGCGTCGCACATCTTATGAATCGCCCATAAATAGAAACATATTTCAATGCGTCATCTCTCGGAAAAGAAAGATGTAAAACTGTGGGTCACGTCCAATGTAATAGATGTTTCCACCTTAAAATCCCTTACATTGTTGTAGAAGACAGGCGTTCGGCAAAATTTTCAAATGTAGTTGTTAGGTTGACCCTCTCTGGCTCGGTAATAAGATTCCAGTAGCAGAAACTAGTGTCAAGAAATAAATACCTATAAATAAAAATAATAAACGAACGTAATCGCTTAGGATTTCAAACCAATATTTTCTACAATTTGGAGCAGGTTCCTCCAGTATTTATAAAAGTGTGGACATAAACGTAGTTATTCACTTAGCATATTTCATTAAACCAATCCTTTTAAGACAAACGCATCCCACACGCCGAAATCAAATTAAAACGAGTAAATATTAACCATTCTCCTCTGTACCTAAATCCACTCTTGATATAAAATTCATTCCAAACTTAACAGTCGAATCTGATGGAAAAAAAGGAAAGGTAAATCTATTTACTTTTAGAGGTCATGTAATCAAATGAAAAACAACTTCCATTTTAAAATGGACACTTCATGCCAAACTAAAGCATATATCTTTAGAAAATGTACTGCTTCCAATAACTCGTACTTGGAAAACCAACCTCATTAAAATAATTATTCTCAAATAACAGTTAAAAATATGTTCATTCTTTCCAAAATTTGGAGAAATTTCAGTTTTGGTCTTTCTAAACACATGCTTAGCCCTAAGTAGCTACCTGTTGACACATGTTTCAATTAGTAATGGAATGTTACAAATGAAAATAATCGAACCATTCGATTATGGTAATATATCGAACTATCTCGAGTGGTTACAGAAATTCATTCGAATGATTTTTTTTTTGGGTTTTGTCTGCTTTGGAAGCGAGTGTTAAAACGATAGCTATTACATTAGCCATCTGCAAATTCCCAATGCAAATACATGATTAGCAAACATGGGGAACAACGAGATAAGAATAATTTGATTTGTATATTCGGATATTACTTATATTAGGAATAGTAAACACAACAGTTAGCACTGCACTATTTTGCTTTTCGTAGACATTTCAGCGTAGGGTCGTATTTGAACACTTTAATACTGCTCTAAAGTCTAAATAATAAAAAAATATATGAAAATATAAATGAGTTTATTAACATTTAGAGTAATACTGTTGATAAAAGCAAGTGCGCCACTTTGCAACGACAAAACTAGATTCTTTTGTTGCATTGGTTTGAATAAACGCGCTGGAAACGCTGGGAGTGGACGTTTGTACGCGAAGTGACCGCCACGAGATGCAAGCGTGGGGGAAATTAAATTCCAATCCGAGATCCCTTCCGTTAGTCCCCAAGTATAAAACCACTGAACCAGCCCAGTCAAGAAGACCTCCACCATGCTTTCATGCGAATCCAGACGTGAAGAACAATTTACCTTTTCAATTTGTTTGATCCAGACTTAGTAGCATTTTTATTATTTTTAATTCCGACCTATTTTACCTGTTAGTAATTTTTGATTTAAATATTCAAAACCTGAACTTAGAATTAACCGAACCTGATATTTAATTTGAACTTGAAAACGAGTCTCTCGTTTAAATAAATTATTAATTATCAGACATTAGACATTTCACTTTAGCTTGGAGATATGCCTTCTGTTCAAATTAAGTATTTAATTACCACAGAGTTGATGTTTGGTTTTGATTTGGAGATGCCGTTTCTCCTGTTGAAACTAAACCTTTTGTCACTCTAATAATTGTACTTGATTTCAATTTGGAGATGTTCTCTTGTTGAAACTAGAAACATTTTATTAAACCCGAATTTCTAGTTATTTTTGTTATTTGCCAGAATCCGATTTTTTTAGTTTATGTTTTCAAAACTTTCTACGAGTTAGAGCCGTATTTTTTTCAATTCCACACAACTCTGTATATATTTAAACTTACCAGTATTTTCCCACCGCAAATTTCTTTAATTACTTTAATGAAAAGTAATTAAAGCCAGTAAAAGAAAGTAGTAATTATAATTTAACGTACATACCTGAAAATCCGTTCGCAAAACACAATCACAAACTATTTTAATTCCAGCCGAAACTGCATCCTGGAAAAGCGGAGTGTAAAAACACTAACCGCCGCAGAACACTAATTTCTTTTAATTTACTTCTTTCCAGAAATCTATGAATTCATTGGACAAGTGTGTATATTAATTTGGTGTGCACAAACATTGATTTTAGTTTACAGAACACTGTCAAACACCATTTTGATCCAAGTTTGACCCGGTCAATAACAGTTGATGCGCACTCATACCGTAGCAGGGAATTCCGTATTAACACAATCTAGCAACCAAAAACACCAGGAAAGCGTCCCATAAGAATCGGACAACCATAGTCGTCTCGTTTAATAGGGGGCATTTTGTTGTTTTATTGTACATTTAATGTAAATTGTAATTAATCATTAAAGTTCATGAAATTATTAACCAAATATTTTAAATTCTAATATAAACGTAATAAATATTGTAAATAATTTTAATTCTCAATCTTCACTTTATTTCCAACGAACCCTGGCTTCTAGCTGCCCAGGTTGGACCGTTACATTATAAAATAATTAATAACTGTACTTATACGGTATAAGCGAATCAGAAATAACAATACACCCATCAAGACTCTCTTAAATTGCTTGTAAGACCAGAGGGTGGTCTAATATTTGAGTGTCAGGCTCTAAAGGTAGCCAACGCCAACGGCAGTAGGTTCGAATCCTCTGCACGTCGAAAATTTTTTTGAATAATTTAAACCCGGCGTATTTATAGACGTTTTGTGTGGTTGGTTGGTGTTGGGTTGCATGTCGTTTCGGGGTGGGGCATGGTAGATCGGTAAGTAGCGCTAAGTACGCTGAGCCCGGGTAAGATGGTGAGTCGGGAATAAGTTGTGGAGTTGTCCCATGATTCTTTAAAAACATCTTCAACAAAATTGCTTCTATTTAAAAATAACTTCATATATTTTTATCCACAAATTGCATACTGCGAAGTTATTGTTTGAAGATTTTATATAATAGTTCCAAACACCAGAAAATTTATTAATTTATGAAACAAACAAAAATGTATTGCCTTTCGCGATTTATATATAGCCCGTGGCCACGATGGGGCCAGCTTATGTAAGCGCCGGCCGCTCTGCTGGCATGCTTCGAGTCCATTTGCGTTCTGAAAGCTATCAGCAGAATATGTTACAATAAAACAAGCAAATATTATTTTATGAACGTGTCTGAAATAACAATATTTTTTCAATTCGCAGCTTTTCATTAGCAACAAAGAGTGTATTACCTAAACACGACCGATAAACACAATGTATTGGTTATGGTGAGACAATTCCGGATTTAATGTGCAAGCTGTTGATTTGACAAAGTTTCCAACGTAATAATAAGAGAATTAGAAGAGATATTGAGATGCGGTTTGTGGGAGTTTTTTACGTGTCAATGAGGGCACATTTTTCAGGTATCGTAATGGATAGCAATCCCCCCCCCCCTCACCCACAAGCTACTCGACTTTAATATCTCAAATAGTGCTCTACCCCTTATGTGACATCAAATTAAAGCCCTAGAAAAATGTAGTCTTTTGTAGCAAAGAAAATCAAAATAAGTTGATTCGTTGTCGAGTTATTAATTAAAACAGTATTTTCATTGTGTAACAAATGGCAGCTACGTATTTACACAATTTGCGGAGCAGATAAAATCAATGTGCCCGGATAACAGCGGCTGCTTTCAACCTAAGGCACCCAGGTAGATTGTCTCGCACACATACGTACAGGCTGAGGAGATGGTAGCGACTATTACGAGGATTAGTCATTAGTGCATGCTGTGCATCTAAGATTAACCCTGTTTTTGCCGAGCGGCCCAAAAAAAGACGATCAGAACGTGAACTCATTTATCAGAGAATTCGGAAAGCAAACAAAAGGCGTTTTTACTGCTGTTTACGGGATAGATACATCTAATTGATTGTATCAGAATGAATCATTCGCTTATTAAATTCATTTGAATAGCTATCCAATTATGAAAATCATTCGAATATGCCCTTTACTAGCTATTAATCTTGTATAAATTCAGAATGCAGTGACTATGTTTTATTATATCACATATTTCACACTTCGAATTCGCCGAACAGAACGTCGTAAGATTTTGGCCGCTTGTCGATGTCAAATACTTCATGCTGATAGCAGATAAGGCTGATAAGAGTAGGGATAATTAGTAATTCTTTCTACAGAATCCTGTGGCCTGTCGATTCTACTTGGTTATTGCTTGCTTTTATGTGTGTCGGATTCATTCACATCATAAAATATGATATTTTGCGATTTTTTGTTTGCCCCTAAAACTGTCCAATGCCCTGCAAAATCAATTTAATTGGCCACGCCTAATTAAAAATAATTTTCTTTTGAGGCGCTATTTCTTGCTCACTTGGTGTGAATTACAAACGCCCTTTTCTCAAATTTTTCTACAACGTTCCTCACAAATGCATGCAAAACTAAACCTCACAAAAGTATGTTATTCAGAGACATTCACCTCCAAATGTTAGCAGTCGTTGGAAAAAGTAGCGATAAGAGTAATAATAATAATAATAATAATAATAATAATTTATTTTAGTGTTAGAAAGAGTACATCTTTATACACTCGTCTAAAATCGTCGATAAAAATTACATATAGTAACTAGTAACAAATATAACATAAAAATAAGTACAAAGTAAAGACAAACTTACATAGATCAATCACAGTACCCACATTAGACAATGCATGTTCGATAATGTCGTCTGCTAATCGTCTACTAATAAATATTCCTCTATTGAGTAGTAGGCTTTATCCATAAAAAAAAGTTTCAAGTTTTGCTTAAATTTACAAACTGGTAATTGTTTTATGTTTTCAGGTAGTTTATTGTAGATTTTAATACACTTGTGGTTGATGCTACGTTGGGTTGTTTTGATTCTATGGTAGGGTATCACAAAGTCACTTTTTTTTCGAGTATTATATGAGTGGAAGTCCACGTGTTGCTTAAAGTTTATTTTATTTTCATGAATAAAAGTGGCACATTCAATTATATGTATAGACGCTAAGGTGAGTATTTTTAATTCTTTAAATAAGTTTCTACAACTTGTTCGCTGGCTAACACTACTGATTATTCGAACACAGGCTTTTTGTTGTTTAAATATTATTTGGGTTTTTGGTGAATCTCCCCATATGAGAATGGCGTAAGAAATCAAGCTATGGAAACTGGCGTAATAAGCTAGTTTTGCTGCTTCTTTTGTAGCAATGTTCATTATTCTTCTTATGCAATAAATTGAACTTGAAAGTTTCTTGCTTAGTGTGTTAATATGTTGATCAAAATGTAGGTCTGGTTCGAAGATCACTCCCAGAAATTTAATTGGTTCGTTTTTTTGGTTTTTATTTGCTGCAAACGTTGACACTTGCGTTTTCTTAACGTTAATTTTGAGTTTATTTGCGTTAAACCAGTTTTCTGCTTCTTTTAGTGTATTGCTAGTTTTCTGTGATAGTTCCATTTCAAGTTGTCCAATATTGATAAATGTTGTATCGTCAGCAAAGAGAGATGCGGCATCTGCTGTTACGTTTGCAATTAAGTCGTTGATATAGATGATAAATAGAATTGGCCCCAACACCGAACCCTGTGGTACTCCATGTGTAATACGTTTAAGTAGGGAATTTTTATGTTCGTAGGTAACCATTTGATATCGATCTTGTAAGTATGACTCGAGAAGTTGTAAACAGATACCACGAATTCCGTAATATTGTAATTTGCATAGTAGTGTTTGATGGTGTACGCTATCGAAAGCTTTACTAAGGTCGCAGCTTGCTAGTTGTACCAGCTGTTTCTTGTCAATCGCCTCTAGAATGTGTTCCATCATGGTTACCATTGCAGTAATAGTTGATTTGTTATTTCTGTATCCGTGTTGATGAGTAGTGAGAAGGCCTTTTTTTTCAAAATATCTTACTAACCTATTTTTCAGTATAGACTCGAACACTTTAGACAGGCATGGAAGTACTGAAATCGGTCGATAGTTTTCAGCATGGTTTATTTCTCCTTTCCCCTTAAAAATTGGCGTAACTCTAGCAATTTTGAGTTGTTTAGGAAATGTTCCACTGAGGAAACATTTGTTTAGAAGGTAAACGAGTGGTACAGCTATCGGTTTAATTATGGCTTTTAAGAGAACCGCTGATTGCCCATAAATATCTTTGGTCCTTTTGTTCTTCATTTTTTTAATGATTTTAAACACTTCATCTTCTGTGACATCAAACATGTAGAACGAATTGGTTGTATTTCTATTTTGTAACTGAAGGTAGGTTTCAGCGCTTACGTTAGATGATGTAATTTGATCTGCTATGATTTTTCCAACTTCCGAGAAGTAGTTATTAAAATCATTTGCTGTTAATGTTGTGTTTATACGTTTTTTAGAGTTTTTTCCTCCTTCTTTATTTATAACTTCCCAGAGGGCTTTTTGTTTGTTTTCACTTGTTGTTATGAAGTTTGCATTGGCTGCTTTTTTGGCTTTTACTATTTCTTTTCTGTAGTAATTTCTGCATGTGATATATGAATTTTGCGATTCATGATCTTTTTTAACTTCTGCTTTGGTAGCTAAAGCATCCAATATATTTTTTATCCTTTTTAATTCTTCAGTGTACCATTTACTTATATTTGTAGTTTCTTTCCTTGCTTTTCTTCTTTTTTCTGGACAGGCGGTGTGGAATTCTGCTTGAATAATTTCAAAGAATTTTTCAAAAGCGTATTCGGCCGATTTCTCTTTGTAAACTATTGACCAGTTCACTTTGTCCAATTTGTTAATAAGAATTGCCAGATTGTATGTAGTTATTTTCCGATATTCTACTGTTTCCGTTGTTACATTGCAAGAATCCATGTGTGTTACAAGGAGTTGACCTTTGTGGTCTGATACGTGGAGATTTATTGTTGTTCTTTTCAGATTATCTTCATTTTGATTTGTAAAAATATTGTCAATACATGTAGATGTTACGTTGCCTTGTCTACCTTTTCCTACTCTAGAAGATTCGGCGAAAGTTGGAAAGAGTCCGTATTGCTCCATTAGGTTTAGAAAAGTATTTGTCGTATTGTTATTTTTTTGGATGTTTATATTAAAATCACCGGCAAGGTATATTTGTTTTTTAGTGTACTTTTGTTCTATATATTCTAAAGTTTTTTGTAACTTTTCAAAAAATAAGTTGTTATCAATTGATGGATTTTTATAGACACATAGGATGACTATATTTAATTTCTGTATTTCAATTCCTGCGACTTCAAAGTGTTTTTCAGCAGCAAAGCACTTCATTTTTCCAATTTCTGTGGCTACATATTGATTTTTTAAAAGTATCAAGACTCCTCCATAATTACCACTATTTCTTGAGAAATATGCGGCTATTGAATAATTTGATATATTTATACAATTTATATTACTTTCTGATAACCAATGTTCAGTTAAACATGCTATGTCTACGTTTAATTTATTTAAAATTAATTCTACTTGGTCAGTTTTATTATTTAAAGATTGTAGATTTAAATTTAAAATTTTGAAATTTAGCGGTTTAATTATTTCCTTGTTCGTTGTTTGTTTTTTAGCATTTGTTATTGTTGGTTGCTGGGTGAGGCAGGTTGGGTTAAAAAAGTATGTTTTGTTTGTTTATAAGATCTGAGGATAGTATATTTTGGCCAGGCATTCGGATTAAAGACATTTTTTTCTTCTGATGTTGGGATCGTTACTTTAAATGCGGCTATATTGTTAGATTTTATTTGTAGTTGTTCGACATTCGAAGAGATTATATTTTGTTTACTTAAATGCGTTTTTATTTGATCACAGGTGGTGTCGGGATGTAACCTGGAAATAAATATGGTTCTTCTACTTTCCACTGCCGCGATTTCAAATTTGTTGGTATTTGTTCCTAGTGTGGTTTTGCGATTATTTTTCTTATACTTTACTATCGCAAAAAAATGGTTAAATGGTCGGTAATGGGTAAAGTTGCTATTCCCACATGCATCGTACAACAATCTTCTCTACAAAGTAGTAGCAAGAAAACAAGAAAGAGTAAAGTCATATCGATCTGAGTTCCTCATTTTTGTGGGAAATAGGAAAATTACTTTATCATTGCTCTACGATATCTGTAAAACAATTTGAGTTTTCTTAAATATTCAAAATTTGAAGAAAATCATTAAAACACAGAAAATCACCAAATGACCTATGCAGTAGATTTTCAACCACTCCACACGTAGTTACACAAAACATATTTTGTGTTTGTATTTTAAATTCATTCTTCATACAAAATTTCCAAAATCAAAATTTTCTGTTAAAACAAAACCGGAAAAACAGCTGCAAAAAGAGTCCCCAGGCAAGAAAAGCACTCGTAAAATATCGCTAGCAAAAAATTCAATAAAAAAAAGCTCTTGGAAAAATAGGCCGGGAATAATAAAAAAGTAACTTTATTTAAACCTAACTTTATCCAGGGAAATGCTTTAAATGAATAGTTTCAAAATTTTTTTAATTAAAAACTCCCACTAGTGATAATACCCGGTTAGACCTTGGCTTAGACATTTACATATAATTTCAAAATGAAATTTGACCTCATTTGTGTAAATTGATTATCAAGAAAAAACACTTGTCTATTTCAGGGAAGGCTCTTTCTTAACTATACGGTGTTTGACCAGCAAGAAGAAACGTGTGGTTTTTGGTGACAGATTTTTTATTTCCAGAGGATGCTTTTGTCACGGGCTGTATTTCAGGGGAATGTGTTTTCCGGGGAATTTTTTTGAAAATATTTTTTATCGAAGGACGTTACCGGGGGAATTTTTCCCAGATGATTATTTCGCAGGGGTATTTTTCACAGGAATGATTTTTCAAGCGATTTTTCGAAGATTTTTCCGGAGATTTCTTTTAGGGAGGTTTTTATGTAAACCAAATTTGGCTCCCATGAGCAAAACCAAAGTTAAGCCCCAATGAAAATAATTGCAATATTAGCTAGGGCCTGCTCGGTCAAACACCCTGTATTCGTATAACCTTTCATATGACATAGTTTAAATACAGAGAAGGCACTTTGTCCAAACTTTCTTATGAACGTATAAAGTATGATTCTAGCATGTAAATGGTTATTCTTCAATTCCAAATAAAACGGTCGGGAAAAGTCAACTTCTCAACAATGTTTACTTCGAGATTTTGACAGAAATAACATGCATTGAGTCTCCAGGGACCCAAAAACTTAAGGTTTAAAAATATGCTGTGTTATTTCTTGCGTCCCTACGCCCTAGCACAGAAAGTAAAAACCTCAGTGCGCGGCGTTTCGATAAAAAATTAAATTTAATAGTTTTTGCTTTCAATATTTTCCAAAGTTTAATGTTCATTTTGTTCGCTCCATGTATATGTTAAAATCTACAAAAGAAAGTTTGTCGCTTAGTAAAAATTTCACTACATCAAAAGCAAAAGTCAGACTGGTAATTTCTTTGGGGCATATAATATTTTTTTTTTGAAATTAAAATAAGATCATAGGCAGCGCTGATGCATCTGCATTTAAGCAAACAACAGCAAGTCGATATGTAGGGTACTTCTCGAAATATTACGTTATATTTGTTAAAAAAACGCTTAGTTTGAAAATTGGCAATTTGGGCATTTTTCAACTTCTAAAAAAAGGTACCGATAAAAAAAATCCTAAATGGGCATTTTGTATAGCGAACAACGTATTTAACACGAATATGTCGGTATGATCTGGTTATGCACTAAAATATTTTTTTATGAAGGAAACGACCAAATTTATTTGGAAATTTTATCAGTTTTTAATTTAGTGTCATATACAAATGTTATTCATGTTTCACATGACAATATTTAAATTGAAGATGATATTTTCTTTGTTTTTGTAGAAAGAAACTACAATTCGAAAGTAATTCATTCTTGCACAAATATAATTATAAATCATACCTCTCCCTTAAAATACTTTTCATTTGCTTGCTATATAAGCAAAGCCACTAAATAAATTCGTTTTGATTGTTGTGTATGTGATGGCACAACTGAACATTGATCGCTTCAGTTTTCATCTAGGCAACCTCACTTCCGTTTTATCACTTCTGTTCTAGCATTCGCGTGGTTACTCCTGCCGGCAAAGAAGTTTCACTTCAAAAACAAAACAGGATGCGGAAGTTACACATGTTTTATGGTATCATTTTTTCAGGAAAACAAATCATTTCAATCTGGAAATGGAACTTTCTAGCTTTAAAAGACGGCCGCTACGATTGTTTTAGAAATTTTGAGTTTAACGCCTTATTACCCCAAAACGAGTTGACAGATCGGGATAAAATTTGATATTGAAGTAGCTCGATGAGAACACAGTAGTACGAGCATTTGTTGACGCATAAAAACTGTAAAATAAAAATTATTGCAAAATTTTGGAAATTTTCAAAAAAATAATAATCATACACTAGCCAAAACAATTTTGTTGTTGTCTCAGTCCGATAATATCCCTGTGACGCCTTCCATAAATTTCTAAAATTTTAAAGTATATATAAATAAAGTAAGACGATAAAACATATTTGTATGAACGAAACTGCTCATGAGTGATAGTAGAATAAGACTTACAACCTAATTTCCAGAAGCAATATTTGGAGCGCGTAATTTTCCCCTTCTGCCCAATTTTTAGCTGCCTCATTTTTTTCTTGTGCTCTGGTTTTATTTTAATTCTATAAAATTGTTTTTCAAAATATTAAAAAATGAGTTTTTTTTTCTTAAAAACTGAATTTTTTTCTTAAAAACTGAATTTATTCATGACCCTTTTACCTTACAATTTATTTCATTTATTTGTGGGGTATTGGTTGTCTTTCATTATCTGTTTCACAACAATTATAAAGTATTATATTTAAAGTAATTAATTTCCTTTGAAAAATGAAAAATGAAACTAAAAAACTTATATGCAAACTACTAGAATTATTAATGCAAAATTAACGCACAAACTGTTTATTTTACATCTCTCTCTAAAGCTTGTGAAAAAAATTCACTAGACCGAAGCACACAGTCTAACGGCGCATGCCTGAATTACACAGACCAACATACTGTTAAAACGAAACCGCCTCTGTCTTAACTCTTTCCCTGTATATACAGTGTGTCGCATTTAAAATGTAGATGTAGATGTAGATATTTTCGTTAATTTTAGAATTAGAAATTTGAATTTTTTCACAGTCGCTGAAATTCATAAAGCGCATCTTTTGAGGTACTAAACTTAAATGTAAGTTGTAAGGCCAGCCTACTGCAACCTCACGAATACGGTCAATTTTCGATATTTTGCTTCGCGTTGCCGACATCGAAAAAAGTTATTAGGAAAAGTTGTTCAGAATCTAAATTTAAATTTATTTAACGAGTTTTATTGCCTTTAGGGGGCCCTAGCTTCCTTCAGAAGCATTTAAGGACACATGTTTACCGGAACTTTTTTGATCATATTAGTGAGTACAATACGTCTACGTAATTGCCCACTATTTTTGTAACACCCTGTTCAGTTTTATACAAACCAAATCGTATTAATTTGTCTTATTTTGCAGTTGAGATTGGACTAAAAGCCAACAACGCACATCGCATATATGAAGAAAAACTTCAAGTTTAAACCTACGTGACACTTCCATCAGTGTGGAAAATGACTGAAAGTACTTCGCAAACCCAAATGGAAGCTTTGCTTTCAACTATACCTATCACAACAGTTCCACCTGAAAATTATCGGTTTATTCCTGGATCTGCCATTTTGATAAATAGCACTAGCAGTACTAACATCGCCAACATCACTAATGGCACCATTCCTAGTCTTAAATCTCCCCTTTTTAATGGCACGGAATATTACATCGAGGATGAAGTTGAACCAGGTAAGAAATAATTATTTTTTTTACCAAATTCAAAATTGTTAAATGGAAGTTTTATTTTTTAAATGAAAGTAATTTATTATGATAAGGAAAATTAAAAAACAAACAAGCCGCTTCGAGTAATATCTTCCGAACAAATCTCTGTTATGCAAATTGCCGCGGAAAAAGTTTAAAGGCGACTTTTCTTCGAATCAGACAATTTGTTGGAAACTGGAAAATAAAATCTGCAAAGTTAAATTTACGTGACTGGAAACACAACTTTGCTGTTTGCACTTGGTCGCACTTTAACGTTCTTGGCAGCAAAGTAAGTTTTATTGCAAAATATGTCGAGATACATTTCAACTTTTCAGCAGGAAACGGTACAATCTACAATGTAACAAATTAGACTTTTGTAGGGAATTTGAGACAAAATCAGCAATTGAATACATTTTTTCGTTAAGACGCGAATCATTCGAATGAAAGAATTGGTTAAAATTGTATGAAATACGGAAATCTCTCTTCAAATATGTTACAAAAGGTCAGGTCCAATAATAGGTGATTTTTCCGTATCAGCAACAAGTGCTGACAATATCAAAAGACCATGAAATATGAAATTATTACGATTGTATTCAGGGTTCGTTTGCTCTATCAATTCGTGTGTAACAAACTCATGTGACAGTGATATATTGACTTTTAGAGAGAGCCCTCTAGCCTAGTACGTTCCCCCGTGCTTAAACTTAGTTAAACTTTAGAAATTGTCAAATCGATCTGATCTTCCAGAGACCTCAATCACAGTAAAAGTGTCACAAGTTTCGAGTCAGCGGCGCTTTGAATTGAATTATTGGATTTTTTCGGTTCTATTTTGGATTTTTGGATTTGAAACATTTAAACCAATTTACTATAAGAACATAAATAAAAATAAAAGTTCTAGTAACTTTTTGTCGTTTTTTTTCTGTTGCAGGTTTATCGGAACTCCAAACTCTCTTTTTGGCATGCGTTGCAACTTTTATACCACTGATCATCTCACTCTTTGCTGGATTTGGTATAAGGTAGGTGTGCTTGTGCTATTAATTTCTCTTTGCAAGTCTCATTAAATTGGCATTAAGTATACATAAAATATTTTATTACTTCAACAATATTTATTTATTTTAACCTTATACGTATTTCGGCATGTTTACATGCCATTGTTGAAAGTTGTATTAAAAAGTAAACAGTTAGTGTTGTTATAGCAACAACAGAACTTGATTACTTGATCTTGGTAATCGCCTGCAAATGACTTGATTTCTTATTCCAAAATGTCCAATAGAGGTGGATTTAAGAGATCAATTTGCTCGTTCATCAACGGTGCAGTTCTTAAATGTTTGTGAATTTAAAAGCTTCTAGTATATCTAATTTACGTTTATCATCACAAAAGTGTAAACATTTTATAGTGTTATTATAGATGTCATTCAATGATTGTGTTCTCGTAAGTTTGTATTTGTAACAACGTACGTGCTCTACCTAATATAAAAATTTCTAGTAATGCCTTTTCTTGAGCAAAAGTTTAACTATACTTCCCGTGGTTCGGAGCCGACGTTAAACTGTAGGTCCTCTGTGTATGTTACTATGAAACAGCCCACGTTTGGGCTTGTCAAATAAATACGCTGTGAAAAGCCTAGAAAACCTTACAATTGTGCTCGACAATTAAATAGAATAATGAGTACACTCGCTTTACCTTCAACGTGTATTAATACACGAAATAAATTGAATTAAACTTACAAATTTGTTTAATTTTATTTTACCTTGGCTTTTGACTCTATACTAAAATCTATCTCAGGGTTCTTTTAATAATAAAAATCTTTAATTTTAATTAATTTCAAAATTACAAGTAGCATATGCGCCGACTACGTGGGTGCTCCGGGGCTCAAGCACCCCTGAGCAATTTCTCAGGGGTGCTCCGCACCCCTTAGCCAGATCTAAAAAATCAAATAAATTAAACTAAAAATAAAATAATTTTTAAATAAAAATTAAATAAAAAAAATACTCCTAAAAGTGATAGATTGCGAATCAACAGCGACAAACATTGCGAAGTATTGTGACATATAGTAGCGTTGAAGAAGTATTGCAATTGTTTGTGAGAAATCAGAACTCGATTGCGCAGGACGAAATGCATGTGTACGCGTCGCCGCAGCGGCATTCGTACTGTAAAGTTTGTTTCGTTGTTGTTAAATAAAAGGCTATTTTGCGGAAGAACTTTTTAATGTGTTAGCTTTACAGAATATCTTTTATGAATTGTTTTATATTAATGTAAATAGCAACCAAGTCTCTAAGTTACTAAATAAAATAATACAACCAGGTTGCTACAGTACAGTGAACGCGAACGGGAAAGAGCGACGAGTGTCTTTTGATTGTTGCTATCACATTCATCTTTGGATTAGTTAAAATGGACAAACTTGTAATTCGTGTAGCAGAAAAGAAAGTTGATTCATTAGATTCATCTTCATCAAATGCAAACATTAACATATCATCGTCATCAGTTGGGGGATGCCCCCAGCCCACAGGGGGCACTATGAGCAGCACTAAGAATAAAAGTGAAACGAGGAATAAAATGACATAAACAGGGAGGGTGGTTTTAGACTCAGTAAAGCTTGGAATCCAGTAGTTTATCCTCTAAGGACTCCTAAGCAACATCGATCTCACGATCACGCTCCACCGGATCCGTCTTTGCCCAACGGTGACAGCCAACCAGAACTGCCGTTCTGTCCGACTGGCTCAAAGAGGTTTAAATACCTCCGCTTCCCGGATTTGAATTCAGTGTTTTATTCACGTTGAAGATGCAAGCTGCAATGTCTTGCGAAACGTTAGTTTGTATGGGTTCACAAACAGCTAATAGGCATAAGCCGATTAAGTATTCTTGTCCTGGTAAACAAAATACATTAAGATCAAATCCTTGTCCGCCTCAAGGTTTAAATAATCTAAGCACACGGCCCTGTTTAGGCAGACAGGCCCTACGAACAAATATCGCTCAAACTTCTAGAGCAAATGCTTGTACAGGCAGACAAGCTACAGGTCGGTCGACGACGCGGTCTAAGCCGAAAGTAAATTGTAATATTGGTTAAAATCGTTTTGACCATTCCTGTTTCAACATGTACAGCAGAGCTTTCCTTTTCTGCTTTGAGGAGCATTAGCAATATTATCATATTTATGAGCTGGAACTGTTTCTCTTATTTAATTTTAATTAAATAAATCAGTTTTGTTCAGTTTTTTGTATGTTTCAAAAGCTCAACTTGTCAATTGTGATTCGGTTTTTATCCGTTATCCGGCCTATCCGGCCATTTCACCGAATATTCGGTTTGGCCGGATAATATGAAATATCCGGCAGGAGATTTTTCTTCAAGTAAAAGAGATTATGCATGCAATTTGATTTGGAAGTATATACTAAAATAATTGAAAGTCGGGGAGCAGAAACCCATAAGCCCAGTATTTTGCAGATCTGCATAAAATTACTAAATTTATATTATTGAGATCAGCATTTATGCGAGTTAAAAATTTTAAATGATTTCAAACAACATAAATAAGTATTATTATTAAAACCACGAAGTAATAGGTATATAACATAAGGAGGATGCATGAACCGCTTGTTGCTATAATATGCAGGCTTCAATTTTGCAGTACACGTGACAGAGACATCCGAGTTGAGGAACCTATAAAAAGCACTCGATTGTCAATATTTTATTAAAATGTCAATAAAAACCATATATGTTAGGTTATGTCAGTTGCTTTCTTGGTGGTGTCGGATCTATCAGGACAGAACACGTTTTAGTTTTAACAATTGTTGGAAATTATTATTTCTTGTAATTACAATCAATTTTGTTGACAGATTTACAATCTTACTTGTGAACAAAAAACAATATTAGAGCGAATCAGCACATCCTTGAAATAGTACATTTAGTAGTTTCCTTGTCTCGGTGCTCTCTTTCTAAAACACTACAGTATAAGACCATAGGGTTCGTGCATTGCATACTCTTTAAGTATACACTGTGTCTATAAAGTAACCCCCCCCCCTCAACTAATTTTTGGCGACTGGGCGCCATTTTGAATTTTTTTTAAATTGGAAAGGGGGGTCGAGTGACACCTCATTGGAAAGGTCTTTTAGTTCTGCGTCTGATCCTAAAGTTTCAAAGAAAAATATTCAGCCATAACAATATGACAATGTTTGAAGATAAAGAAGTCTTATTTAAAAAAACTAAGAATTAAAGCAAAAAGAAATTATTTAAATAAGCAAACCAAAAAAGTCCTTTTTCTCTCAACTCTTTAATTAGTATTGGGGACCGGTTTCGAGCCTAAAGGCTCATCTTCAGCCCAAGAACAAGAGTATTACTTAAATAGGATGACAAAGAATATTAAAAACCGTCCTATTTAAGTAATACTCTTGTTCTTGGGCTGAAGATGAGCCTTTAGGCTCGAAACCGGTCCCCAATACTAATTAAGGAGTTGAGAGAAAAAGGTCTTTTTTGGTTTGCTTATTTAAATAGTAATAACTCTCACGATGGACATTCCACTAAATGAAAAAAGAAATTAAATTAAGTGTTCGAAATGTTTACCACTCACTTCTTGGCACAAAAAGTCGGTTATGAAATTCCTGCCTTACATTTCCATAAGTTTCTGGAGTGATAATTCTGCAAACTTCTGTAATGCGTTGCTCCAGTTCTACAATTGTTTCTGGACGGCTTCTGTACACTTTCGATTTCAGATATTCCCATAGAAAAAAATCTAAGGAAGTTAAATCTGGGGAGCAAGCCGGCTACCAATCCATCTTCCAAGAAAATGTCCGCTGAGAAAGTCAGAAACAGGCCTATAATAATGAGGCGGCGCACCGTCTTGTTGGAACATAACGTTTTCCATATTATTTCCAGCCACCTGAGCTATTTCTGGTAAAATTTTGTCTTGCAAATGAAAAAGTGGACTACTGGATAAAAAAATCAAAACAATTTTGAATTGAGTGAGTCCATTTGTTTAAAATCCACCATTTTGTTATGGCTTAATATTTTTCTTTGAAACTCTAGGATCAGACGCAGAACTAAAAGACCTTTCAAATGAGGTGTCACTCGACCCTGGATAAAAAAATCAAAACAATTTTGAATTGAGTGAGTCCATTTGTTTAAAATCCACCATTTTGTTATGGCTGAATATTTTTCTTTGAAACTCTAGGATCAGACGCAGAACTAAAAGACCTTTCAAATGAGGTGTCACTCGACCCTGGATAAAAAAATCAAAACAATTTTAAATTGAGTGAGTCCATTTGTTTAAAATCCGCCATTTTGTTATGACTGAATATTTTTTTTGAAACTCTAGGATTAGACGCAGAACTAAAAGACCTTTCAAATGAGGTGTCACTCGACCCTCCTTTCTATTTAAAAAAAAGTTCAAATATGGCGCCCAGTCGCCATTTTGAATGATACAAAATTTTAATTATGGGCTAAAAAATAGTATTTCATATCCCATTAAAGCACACCAAATGTTATGGTAAAATATCAAGTCGTCCAAAAGTTAGTTGGGGGGTAGGGGGGTTACTTTATAGACAGACGGTATATTATGCTCTGTGATTGAAACCTAAATTTTACTGCATTTACTGCTGAAACTACTTCGATAGTAAAAAAACGATGTCGGATAATCCGGTATCCGGCTATCCGGCTGAGCAACCGGATACCGAATATCCGTTATCCGGCATTTTGAAAAAGTACTGCTCGCTGCATCCCTACCCCTGAGCATTTTCAAAACCCGGCACCTATGACAAATAGCTTCCTCTTAGGTACGGTAAGGCTTAGTTTTATCAAATTATTTTTTTTGTCAAAATTAGAATTACATGTAATAACATCTAGGCTTCCGGGTTGGAACCGCGTCATCGGTGCATGAACTGTCTACGTTTTGTCCTCGGTTGCACGGGACATCTTCAGGGCTGTGGTCACTTTGGGATCTAGAACACAACAGTTGTGTTCCAGATCCCAAAGTGACCACAGCCCTGAAGATGTCCCGTGCAACCGAGGACAAAACGTCGGCAGTTCATGCACCGATGACGCGGCTCCAACCCGGAAGCCTAGATGTTATTAACAACGGCCGCGAAAGCCTGCAACTTAGATTACATGTAATACCTTTTACATACAAAACATACAAAATTATTATTTCAGGAAAACACAAACCAATTTAAGTTGTATCTAAGTTATTTTGTCTTTTATTTATTATTCAGACAACTTCTCACGCATTCTCATGAGTCTCAGTTGCTTTTTTCCTTTTAGTTGGTATGGTCCACGACTGCGTAAATCTAAATCGCAGCAAGCCTCAACTTCAGTGTAAATCTGCTCCCACTGTGGCTTCTGATTGATTGTTGTTTTCTTATTTAAACACTTATATTGTCTTTATTCGTAGTAAGTAAACTTTATACTTGTTTATACTTTAATTTTGTCATCGGACTAATTAATGAATTTTATTTTTTTACGTTCCTCGCTAGGATTGTAGGATTTGGAGCAAATGCGTTCAATCTTCGCTTTAGGCTTTCTGGCCAATATACTAGTGATGCGTAAAAGAAAGGTACTTTTATGGCAAACATTTTTAACCTAAGTATTTTGCCCAACAAGCAGGTTTTAGGGCTTTGGGGGACCAATAAAGGGCGGTGTCTGTATAAACTTTACAGTCGAGACGCCTTAACGCAGAAACCCAAATTTGGATCAAAGATTGGTAATTCTATTGGAATAATGCCGTAATAAAATAAGGTTGGTTCTCCAGAACAGGGTGGAGGGAAGGGGAACTCTACTTCAAAATAGACGCGCCCGAAAAATAAGCTTAGATTCGTATTCTACGCATGTAGAATAGCCGATCTGCGCAAACGCGATCTCCCTATTACCCCCACAAAAATCAATAAATTTCGACTTCAAAATCGGTATGAGCATATTAAATGACAATAGAGACAATTTTTTCATTGAGAAATCACCTGTGGAAGGTTTCCTTTTGGTCGTTAACAGCTGTCATAAAATTGTTTAATTGATTTTGGGATATCAACAGATAAGAACTAGAATACACAAAATATTATAAAAGCAGGCGACTGTTCCGAAAAATAGGAGGAGGGAGAGGGGTGTTATACTTCAACATAGACGCGCTCGGAAAATAATTTCGGCTTCAAAATCAGTATGAACATGTTAAATGACAATAGGAACAATTTTCCATTGACATAGCGCCTTTGGGGGGTTTCTTTAGTCATTTGCCTGAACAGTTTATTTGGATAACCGTCAAACTAAAAACAACCATCACCTAATTATGATACCGGTTTTAAATTTTAGCAAATAAATATTGTTTGCAATTACCAACTACTAAAAACAAAAAAATTTTAAAGTGTTCAAAAAATTTCTCAAATGCAAACTTTTAAAATTTTGAAAATTTTTTAAAATTATCGAATTTTCAAAATTTCAAAACATTTTTATAAATTTGAAAATTTTAAATTTTCCTAAATTTTTTAATATTTCAAAACTATCATAAATTTTCTAAAAATTTCAAAAGGTTTACAAATTTTTTTAAAATTTTCAAAATGTCCAGAAAATCACCGGCAAAAAACAATAGAATGACAATTATTCCTCGTCGTTACTCGCCTTATTTTTCAATATAGTCTCCTGCTCGTTCAACGCACTTATTCCAACGATGCTCCAAAGCAGCAATGCCGTCTTTGTAGGTCGATGAACCCAAGTCCTCAAAATAACTATTTACAGCAGCGTTTACCTCTGAATTGGATAAAAATCTTTTACCGCCGAGCCATTTTTTCAGGTTTGGAAATAGATAAAAATCGCCAAGAGCCAAATCCGGCGAGTAGGGCGAATGAGGCGCTAATTCGAATCCCAATTCATGAATTTTGGTCATGGCGATTGCAGACGTGTGTACAGGTTTGTTATCGTGATGGAAAAGCACTTTCCATTTCGCCAAATAAGGCCGTTTCTCTTTGATTTTGTCGCCCAATTGCTGCAAAAAATTGGCATAATACCCGCCATTTATTGTTTTTTCCTTTTCCAAGTAGTCGACGGAGATAATTCCATGAGAATATCAAAATACAGTTGCCATAACCTTTCCTGCTGACAAAACCGTGTTTGCCTTCTTCGGTGGCGGAGAACCTTTGTGTGTCCATTGTTTAGACTGTTCCTTGGTTTCGGGAGTGTAATGATGGACCCAGGTTTCATCGACGGTTATGAAACAGCGCAAAAAGTCTTTCGGATTGCGGCGAAAACGTGCCAAAAGGTCGCGAGAAACAATCATACGATTCAGTTTTTGCTCCTGTGTGAGCAATCGCGGCACCCAACGCGTGGAGTATTTTTCATTTCCAATTCTTCAGTTAAAATTCTGTGCACACTGTCATTTGAGATGCCCACTATGACTGCTATCTCACGCACTTTTACTCGACGGTTAACGAATACGATACGGATGAGTTTTTCAATCATATCCGGGCTAGTAGCCGTTTTCGGGCGTCCACTGCGGAGTTCGTCCTTTGTGCTCACACGACCACGCCTAAACTCGGCAACCCAGTTTTTAACCATTGAAAACGAAAAAGCGGACTTCAAAAATGCCGAATCTAACTCTGTTTTGATTTCGGTTGGTGTTAAGCCTTTCGAATGAAAGTACTTTATCACTGCTCGCAACTCAGTTTTTTTCCATTATTTACGAAATAACTCGAGACGGTCACTTTGGCGCACTGTCAAACACAAACTAATGGACAGATCGCTCCATACTGTCATATTTAACCTGAGAAAGGATGGTTCTGAAAAATGGTAATGCAAATTCCGCCGAATTAGCGTCATCTCTGTGTTAGGCCACGTACATTTTGAACGATCCTCGTATTAATTGAAAATGAAAAATGTCTTGAAGTGTTTTGAGCACCTCAAATTTTGGTTTACATTCTTTACAAACAACTCTGTTTAAAAAGCTAATCTCGTTTAAATCTGGCAATGGTGTTTCATGATGCAATAATTGTTTTAAGAAGTTTGTACAGTTATCATTAAAGTGTTCCGAAAACAGTAGGAAAAAGGAAAACCGTGAGTACGTTATCTAAAATACAATCAATCTGTTGCTCCTAGGTCTTTGTACAAGATCTCATCGACAACCCTGCTACAGCATTTGAAAAACAAACTTACAGGAATCATTGCTCTTTTTCTTTAGGTTTAATTGGCGCAAGCTTCAGGGTTGCTCAATCTACATTACCGCGTTTGATAAAGTGCAGAAAATGTATTATTCCAGTATGGATTTTAGAGCGCAAAGTAGAGTTAATTAGAAATGTTTCCTCGTCGTTATTAGATGCAAATTTAATTAATTTTTTCTGGGCTATCTTTTCAGAGACTTCAAAAGATATCTAAGAAGCTTATTGCAGGAAATAAAAGTTCCATTAAAAAATCGGATTAAATGCACTTTACTACAGTGTTCAGAAACCTTTCTTATGAAACGGATCACAGTATTGAGGAAAATTAAATTTTTCGCGAATATTTTGTAACGTCCTAACTTGTTAAAGCGTCAATGTTTAAAATATTCAGAAACATGATACACACATTATCGAACTACTACTACACTACACTACGTCTAGACTTGCCTACACTCACTTTGATATTGTTACTCACCGTATTTGCAAAAAAAAACTGTCGGGCGACCTTCCTCACATTTATGGAATTTTTTCAAATTTTAATATTTCTAAAATTTTGACAGTTGTATGGAAATTTGGGATAAATATTAAATTCTCGAAAAATTTCGAAGATATTTCAAGCCAAATGTATTTTAAACACAAAAGTTTTGATTTTTTTTTTCGAAAGTTTTGGTAAATTTTAATTACTATGAAATTTTTTTTTAAATTATAAAATTGAAAACATTAAAATTTTTTTTAAATTTTAAAAGTTGGAATAATTTTGAAATTTTGAAAATTTTGGAAAACGATGTGACTTGAAATTCATTTTATTTTGATACATTGTCAAAATTTTGAACATTTAAAATTTTTGAAAATTTTTAGTAGTTTCGAAAATTTATGAAAATTTTTAAAATAATTTGCGATTTTGTAAATTTTACGAAATTATAAAAATTTTTGATAATTTAAGAAAATTTGAATTGAGGAAACTATTTTTAATTTTATTGTTATTAGTATTTGTTAATTGTAAACAACATTCGTTCAAATCTAAAACCGTTTTCATTTTTCGGTTATAGTCTTTATTTTGGCAATTATTTAATTAAACTGTTCAGATAAACGACCATAAGAACCTAATAATATCTATTTCGAAGCCGATTTTCGCACATTTTTTAATATCGAAAATTCGTCGAAGGGGACACTATTCTACATGTGTAGAATACGAATCTAAGGTTCTTTTCCGAGCGCATCTATGTTGAAATAGACCCCCACCCTTCCATTTTTAAAAGCAGTCGAGTGATTTTAATAAATTTTGTGTTTTCTAGTGCAACTAATGTTTATCCCTTGAAATCTCAAAATTGATTTTATAATTTGGTGATGTTCTTTGGCGACTAATACCCAATTAATCTATTCAGGTGAACGACCAAAAGGAAACCTCCCAATAGAAAGTTGTTCTTATTGTCATTTAAAATGCTACTACCGATTTTGAAATTGAAATTCGTAAACTTTTGAAAATACAAAATTCAATGGTGGGGGCAGTGGCGGGGAGGGGGGTATAGAAAATTCGCGCTTGCGTAGATTAGACCATTAGACATGTGTAGAATACTAATGTAAAGTTCTTTACCGAGCGTGTCTATATTAAAGTAGAGCACCCCCCCCCCCCCCCCATTTTTATTCTAGTTGTCTGCTTTTATGATATTTTGTGTTCTTTAGTTGCAACCAATGTTTATACACTAAATTCTCAAAATCGATTTTTTACATCCTATAGACGTATTTTTGCAATCGCTCAATTAAACTGTTCAGGTAAACGACCAACATGAAAACTCTCAGTGATATTTTTTCAATAGAAAGTCGATCCCTATTAAATTAAACATTCTAATGCCGATTTTGAAGCCGAAATTCGTAATTTTTTTATAAATCGATGACGCCAAAGAAACATTTTTTGACATCAAAAATATTTCCTGGTTAAAATCATTTTTTGACGTCAAACAGTAAATTATTTTTGTCGGGTACGAAAATAAATTTGTAACGTCAAAAATATGTTTAGACGACAGTAAATGGCTGTTTGGCGTCAAAAAACATGTTATGGCGCCAGAAAAACCATTTCCTACGATCAAAACTATTTCCTAACGTTTTTGAGGGCAAATTTTAGACGAATAAAATTATATTTTGTCGCCAAAAACCAATTACTGACTTACAAACAAATTTTGGACGTCAAAAATATCTTTTGACGTCAGTAAATGGCAGTTTGATGTCAACAAATCATGTTATGACGCCAAAAGAAACATTTCTTGACATCAAAATTATTTCCTAGCGTAAAATCATTTTTTGACATCAAACAGCAAATTTTAGACGGTAAAATTATTTATTGTCGCTAAAAACAAATACCGGCTCAGGAAAATAAATTTTTGACGTCAAAAATATCTTTTGACGTCAGTAAATGGCAGTTTGATGTCAACAAATCATGTTATGACGCCAAAAGAAACATTTCTTGACATCAAAATTATTTCCTGGCGTAAAATAATTTTTGACATCAAACAGCAAATTTTAGACGGTAAAATTATTTATTGTCGCTAAAAACAAATACCGGCTCAGGAAAATAAATTTTTGACATCAAAAATATCTTTTGACGTCAGTAAATGGCAGTTTGATGTCAACAAATCATGTTATGACGCCAAAAGAAACATTTCTTGACATCAAAATTATTTCCTAGCGTAAAATCATTTTTTGACATCAAACAGCAAATTTTAGACGGTAAAATTATTTATTGTCGCTAAAAACAATTACCGGCTCAGGAAAATAAATTTGTGACGTCATAAATATTTTTTGATGTCAGTAAATGGTAGTTTGCCGTCAAAACTTATGTTATGACGCCAGAAAAAACTTTTTCTCACAACTCAAATATTTCCTGACGTAAAATCATTTTTTGACGGTCAAACAGTAAATTTTATACTGTTGGAATTTATTTTTGGCGTCAATAACCAATTAGTAACATAAGAAAATTAATTTTTTACGTCAAAAATATGTCTTGGCGTTAATAAATGGTTGTTTGACGCCAAAAAATCCTTTATAACATCATAATTTTAATTCCTGACGTAAAATCATTTTTGACGTTAAAAAATAAATTTTAAACAATTAAAAATTATTTTATGCCGCCAAAAACCAATTAGTGGCGTAAGGGAATACATTTTTGACGTCAAAAATTTCATTTAACATCAATAAAGGGTTGTTTGCCGTCAATAAATCATGATATGACTTCAGAAAAACATTTTTTTGACATCAACATTTTTTTCCTGGCGTGAAATTAATTTTTGACAACAATAATTGTTGAATAAAAACTAGAACGGCATTGAATGGGGGAGGGGCAAAAAAAATTTGCTTAGAGCTGCCAATAACAAATTCAGCTCCGATGGCATCAACTGAAGTCAGGGGAATAAGACGGCCAAGACCATTTTATTATAGAAATATCAAGATAGCGGTTTGGAATCACTCTCGTACGTTCCAATGTCTAAAATATTATGGGTAATGGAAGGTCGTGGTCTATTATGCTGGAAACAATAAATTAAAATGCAAAAAAACTATTTTCCAAAATTGCAGCACAACGTTTGTTTATGCTCTCCTCCAAGAATGTTGGTTTAACACAAATCCGCTAAATTGGGCACTTTCTAGAATTCCAGGTGTTAAAATTTTCTTTTTGGTTATGCAATAATATTAACATCGAAACATAAACAATAACATAACTCTTTCAGAAATAAAACTATAAATCCTTTCATGAAAACCGCAGAACTACATAGAAACCCTTTAATTGTTCTAATTTCAATAGCGACTGAAACTTTATACATTCAC